>BSBK01003618.1:1650000-2202500 GCA_027943335.1 Chamaecyparis obtusa
ACATAGATGAAAAACATCCAATGCTCCAAAAATCCAATCACTGCTGCTCAACTGCACTGTTGCTCTTCATCAATCAAATCTTGCTTCATTTTCCTATTCAGTCTCTCTCTCAAATGTAGTTCCTCAATGTTTTTCATGATTCTCTCCCCCATTGACATCAATGACAGAAATTCTATCACTACGTCAAACAATAGCTCAATGTCAAAAGACACTATTCATAAAATACATTCACAAGAGTCCTCAATGACTCAGTTCAGATACACATACTCCCCCATAGAGGAAGTACCAACATCCAATCCAAAAGATAGATAGGGCCATAAACCACTGGACGGATGCAACCAACTGCATCATTACTCAAAAGTAGGTTGGGGCATAACCCCAAGCATACCTCTCAAATACAATAACTTTCCAATCGTGTGACCTCAAAATTTGCACTGTGAACCACGTAACCACCAATGAGTCTCAAACTTCCCTTTAACTACGCAGAATCAGATTCCATCCCGGTTAGAAGATATCCTCCGATTACCAAAAACCGCTACACAGGAATACTACCAAAATACTGCTTCCACCAAAATGCTTATAACTTTCATGAATAAATGAATTTATTTTTGCGCTCTTAACCATAGGCTAATAACACACCAAAGAACATACCATCAACTACGCATAACTCAATCTATAATATAACATGTGCGCAAAACAAAATTGTGCCTGCTTTTCTGCTAAACTTCATAATATCACTGTGTTGACATCAATGACAATCATAGTCATGAATGCAACAACCACTGCTACAGAATGACTGCCAAAGGCTTCAGCATTCATTCCTAATAGGTGAACACCCACTAAGTTTCACAAAGCCCTCTAAAAAGGCCTCCAAAATCCTACTCACCCTCTAGAAATTAATGTGAGTTGACTACTAGTCCTTGGCCTTACTTCTTGTCCCCTCTCATTAAGGTGAGTTTAACTATGAGTGTGGAACAAGTCAAGTGCATGTGGCCTTCTCCATTTTCGCCACTTTTGAGGAGTAGCCTTTTTGGAGTGCCATAATTGTGATCCAGACCTTCATATAGGCAAAATCTAGCCCCTAACTCAAGGCACCCCCACATGGTTAGCTTATTTTGACTAAAAATGTACTCTGAAGTCACTTTTAAGCCCTCTAAGGCTCAACTAGGGTTTAAATTCAAAATTAAACTTGGTGGGGACCCTACATAACATCTATAAGCAAGTGGTTCAATTTATCCTATTAGGTTGGTTAACTCTTTCCAAACCCTAATTGACACGTCACTATCCACATAGACATCACAAGTGTCAAGTGACACCATAAAATACAGTTCACATTACAAGTACTAGTCTAAATGGAAAAAATGAATTTAATCTAATAACATATATACAAATTATGTTTACAAATAAAAACTAATTACAACAAGGTTTCAATCTCTTCAATAGATTAAACCTTGGCTTTCACAATTGTACATAGGTTTAGCCCTGATTCTCTGAATAGTTCAATGGTTTTATTTCCTACACACTAAGCTAAAGCATCAGTAGTCCAAGGAAAAATCACATATAAGTATATCATTGTATCGTTGAAAAATGGAAGCAATTCTAGTTAGGACTAGTTTAGCCCTTCGAGTGAGTGGTCTGGGGTCATGTCAAGCACCTTTGAGTGGGTCTTTGACTGGATCTAGCTTTCCCCCCTATTCTGCTTCTCTCTCCACTTGTTTCCAGCCTCTTTCTGGCACTCTATCATGAGAGACTGAGATCTTTGACTTCAAGGTCAAGGATGACCTTCTAGGTCAAGGTTGACCTCAACTTTGACCTAGGTCAAGGATGACCTTGACTTTGACCTAGGTCAAAGTCGACCTCGACCCTAATCCTAGGTCCAAATTTTAGATTCCAGAGGTTTCGGGATGTCGAGCTTCAAAAAATTTTATTTCCTACTTCCAGGTCGGCTGTTTCGAATTTTAGAACGGTAAACTCTTAAATTGTATTTAATCTAGGTCCATTTATAGGGGTTAAGGCTTAATTAGAATTTAATTCTCCTATGTCGGCCTCTCTAGATGTTTGTGTCTTAGACTAGTATAAAAGGAAGCCTTCCTCTCTTATTTTGACATCCACGAATATCCACCTTTCATGATCAAGCAATTATCAAGCAAGCAAGAAGAAGGATGAAAGCATTCATTCATCTTCAAGCATTCAAAAATTCAAGCATTCAAGATCCAATTCATCAAGGAGATCCAGTGATAGCCATTGAAGGATTCAATCTCTTTGGAGCTCTCTTGTTGAAGATTCCTCCATCCACATTCATCCAAGCTTTTTACTATTCCAAGATCCACTCAAGATTGGTGTTGAAGATCTAATGCAAATTGATTTGATACATCCTACATTAAATTCTACATTCATTTGGAGCATCCATACTTGTGGATTCAAGGATTCGAATCCTCCACAAGGATTTCAACTTAAGCAAGGTGAATAGTTTCATTTACTTTGTTTATATATTACAATTTAAATTATATTTCAAGGTTGATTCCAAACTGGGGTTTGACCAAGGCAAACCCCTCATCCAAACAATAAAACCCTCTTTTTCTTGCAGGTACAAGTGCGGGACAATGAATTGTAGTTCAGATCTGAGTACCTTTTTCAGTGAACTTTTGGGATCCACAAACAAAAATTTTGTCAAAGCTGTATAGGTCAAAGATGAATTTTTGGGGTAAGATTGTACCCCAGGGTAAGATCTTACCCCTATTTTGGGTCAAGGAAACCTTGCTTAGAAAGACGAAAGGTTTCTATGTTTTCTTTATTTCTCTGTTTCTAGGCCAGATCTAGTTGCAGAATTCTCCGAAACTGAGCACAAACATCAGAAAATAGCATTTTCTAGATCTTCCATACTTGAGGTTAGTATTTGTTTTCAATTCAATTAATATTTCAATACATACTTTCTATAATGGAATATAAGGTTGTCCTCTTTCTTCATATTCTTCATAGATTGATTCTTTTATGCATTAACCACCTTCTTGTGGTTAATCAATTTGGATCTTTTTTTTGGGAATTTGGATTAAGAAGTATATCTTATATTCCCCCCCCTTTTCCATAAACATTTTTAGGGGAACACTCTTTGGTCATCTACATTTAGGTCACCACCATTTCTTATCTTACATTTTGGTGAACTCGCGATAGACAACTCTTTCTTTTATGGTGTTAGATCTTGCATGTATTAGATTTCTTTTATATGTTTGCATCTCATATAAAATAAAAATACAAAAACATTCATTTATTCATGCTTTGTGTTTTCTCAGTTTAGTTCATTTGTATTGCATTGGTATATGAGCTTTACTACCTCTAGTCCTGCCTATAATATTCATGTTAGAAGAAGTCATAGACTTATGGGTGCCTTTGATCCCGAGTCTTCCTCTTCTTTCCTTAGGATCCCGGATGATAATCTAATTATTCATGATTCTAACCCTACCATGGAGAAAAAATCTTCTCACTCATCTCATGATGAGGATGATGCATTAAGAGTACCTCCTGAAAAAGTCCAAAAACTTTCAACCTAACTTGATAAAATGGGTAATTGGCTTATTCAAGAAAACCATAATCAAGATTCTATTCAAGCTATAGAGGCTCTTAAGAAAGTCCTCCGTGATAATGATCAAGGTGTTAATCTCCTGCGTGGTATTACTCATCTCGTGCATTCAAATGTTAAACCTTTAGCTCAAGAATCTCAAGATTTAGGATTCATTCCTCCTATTACTAGTGTGGAACCTTCTTCTATTCCTTTACCTAGCATTCCTACTTATACTTCTCCTTTGGTGACTACGACAGTTCCCTCTCTTACTATGAGTGTTCCTCTTGTATCCCTTTTTACATCACAACCTTCTTACCATAATGTTCCTTTTACTTATTCCAATCCTCTTCCAACTGTGGTTCCAAGTGTTCCTCTAGTTGTGTCTTCTATTCCTACTGCTTCATACACTTTACCTATTGTTTATAATGTTGCTATACCTCCTATTTCCTCTAATGATTCAACAATCATCAGTTTGGCTCAAATTGTGTCATCTTTACAACAATCACTTGTGTCTTTAACTCGAAACAAGTTTAGTATTCCTACATGTGACATGGGAAGTCCTTTATTCCTAGACATCATTTGTACTCTTGTTCCTCAGCAAGCCAATATGCCTCATCTTGAGAATTACAATGGTAAGGGAGACCTTGTTACTCATGTTAAAACATTTCAAATCCTTTGTAGTGACTATGCTCATGACCATAAGATTTTAGCCAAGTTGTTTGCTAGAACTTTTCATGACAAGACCTTACAATGGTATTTTTCCTTGCCTCCTTATTCTATTGACTCTTTTCCAAAACTTGCCAATGCTTTTATTCAACAATTTCAAAATAACATTGGTCTGCAAGTGTCCTTGACTAATTTGATGCATTGTAAACAAAACACTAAGGAAAATTTAACTAAATTCATTGGTAGATTTAAGCATTTGTATGCTCAAATTTCCTATCATGTTCTTGATATGGATATTCAATGTATGTTTATTTCAAATTTGCAAAAGGATATTAGAGATAAGATTTTGCTTACTGAATTTACCTCTTTTCAACAACTTTGTGCAACGCTTCATCATTATCAATTACAAGTGAGTCAATTTGAGAGCAACACTCCAATGGCTCCTGTTCCAATCGATAAGAGTGATGTTGCTCCTAATCCAAACAAATTTCAAAAGCTCAACAACTATGTCAAGATAAATAAACAAGAAAATGCAGTTGTCGATCAAGTTGTCGTTGCATCCCACAATGCCACTTCTGCATCCACTATTTTTCGTTTGAATCGTACGTTTACTCCTCTCTCTAAATCTTTACATTCTATTATGAATAGGTTTTTAACTACTAATGTGATTACTTTAACTCCTATTCGACCTCTTTTACCTACTATAGTAGCATCCAAATCCTCTGATCCTAAAGCCTTTTGTCAATATTATTGTCATAATGGTCATGATACTGAAAAGTGTTATTCTTTAAAACATAAGGTCCAAGACTTAATTGATTCTAATGCTTTATCTGTTGATAATTTTAATGGTAGTGGGAACAAATCTATCTCTCCTCCCAATTAAAACCTTCAAATTTATATGAATCCTTTACCTAAACATGATACTAGTACCATTTCTCAGCCATCTTCTATGGATATTGTTTATGATTCAAAGATGGATGATCTTAATCATATTGTTAACCATGTGGAGGATGTTGTTTTATCTCAATCTATATCTCAAACCCAACCTCAAGTTCCACCTCAACCTAAACCAAAATCGCAGCCTAAACTAAAATCTCAACCCAAACCTCAAAAACAACCTAAGAACAAAAGACCTTGAGAACTCTTGATAACCTTTGATGTCCCCTTTAAATTTATGCTAGGATTTCTAAGATACCTACACAAGGTTTTCTAGTTGAGACTACATCCTTAGTCAATGTTATTGCTGAAGAAAATATTTTTATGAAAAACTTGCAACGTGATTCTTATGATACATCTAATGTGTGGATTCAAACTTGTAATGGTTTTCTTTATCCATCATTTGGTTGTATTAACTTGCCGGTTGAACTTTGTGGTAAGATTATGAACACTACTTTTTTTGTTGTTCCTACTTCTGATCAATTTCAAGTTAAGCTTGGTTTACCTTGGTTGAATACCATGCATGTTGTTTCTTCTCCTATCCATAAGTGTCTTAAATTTTTTCATGATGAAGAAGTGAAGATGATTAACCATAGTTTATATCAACCTTCTAGGCCCAAGGATTGTGCTACACTTGACTTCTTTTGGCCTTCAATACCTAATTCATGTCCTTCTCGACTTGATAACCTTTTTCGTTCATATCAACCCTATAAGCATCGTAAGATTCTTGAGTTAATCATGCCTTTGATGGATCTTAATCATGGTCTTTTGCCTACACCTTCTATACCACCTTTATCTATGGCTTCTAGTTCTGTTAATCAAGCTCCTAGTGTTGCTTGTCACTCTGCTGAGAATCCTACTAATCCTCCTATAGAACCTGTGAAGGATCCGATACTTGTTCCTCCTAGTTCTCAACATATTACAGCCAAGACAAAATGTAATCGATTTGCTAATGAACATCATAAGAAGTGTCATGCTCAAGCTAAGGCCCGTACTTCTGTTATTCAAATTTCTTTACCTTCTTTTGATCAATCTATACATGATGTGTTTGAAGAAGTTACTACTAATAATGATGTTAAGATGCAAGATTATGATGATACCATTCGTATCTTAGATCCTATTCTGATTAATCTAGATGAAGAAGATACTCTTGATGATACTAATGGTGTTAATGATGAATATGAGACTATTGACATTGACACTGATTTACCTAATATGTTTTCATCATAATTGTCACTTACACCTAGTATCAAACATTATGATTCTCAAGAGGATCCTTGTTTGGAACTGGCTATCATTCCTACTGTGTTGGATATAGTCCCTCTTGCAAGTTACCCACCTTCCCTAAATGATATAGAACGAGATGGGGAGAGTAGGCAGTGCGTTTGCATGGCTAGTCCTTCTTGGTGGCTTTTTGTGTGTTTGTTTATTGTATTGTGCTTCTCATGTAATGTGTTTGCTAAATATTTGTTAGGTTCTTTTATACGACCCTTGTTACTCTGTTAGTGCAAGGTGATAAAGGAATCAAACATGTTGTACATCTCCTCTATATGTATCTTTTCTCTTCTATATGTTGTTTCATATATTTTTGTACCTGTGCTAGTGTTCATAAATGTTGCCTTGTGTAATCTGCTTGGATTTGCGACTTGGTAGTACTGATTCTTTTTGGTCTCCAAGCCATGGTCCAAAAATATATATTTTTTGTAGCTCTTCTATGTTCTTTCCTCCATTGTGATTGTAGTTCTACTTTCTTTAGAGAACGATGTCAATTCATTTGTGTATATATATACATATATATATATATCTTATGATCATATTGACCCCACGGCATGTAGATCCCTTTTGTGTTCTATGTATGTTTATGTGATATTTCTCTTGATTTGTCTTCATTTGGGGGCATCTCGTAGTGGAAACGTAATTAGTGGAGTTGTTTATGTTTTTGTTAAAGCCATTGCTCCTGTTCAAGTGTCAGCAATGAATTTGACGTGGGGGCATACACTCTGCTCACCTGTTGCACACACACACTTTCAATATACATATATTTTTAAGGTACTTCTCTCCTTTTATGGATTAGTGACTAATCCTTAAAGCATGGATTTTTTTTATAGGATCTCTTGATCCCTCCAGTTTCAAAATTTTGATCCCTTAAGGTCGAAGGTGTCCTTAAGACTGGATATTTTTTGCTTTTGGTTTTACTCTTGTGGAATAGAATATTCCTAAGGGTGAATCCTTGATGGGTTGACTAGTGAGTAGCCACATTCACTAGGCGGTTCAATTCTATCTTTCCAGATATGTCGTTTCCTTGTGTGGTTCACAATGGGACATAAGTTCTCATTGGGCGAGATAATCACACCCTCTTCTCTTTCTTTTCTAGAGATGTATCTCTTATTGTAATCTTGGAGTTGACGAAGACTTGAGTCCCTAGGGGCTTGAGGATTTCTTTGTCCCTTCGATTTCAATAAGATTATCTTTTCATAATGATCTCCTTTACCAAGAGATTGCATCGGGTCCATTATCTTGCTAAAGTGGGGGCTAAATGTATTGTCAAAAAATGGAAGTACTTCCATTTAGGACCGGTTTACTCCTCCAAGTGAGTGGTCTGGGGTCATGTCAAGCGCCTTTGAGTGGGTCTTTGACTAGATCTAGATTTCCCCCTATTCCGCTTCTCTCTCCACCTAATTCCAACCTCTTTCTGGCACTTTATGCTGATAAACTGAGATCTTTGACTTCAAGTTCAAGGACAACCTTTTGGATCTAGGTCGACCTCCACTTTGACCTAGGTCAAGGATGACCTTGACTTTGACCTAGGTCAGAGTTGACCTCAACCCTGACCCTAGGTCCAAATTTTAGATTTCGAAAGTTTCGTGATGTCGAGCTTCGGAAAGTTTTATTTCCCACTTCTAGGTCGGTTGTTTTGGATTTCAAAATGGTAAACTCTTGAATTGTATGTATGCAATGAAAATGTACACCTATTTCTTGCAAATACAAAACACCAAAACACCAAACAATCACATTAGATGTTAGTAAATGCAACAAGATAAGTAATTCTCACTACAACCTCAATGAGCTAAAACAAGGGCACCCAATAACCTTGTTTGATTTGTTTTTCAAGATTATTTGTGGGTATTCTCTCCCAACACAAATGAAATGAAATCTAAATGCAAAACTATAAAAATGAAATATGAAGGTTTTGGAGACAAGTATGAGAAACTTGCCCCAAATCTCACAATAATATGCAAGTGCAAGATTTTTGAAGAAGATAGTGCACAAACAAAATGATGCAATATATTTTGATTTTTTGAATAAAAAATGAAATGCAAACTAACTATTGATGAGAAGGCAAGATTCAAACTATGCTATGAAATCAAAATTAATCTATGATGCAAGAATGGAAATCTAAACTAAGAATGAAAATGCAAATAAACTATGCTAAGAAATTGAAATGCTACAATATTAGATAGCTAGAATGCTTAGAATTCTTAGAATGATTATGCTTACAAAATTCTTAGTAGTCTACAAATGAGAGAGAGACCTTCTTTTATAGGAAATGAAAAGAAATGGATGGTGGAGATTAAGAGGCAAAAGAATGAGTGGCTACGATTAAAGGTTAAGTAGGGTTTGGAAAAGATGAAGAGGCAAAATGAAATGAGTGGATAGGATTACGAGGCAAAAGAAATGAGTGGCTATGATTAAGAGGCAAAAAGATGTTAGGTAGGGTTTGAAAAAGGTGAAGTGGCAAAAGTCAAACTTCATTGAGAGGGAAAAAGAGATTTGAAAATGATTGGTGGAGAAAAAAGATGGAGAGGTGGCCACCTTGGAAAAGGTGATTGTGCACATGTTTAGAGGTAATCCACCTTTTAAATCAAGATTAAAAGAATATTTAAAAAAGGTAAGCATAGGAAAAGGGAAAATGAATTAAATTAAAATAAATTTAATTTAATCATGGTTTAGAAGAATTTTAGGCTAGTGGAGGAATAAAATAAATAAAATTTATTTTATAAAGGGAAATGGATGGATAATATATTAAATTGAATTTAATATATTATAGTATTTAAATAAAATTTAAATATAAAGGGAAAATGAATTTATTTAATTAAAGTAAATTTAATTAAATAAATAGAAGAATATAACGATTATAGTTAATTAATAAAGTTAACCATAATGTTAAGGGAAAATATTAACAAAAATTAATATTAGAGTGCAAAAAAAAAAAGAATCTATTTAATTTAATTTAATTTAACTAAATAAATAGAGGAATATAACAATATAATTAATTAATTAAAGTCAACTATAATGTTAAGGGCAAATATTAATAAAAATTAATATTAGAATGTGAATGGACAATTTTAGGTGTCTACATTGTATTTAATCTAGGTCCATTTATAAGAGTTTAGGCTTAATTGGAATTTAATTCTCCTATGTCGGCCTCTCTAGAAGTTTGTGTCAACTAGTATAAAAGGAAGCCATCCTCTCTCATTTTGACATCCACGAATATCCACCTTTCATGATCAAGCAATTATCAAGCAAGAAAGGAGAATAAGGAAAGCATTCATTCATCTTCAAGCATTCAAGTATTCAAGATCCAATTCATCAAAGAGATCCATTGATAGTCATTGAAGGATTCAATCTCTTTGGAGCTCTCTTGTTGAAGATTTCTCCATCCACATTCATCCAAATTTTTTCCTATTCCAAGATCCACTCAAGATTGGTGTTGAAGATCTAGTGCAAATTGATTTGAGACATCCTACATTCAATTCTACATTCATTTGGAGCATCCATACTTGTGGATTCAAGGATTCAAATCCTCCATAAAGATTTCAACATAAGCAAGATGAATAGTTCCATTTACTTTGTTTATATATTTCAATTTCAATTATATTTCAAGGTTGATTCCAAATCGGGGTTTGACCAAGGCAAATCCCTCATCCAAAAAAAAACCCTCTTTTTCTTGCAGGTACAAGTGCGGGACAGTGAATTGCAGTTCAGATTTGAGTACCCTTTTCGATGAACTTTCAAGATCTGTGAACATAATTTTTGTCGGAGTTGTGCAGGTCAAGGATGACTTTTTGGGGTAAGATTGTACCCCGGGGTAAGATCTTACCTCTATTTTGGGTCAAGGACAACCTTGCTCAGAAAGATGAAAGGTTTTTGGGTTTTCTCTATTTCTGCATTTCTAGGCCAAATCTGGTTGCAGAATTCTCTAAAACTAAGCACAAACATGAAAAAACAATATTTTTCAGATCTATCATACTTGAGGTTAGTATTTATTTTCAATTCAATTAATATTTCAATACATACTTTCTATAATAGAATATAAGGTTGTCCTCTTTCTTCATATTCTTCATAGATTGATTCTTTTATGCATTAACCACCTTCTTGTGGTTAATTTGGATCTTTCCTTTGGCAATTTGGATTAAGAAGTATATCTTATATTCACCTGCCCTCCCCACCCCCCGCTCTCCCCTTTTCCACACACATTTTTAGGGGAACACTCTTTGGTCATCTACATTTAGGTGACCACCATTTCTTATCTTACAATAACAATTTAATATTATATAATTGCATACATTGTTTGACATGCACAATCCAATTTATAGTTACACCTTCCATTTCTAAGATAACATTCATACAGAGTACTTGCAGAATTCTAACATCATGATATATTCATCAATACTATTTCTCAAACTTACAACAGAATTCATGTAACATTTAATCTAACCATGATTAAGTCTTTCTCATCAAAATATATATCTAAACATGTATAAAATTAATCAAGAAGTAAAATCTAGATCTTAATCAACATCACAAGTAAAATCCACACAATATAAATTATCATAATGCAAAAATAACATGAGTCACTGTCCAAATCGATCAAGAGTGTATCAAAATTTCAAATCATAAAGTATAAAAATATGAATGTCTCAATAGTGCTATGATGGGTCAAGGTGGGACCTCACATCATCCCCCTCTAGGCATGAACTTCCTCCTAGACTTCATCAAAAAGGTATGGGTACTGTGATCTCATATGTGTTACATCCTCCCATGAAGTCGTGACCTCATCATAACAATCCCACTCAACCCTAACCTGGTCTAGCTCTCGGCCTCTTAGAGAAAGGGTCCATTGGGATAAAATGTGAATAGGCTCCAAGGCTAGTTGCTTGTCTGACTCCACCTACAAGGCATCCCAATCTATAATGTGAGACTTGTCATATATATATTTCTGCAATACAAAAATATGAAACACATCGTGGATGTGTGACAGGATAAGTGTCAAAGCTAGATGATATGAAACTGGTCCTATCCTCTCCAAGATCTCGAAAGGTCCTATTAGGCTTTTTTTTTTTTTTTTCTATCATTGCAAAATCTTGTGAAATTGACCTGTTCCATGCAATGTGTTTGTCAAATGTCCTGCCTCGTGCTCTTTATTGTTGTCGTCTTGCTTCAGTCCAAACTGCATCTCCTAATTCGCAAAACCCAGAAAGTTATTCAAATTCTAAAGTCTGCTGGAAATATTGTCAAAATTTGCCACAGTGTCGAAAACTCACAATGTTTCTGAAAGTTTATGATGTTTTCGGTCTGTGTGTTTTCGGCCTTCATTGTTTTCGACCCTGTGCTTCCTGCTTTTGTGCGCTTATCCTTTGGCATCAAAAACTCTATGTTTTCGGTCTTCCGCTGTGCCGAAAACCCTATGTGTTTTCGACCTCACAGTTTCTTGTTTGTTGGTTGTTCTCTAACTGCGCAAGCGCAATGGGTGGTGGGCCTAGGTTTTCAAAGGCTCTTCTCTGATTGGTTGTCGCATGGCCGCATGTCAGACTTCTCTGACATGTGATCATGCGACCGCTTGCCACCTATCTGTGTGGGTCCGGTTCTTCTTGTTGTTCATCTTGGCTGGCAGTTATGTCTTCATTCCACGAGTTGGCGACTTGTGGTTATCTCCTGTTCGCTAGTTTCTGGTGGTTATTCACTTAGCACTCAGCGACCTGGCGGGCGGTCTATTTCTCTTCAGTCGTGCAATCTCTTTATTCCTGGCAGTTAGCGGCTGACATCTCATGACTTGGTGAATGATTAGTCACGTAGTCGCTGAATTCTTGGCAGTTTGTTGGTGGGCCTGCTGTTAGAGGTGGTGATGTGGCGGCCTTTGGTTGGCTGTCACATGATCGCATAGCCCATTCTTTGGCTATGCAATCATGCGACCATTAGACATGTGTCGTTGGGGCCCGGTGAGAGGTGGTAATATGGCATACGCGGGGGTGACGTAGCAGATCCTGTGGTTGGCCCATGATCTCATGGGAGGTTTCAAGCCCATGCGATCATGCGCTTGCCATTCAATTTTGAGGGCCTATTTGCGGATGGGTCAATGGTCCCCGTGCTGTGTTCCGATTGGTTGTCGGTGTGCCAGGTGGCAAGGGGTTTGCGGTGGGACCCGTGTTTGCAGTGCCCGAGCATGTTTGACTTCGGCGGTGAGCCTAAACGGTTAGTCGCATGTTCGCATAGCCTTTTTCAAGGCTATGCGATCATGTGACTAACGTTTGTGTTAGGACTTAGCGGTGGCGTTTGCGGTAGGGTAAAGGGAAATGTCATGTTGCATGTTCGCATAGCCCATTTTCGGGCTATGTGATCATGCGACTAACCATCTGATGTCATGGTTGCGGGGTTCTAAAGTGGGCCCGCGGTGCCAGTCTTGTTTCATGCTTGAGTTTGATTGGTCGCTGTGGGTGATATGGAGACAAACTTTGCAAAGAATTTTGGACTGACCGTTGACCGCGACTAGGAGTCTGTTGTCGCATGATTGCAAGGGTGAGTTGGGTGCCTTGCGATCATGCGACCAAGAGCACATGTAACCGAGTTTCTAGTGCCCGGGAATGAGGATCTACGGTACTGATAGAGTTGGTCATAGTTTGAATGTGGGCCGTTGTTTCTCTACAGGTGCCAAGAGAGGAAGTGACTGTTTAAATTTAAATTTGAATTCTCAGGGATTTTCCTGTGGTAGAAAGTACCAAATTTATGGAATTCATTGCAGAAATGACCCTGTTCGGTGAGAAATGACTGGTTTTCTGGCCGTTTCTTGACTTGGTTGGTGAAGGCTATGCCCTAGCTGTCTATAGCTTGTTGCAACCCATTTTGGGTTCCCATGGCAGCTAGTGGTATAAAGTGTCATTTTTTTTGACTTAGAGGGGGTTTTAAATTTTGTCAGTTCCAGTGAAGGGTTCTGTTCTGCAGATTTCTCCTTCTCTTTGCATATAGAGTGTTCATCTTTCTCCTATTGACTCATAGAATATAATATATATTGTAACAGATTTGTCTTATGTGTGAGGATTTAATATATTTTTACTATTACCAAACTATCTCCATTTGAATTTTGAGTTCATTAGTCATACATTAAGGGTGTTTGATTTGTTTGCTTGTATTGCCTATGTGTTTGCAAGTGGAGTTGTCTTCGCAAAGATAACTGGTTCAAGGTTAGTGTTTATGCATGTATGAGTTGAGATATCAAAGATAGGTCATGCTTGTCTTCCAGTGGATGCTGGTTAATGTATTGTCCTTTCATAGGTCTCTTCTAAGGGGAGGGTCAAAATCATTTGATGGATAATAGCATGCTTGAATGCACAAGTGGGTGTTAAGTTGAGGTTTGGTCATGGTGTGTGATTGATGTCAAGCATCAACACATTGAGCATATTGTGTTCTTGTTTCATGACTATCTCTTGCAATAGGGTATTTGACTCTGTGGCCCATTGGATAAGGCACTAGTCTATCAGAGACTTAGGGCATCTCAAGGGTCCCTTCTATCCATTCAAGTCATTTCCATCCAGTTCCACCCTTTCCCTTTCATGTTGTTAGTATAAGTCTCTAGCTTTCAATCTCATTCCATGCAAGTAGGGCTATTGCATGAGACTTTTTATCATTGGGGTACAGGATACCTATAGGAGATTGACTGCTATTCCACATTAATCTGTTTGCAGGCCTTTGGTTTGTCATGAGGTGTCTTGAATGTGCAGATAAGGCAATACCCGCCTGAGTGAATGTGGAGCTCAAAGAAGAAGGAGGATTTCTCTCTATCCTCATCAATTGGTTTGTTTTCCTTGTCAAGCTTGAGTGCCTAACCTATGTTTCAAGCCCAACCATTTTATTCAAGTTTGGTCCTGCAAGGAGAAGAGCCAACAAAATGGCGACTCTGCTAGGGAGAAACAACAAATCCTGTTATGGAAATCATAATCTCTGGTAGCCATTGGAAAGAGTCAGATACAAAAATAAGCATTTGCTGATATTTTCTCACCTAGTTGTGAGTGGCGGCTCTGATTTGTCTCTGTTTGATCAGTGTTCCTTCTGATAAACAGTGTGTATACCTGGTGTAGCTTTGTGCTGGTTGGAAGAAGAAAGAGTGAAACATTTTCCTCTCAAGGAGGTGGCAGCTCTGCATGACAAAGTTATCTGATGGAGCTTCAAGGTGAGCCCAAGATCTACCCTGCCTTCCAGCCAAAGGTCTTCTGCTGCAAGATCTTCCCAAGTATTTTTCAAGTTTTAAATGTTCCTTATAAAGTGGTCAAGCACTAAAAGAAGGATAAGGTGTAAGCAGAGGTTAGCATACTTCAAGTTTTCAGTTGCAGTTTGGCAAAATTATGTGGAAGTATTGCATTAAGTTTAATGGATAAGTTGAATAAGGAGCTTGCATTATTAGACCAGGGCATCCTTAGGGATTGCATAAGATTAGTCAGTTTGAAGGTGGGGTGTAGAAAGGATTTATCCATATCCTTGTTCTATGATAGATTTTGTGAAGTATATGATGAGCTTCCTGAGGATGTTGAGTTTCCTGAATTTGACTTCATTGGTTTATTCCTGGAACTTTGTTTTCCTGAGTCAACTAGTTGGTCAAATGTCTTGTGGGAAGAGTATTATGGATGTATCAGGGATTAGGTACTTTGTGATGGTAGTTTTGAACTTGAGGATGCACTTGGGGCTTTGCTCAATAGTGTTGATATTGAGAGTGATGAAATTTATGAAGGAGATGTGTCAGGTGTTGACACTCTTTCTTGCAGTCATGAAAGTGATGTATTTTCTCAATATGGGGTAGAAAGTCTTTGCAATCAGTCGAATGAGGAAGAGGATTGGATAGATGAGGGTACTGCTAATGATTGTATGGCAGAAGATGATGTTCTTGAGGATAGCTATTCACTTCACAGTGAACAAATTTCTGATTTATTGTCTTGTGAGTATCTCAGGTATTCAAGGGGTGATGGCTCTGAGTTCTCACATTCAGCACACATTGATTTTGACCGAGAAAATGAGTCAATAGGATTTGACTTTGACATGTGTGCCTCTGATTATTTTTCTACCCTAGCACTACTAGATGGAAACCAGGTATAGTATGATATATCAGATGATGAAGTCATCAGGGTTTGTTCATCTTCAAGTAATGCAAGTGTCCCTGATGTGGTATTGAATACTAGTTGGGAGAGTTGTACAAATTTTGAATCCTTTTCTGATTCTGAATCTGTTGCTAGGCCATGGAAGGATGGTCTCTCAACTACTCAGGCTTCACCATCTCATGGACAGGTTGATGTTTCTCTTCCCACCTATCAACAATTTTCAGTTTTGTCAAATGCTGACATGATGCAGAGTGCTCCTATGTTTAATGATCATGCCCCATGTGATGAGTTCCCTCAGTGTTTGCATGAAGATCGGTGTATCTTCTCCTTGGAGGTGCAAATTTCTGGTATGAATGGATCCAATAGCGATTGCACTGATAGTTTGATAGAGCTGGAGAGTTTTTCTTTTCAGCTGGACAGTAAGCTTCCCGAATGTGGTGGTAAATTTGAAGGTGATTTATGTTGCAATTCCTTCAGCATTTTCCTATTTAAGGAATGCAACATGCATGTGCCACAACATTTTCAAAATTGGTATGATTACTTTTCCAGCCCTCAGGAGAAATGTGCTAGCAATCTTTGTTTTAAGTTTTTGAAAAGTGGTTATAATTGTGTTCTGTCATGTGGAAGCAGAATTTTCAGTTTGTCTCTGATGTGTGGAGATGAAAACTACCTGTTTGATAGAGGCAAGTATTGATCATAGTTTTGGGGCCTTGAGCCTTTTGTAAATATTGTAAATCTTTGTATAGTTTCCCTTTCCCATTGTGTGTTTATTTCCTAGTTCGGTTGCCAATTTTTGAGTTCCCTATTTTTGTCCTATTGATGATCTGCTCTCCCAGAAATCCTAAATTCTCGCATGGGCACAAGTTACCCATCATCCCCAACTAGAGCCACTGTTAGGCTTTTTTTTTCTGTCATTGCAAAATCTTGTGAAATTGGCCTGTTCTATGCAATGTGTTTGTCAAATGTCCTGCCTTGTGCTCTTTATTGTTGTCATCTTGCTTCAGTCCAAACTGCATCTCCTAATTCGCAAAACCCAGAAAGTTATTCAAATTCTAAAGTCTGCTGGAAATATTGTCAAAATTTGCCACTGCGTCGAAAACCCACAGTGTTTCTGAAAGTTCATGATGTTTTCAGTCTGTGTGTTTTCAGCCTTCGTTGTTTTCAACCCTGTGCTTCTTGCTTTTATGCGCTTATCCTTTGGTGTCGAAAACTCTGTGTTTTCGATCTTCCGCTGTGCCGAAAACCCTGTGTGTTTTCAACCTCGCAGTTTCTTGTTTGTTGGTTGTTCCCTAACTATGCAAGTGCGATGGGTGGTGGGCCTGGGTTTTCAAAGGCTCTTCTCTGATTGGTTGTCGCATGGCCGCATGTGAGACTTCTCTGACATGTGATCATGCGACCGCTTGCCACCTGTCCGTGTGGGTCCGGTTCTTCCTGTTGTTCATCTTGGCTGGCGGTTATGTCTTCATTCCGTGACTTGGTGACTTGTGGTTATCTCCTGTTCGCTAGCTTTTGGCAGTTATTCACTTAGCACTTAGCGACCTGGCGAGCGGTCTATTTCTCTTCAATCGCGCAATCTCTTCATTCCTGGCGGTTAGCGGCTGACATCTCACGACTTGGTAAATGGTTAGTCGCGTAGTCGGTGAATTCTTGGCAGTTTGTTGGTGGGCCTGCCGTCAGAGGTGGTGATGTGGTGGCCTTTGGTTGGTTGTCGCATGATCGCATAGCCCATTCTTTGGCTATGCGATCATGCGACCGGTTGACACGTGTCATTGGGGCCCGGTGAGAGGTGGTAATATGGCATACGCGGGGGTGACGTAGCAGATCATGTGGTTGGCGCATGATCTCATGGGAGGTTTCAAGCCCATGCAATCATGCACCCGCCTTTCAATTTTGAGGGCCTATTTGCAGATGGGTCAACGGTCCTCGCGTTGTGTTCCGATTGGTTGCCGGTGTGCCAGGTGGAAAGGGGTTTGCAGTGGGACCCATGTTTGCAGTGCCCGAGCATGTTTGACTTCGGCGGTGAGCACAAACGGTTAGTCGCATGTTCACATAGCCTTTTTCAAGGCTATGCGATCATGCGACTAACGTTTGCGTTAGGACTTAGCGGTGACATTTGCGGCAAGATAAAGGGAAATGTCATGTCGCATGTTCGCATAGCCCATTTTCGGGCTATGCGATCATGCGACTAACCATCTGATGTTGTGGTTGCGAGGTTCTAAAGTGGGCCCGCGGTGCCAGTCTTGTTTCATGCTTGAGTTTGATTGGTCGCTGTGGGTGATATGGCGAGAGACTTTGCAAAGGGTTTTGGACTGACCATTGACCGCGGCTAGGAGTCTGCTATCGCATGATCGCAAGGGTGAGTTGGGTGCCTTGCGATCATGCAACCAAGAGCACATGTAACTGAGTTTTTAGTGCCCTAGAATGAGGATTTGCGGTACTGATAGAGTTGGTCGTGGTTTGAATGTGGGCCATTGTTTCTCTGCAAGCGCCAAGAGAGGAAGTGACCATTTAAATTTGAATTCTCAGGGATTTTCCTATGGCAGAAAGTACCAAATTTATGGAATTCATTGCAAAAATGACCCTGCTCGGTGAGAAATGACTGGTTTTCTGACCATTTCTTGGCTTGGTTGGTGAAGGCTATGCCCTAGCTGTCTATAGCTTGTTGCAACCTGTTTTGGGTTCCCAAGGCAGCTAGTGGTATAAAGTGTCATTTTTTTTTACTTAGAGGGGGTTCTGAATTTTGTTAGTTCTAGTGAAGGGTTCTGTTCTGCAGATTTCTCCTTCTCTCTGCATATAGAGTGTTCCTCTTTCTCCTATTGGCTCAGAGAATACAATATATATTGTAATAGATTTGTCTTATGTGTGAGGATTTAATATATTTTTACTATTACCAAACTATCTCCATTTGAATTCTGAGTCCATTAGTCATACATTAAGGGTGTTTGATTTGTCTGCTTGTATTGCCTATGTGTTTGCAAGTGGAGTTGTCTTCGCAGAGATAACTGGTTCAGGGTTAGTGTTTATGCATGTATGAGTTGAGATATCAAAGATAGGTCATGCTTATCTTCCAGTGGATGGTGGTTAATGTATTGTCCTTTCATAGGTCTCTTCTAAGGGGAGGGTCAAAATCCTTTGATGGATAATAGCATGCTTGAATGCACAAGTGGGTGTTAAGTTGAGGTTTGGTCATGGTGTGTGATTGATGTCAGGCATCAACATATTGAGCATATTGTGTTCTTGTTTCATAATTGTCTCTTGCAGTAGGGTATTTGACTCTATGGCCCATTGGATAAGGCACTAGTCTATCAGAGACTTAGGGCATCTCAGGGGTCCCTTCTATCCATTCAAGTCATTTCCATCCAGTTCCACCCTTTCCCTTTCTTGCTGTTAGTATAAGTCTCTAGCTTTCAGTCTCATTCCATGCAAGTAGGGCTATTACATGAGACTTTCTATCATTGGGGTACAGGATACCTATAGGAGATTGACTACTATTCCACATTAATCTGTCTGTAGGCTTTTGGTTTGTCATGAGGTGTCTTGAATGTGCAGATAAGGCAATACCTGCCTGAGTGAATGTGAAGCTCAAAGAAGAAGAAGGATTTCTCTCTATCCTCATCAATTGGTTTGTTTTCCTTGTCAAGCTTGATAACCTATGTTTCAAGCCCAACCATTTTATTCAAGTTTGGTCTTGCAAGGAGAAGAGCCAACAGGTCTAACAAAGAGAGGCTCCAACTTAGAGCCCTTTCCAAAATGGATTTGACTCTTATGTGAGCACACTCTCAGGATCATTTTTGTCTTCGACCATATACTCTCGATCAACCCTCTTTGCATCTGCATATTTATTCTATCTATCATGAGCCTTTGTAAGACGTTGTCTAATCAAAACCACATGTTGTTCCATAGCTCTGACTAACTAAGGCCCAATAGATACTCTATCCTCAATCCTATCCCAACTCAGTGGTGTCCTGCATGGTCTACCATACAAAGCCTGATAAGATGGCATCCCTATAGAGGGATGATGCCCATTATTATAGGAAAACTCTACAAGATGAAGGTACTCCTCCCACTTGACCTGATGGTCCATCACATACATATGAAACATGTCATATAAAGCTTGGTTAATCCTTTATATTTGTCCATCTGTTTGGGGGTGGTATGTTGTACTAAAATTGAGCCTATTCCCAATGTTGCCTGAAGCTCTCTCCAAAATGAGGATTTAAATAGTGAGTCTCTATCTGAAATGATCTTATGAGGAATGCCATGAAGTCTAACAATGTCTCGCAAGAACACCTCTGCAACTATTGGCATTGTAAACGTGGTACGAATAGGTAAGAAGTGTGCAACTTTGGTCAATGTGTTAATTTTCACCATGATGGCATCGTGACGATGAGAGAACATAGGGAGACCAACAATAAAGTCCATATAAATAGTATCCCACTTCCACACAGCTATCTCATGTGGTTGTAGGAGTCCACCTGGATGACTATGCTCTGCCTTCACCCTTTGGCACTCTAGGAATCTAGCAACTATGTTGGCATTTTGCAATCGCATAAATTTCATCACAGGTATAGTTCCACCCAAACATAGCCTATTAATAGCCTTAAGAGGTTCCTTTGTAATTTGATACAATCGATCCAACCAAATGAAATAACCTTGCGTTCTAATTAGGAAAACTCCCTATGGCAGAGAGGTCACTACTAAAATTGTATTAATTTTTTAACACACATTGGTCAATATTTTGACCAAAGGGCTTGCCACAATATTTTGGTCAATTGATCGACAACCAAGTTGAGCGTCTTAATTTCAACCCTTGTTGGCATTGAAAAAGAGGTCATATGCTTGTAAAATGTGGCGTCGAAAGATCTAATTTTCAACACTGGCTCACATCATAGTTCGACGAGGATGCAATGTCTACAAAGAGGTTTTGGTCAAAATATTTATCAATGGTTGGAGTCAGCAACTCATTTTCAACAAAAATAGCGTCGAATGTGCCCCCTTCGAGTCAATCAATTGACAAAAATAGTTAGGACTAAAGATAGCAGAGATCAAGAGACCATAATAGTTAGTCTTCGTCTTTGGTTCATATTACTAAAAAAATGGTTTACCTTTAATTAGTTCATCAAATGTGGGGACCTAAAATAATTTAATAGAATATTTTCATGATGACGTATATTATTTAAGTTGATGTTGCACAAATTTATCTACTTCACGCACCTGTGGACTACGAGGACAGTGATAAAGAAGCATCTCCCCTCGTGGCCTACATTACTCAGGCCATGGGAGGGGATGCTTATTTATCGATGTCCTCGCAGTCCACAACTGTGGGAAATAGATAAATTCATGTAGTGTCAAACTAAAATAATGTACATTATACATGAAAATACCATCTATTAAATTCTTTCATATCACCACATTTGATGAGCTAACGAAAGGTAAAATGTTTCCTCAATCATATGGACCAAAGACGGAGACCAACTATTATGGTCACTTGAGCTTTGTTATCTTTAGTCCCAGCTACTAGGTAAGGCCTATAAGACTTATACCTGTCGATCATCGAGAATAATCACCACCTTTCCTTTATGTACACTGCATAGTATCCAGTATATTACTGAAGGTGAAGAGAAGGCAAAAAATATGAATGGATGAAAGAAACAAAAGATACAATAATATTATCTTGTTCATTACCTTCTCATAATTGACCAAATAATTGATTCCTTCATACCTCCAGTGTTGATGAGATGCAGAGGCGTAACAGGTTTTGAAGGTTTCCTGAACAAAAGACTATGAACAATTTGTTTTGTCCATGGGACCCTGAAATATTGAGCTTCTCTTTGTTTCGAGAATAGTTTAGCATTCTCTACTTAATAGGGCCAACCGCATGAAGGTGGAAGTTCATATGGCCCTCCTAGGAGCCTCATATGAACCCTTACGACACTTTAAGACCTCTAAGATGTATTCTTAGGGATCGTAAAGGGTCATAAGGGGTCATGTGACACAACAGCTGAGAAACATAAATGTAGGCATCATGGTCATAATTCTTTGGAGACAACATAATTGAGTGGTATACCCAGATGATGCAATGCAACCACTAGTCCTTCAGTTTTAAGTTGACATTGTAGGGTCCAAAAAACATAGATAAGGAATAAATTGAGAGAGTGGAGGAAGAGGGCCATAACGACCAAAATAATACATGGTTTGTGGAAATTATATGGAAATTATAATCCTTGTAAACCCTAGAATATTTTTGTCCTTATGGCCCTTAGGCCTCCACTCTCTCAATTTATTCCTCTCCCTCTCTATTGTATTCAACTTAGTCATTATTATCTGTGGTTTTTGGATCCTACAGTGTCAACTTAGAACCAAAGGAGTAGTGGTTGTGTTGCATCATCTGGGTATACCACTTAATTATGTTGTGTCTCTAAAGAATTGTGACCATGATGCCTACACTTATGTTTCTCAATTGTTGTGAGATTAAAAGTCTTCTAAGGAACATGTCATGTCTATGTAGAATTGCATAGGATCATCACCAAAGGGGGTTCTAGATTAGAAAAATCTCTTTCACTTAACCATTGGATTTCAAGGTGATCACTAAAACATATAGGTTGCAAGGTTGAAGGTGAGTGAAAGTTGTGGCATGGGTATTGCAGTAGACCAACTGCCTTAACAAGGACCCTATTTTCTTTTGGAATCCATCTACATATGTCAAATACATGGTGTATTGACCACTGATTGGGTCATTGAAGGAGTTTTGGAGTGGGATTGACAAAGCCATAGGATTTAAGTGTAATCTTGATGGTTTTGGATCCTATAGTGTCAACTTAGAACTAGAAGAGTAGTGGTTGTGTTGCATCTTCTGGGCATACCACTCAATTATGTTGTGTCTCCAAAGAATTATGACCATGATGCCTACATTTATGTTTCTCATTTGTTGTGAGATTAAAATTCTTCTAAGGAACATGTCGTGTCTATGTGGAACTGTGTGTTGGTTCCTGGATAGGATTTTACACTCCATGAGATACCAATATACCTATGACTAATATTAAGGAGGGGTTAGTTCCAAATGTGAGAAATCTATAGGTAACTAGACCAACTATAGGGACAAGACTGCCCTCTTCACTTCTGGCTCTGCAAAACCAAGGCGGGTACACCTGATCCAATAGATTCAACTCTATTCCTTACTCAATACTGGATCTTACAACAAATAACAGTGAGAAAGTACTAAATAACAACCTATTATTCATTGACTCTCCATCACTGGGTGAAACAACTCATAAATGTAAATAAATGTAAAATGACTGGTAATGATTGAATGTTTTATGATTACAAGATTTTGATCATTCCCCACAAAGCAAAGATAGGAAAATACAGGCCAATGCCCTATCCATTAGGTAGAATATCAAAAAATAGAATGAATGCAATGATGTTTTGAAAAGAACTGGTCTTTAAACATAAATACAAACACCTCAACTCTTTCCTACTTATAGAAAATCCTCAAATAGATTCAGTAAACATGTATCCCACCCTGAGCAGTATTTAATCCAATCCTAGATCAGAACTCAAAGCCAAACACATACATATAAATCTCAGAAAGATTTAAACATTCATAGAATAAACTCAAAGGAGAGACAAAGACTTGACATTTATATTAAGTATAACCTTGAATGTTGCATACATCATGTTCTGAACAATAAGCTTGCAAAATAGCAGCAGCAACCTATACTTCTATATTTCTTTGATAAAATGATACAAAAAATTATAATCCTCGACTGAGGGCTAGGGTTTCAGAATCTTTATCTTTTTAACACCTAAACTCTCAATGCCTAGAATGATCATAGAAAATCCTTTATATACAAGGAGATGCAACAAGCTACCGATCATTCTAGGGCTTACAAAATTTTAACCTAAAAAAGACTTTACAACAACCATACTGGGTTTACAATAAAAGCATCGATCAGATTTGGGAAGATATTTGCAAATGGCTACCTCGCTTTATGTTTTTAATTCTTTCCTCAGCTACTTCCAGCAAATCTAATCACCCTTTCTCATAGTTATCCCTACAATAAATACATCTTTTATCTCAACCACCTTTAGCACTCGGAAAATTGCAATCTTTGTCTAGTTCAAGAAGTAGGCGGAGTGTCTATTTTCTCTGCATTGGGGATGTACTGGTATCTCCACCTATTGCACAGGGCCAATTGTAACAAAACTGGCAAGAAAACCCTCAAACAATTTTAATCCCAGCCGCAACGGTTACTTTGATCAATTTTAAAACACAGCCATTGATCTTCATTTTTTCCTGGCAAATCGAGCGGTCCTTATAAAACCTGGCAACAGTTAATTGAGCTTTTAAAATGACTTGGCCACATCCTCTTTTTCCTAGCCAATGAGAAACGAACACATCATCGAAAACCAGCACGCAGACCCACCTTGACTTTCTTTATTTGAACCTGGAAAGCACTTGACTCTAAGTGATCTGGCAATTGTGTGACTAAAGGCATTCTCCAAGTCACGACACATTTTAGTTAACCATGGTCTAGTTTGGAGATCACGCGGACAAAGGTTTTGCTAAGTCGCCAAAACTTTCCTTTAACCTTGTTCTAATCAAGAGAATAAACTCTGATTGTCGATCTTGTCCTCATCCTGTGGCTCTCACTAAATCGTTGGATTTTACATCACTTAGTCATTTTATCTGGAGAATGAGAGATAGTTGTGTTTGCCAGTTCGTTGAACATTTGGAACATAACCACCAGGATCAAAAGAATATGTGACTACATAGTCACGCAATCGTTGAATATGAAACATAACCATCGGGGACTAACCACATTCTGAGCTTGACCTAACCCGTGCCCACTTGGAGAATCAACGAACAAAAGGATCTCCTAATCTCAGAACACCCTGCCTAACTCTTGGCTTATCCCATGATTTAGCGAACAAAGGCTATCTCGCATTCTCAGAAAGGAAAGCTTAACCATGGTTAGGTTTCAAGAATGAGCGAAAAACATTGATCTCTAGTTCGCTGAAAACTTTTCATACCATAGGTTACATCTGGAGACTACGCGCTAACCGTTGATCTTGAACACAATTAGTGGCTGTCGTTGAATCGCCAAAAGACTTTGACCTTTACTTTTTCATTATGAGAATCAGCAATCAAAGGAAGATATGTCACAATTTCACTTCATTCGCCAAGTCGCTAAAAACTTTGGGGCTTTACTAATTTACTTTGAGATCCTGCAAACACATCATTCGCCTAATCGACAGATAACTTAGAACTTTTCCAACTTTTCTCAAGAACAAGCGACTAGGGTAAAACTAACATTTTTCCAAAAGATTTCTCGAAGCCACCAAACTTAGAGGACACTGAATTTATAGCACAGTCGCTAGATCGCCAAAAGAATTTTCGTAGGACCCAGACACTCTGAGATTACGCACTAACCATCGATCACACTGACAATCAACAGTCCTCACTAGATCACTAGATAGCATGAGACTTGACCGCCCGATTCTGAGAACAAGAGAAGACCGCCACGCTAGGTCATTGAATGTTAACAAGAAACTGCCAGGAAACAAGCGAATAGGAGAATACATAGTCGCTGATTTGCTCAAAGAAATACATCACCGCGGGCCAGACTCAGAGAACTAGTGACTAACATGAAACATGATATGGGTGCAACACATTCACTAAATCGCTGAAAGATAAAGAATATTCCAAAGTTATTGAGAGATTAGGTGGCAAAGGGTTTTCGGGCAATCACTAGATCATTAAGAATATGCCAATTTCTTTGGGAGATTGAGCGACCAACCGAGGAAAAATAAAGCGCACATGCCTTTTGAAGGTTTTAAGTGACTTGATAAAGTAACGGAAGAATAGAATTGCCAAGGGTTTTTGGACTTAGATAGTTGATGGAAGCCTTAGACATGGAATAAAACCCTAGTTCTTCATCACCTTCAAATAGCCATTTCCCTCTGGTCTTTGAATCTTAGCACATGTGCTCTTGAATGAAGCTTGGGGACATCATGGACTATCACATGCTAAGGGCGCAGGCCAAGAAACATTACACATTTTGCTCATAGATTGAAACAATTTTGAAGTCAGGGCATGACAATTTCACAAAGTTTTGCAAGGATAGACCATTTTCATTGGATTTTAGCTATGACAGGAAAATGGGCTAACACTGCATAGGGTTGTCACCAAAGGGGGATATAGATCAAAAAACTCCCTTTCACCTAACCATTGGATTGCAAGGTGATCACTAAAACATGCAGGTTGTAGGGTTGAAGGTGGGTGAAAGTTGTGGCATGGGTACTACATTAGCCCAACTGCCTTAACAAGGACCCTATTTTCTTTTGGAATCCATCTACATATATCAAATATGGTGTATTGACCACTAATTGGGTCATTGAAGAAGTTTTGGAGTGATTAACAATGCCTTAGGATTTGAGGGTTTTTGGAGTGAGATTAACAAAGCCCTAGGATTTGAGGGTAATCCTGATGGTTTTTGGATCCTAGAGTGTTAGCTTAGAACCAGAGGAGTAGTGGTTGCATTGCATCATTTGGGTATACCACTCAATTATGTTGTCTCCAAAGAATTGTGACCATGATGCCTACATTTATTTTTCTCAGTTGTTGTGAGATTAAAAGTCTTCTAAGGAACATGTCGTGTCTATTTGGAACTACGTAGGATCATCATCAAAGGGGGTTCCGGATCAGAAAACTCCCTTTCACTTAATAATTATCAATCCATCAATAGTATACTAATTGTTTAGGATTGTAAGTTTCTATTGATTTCTTCAAATTACCAAGCAAAAGGTGTTTTCTGGTACAAAAGACTTAGCAGCCTCCAGGGCCTTTTTCTTGAATGCATTATACCCCTAAAGTATTTGATGGAAACATTTTTCATCAAGATTACAAGGAAATGTAAACCAAGATTCATATAGAGAAAGGTGTTGCT
This sequence comes from Chamaecyparis obtusa, assembly GCA_027943335.1. Lineage (NCBI taxonomy): Eukaryota > Viridiplantae > Streptophyta > Pinopsida > Cupressales > Cupressaceae > Chamaecyparis > Chamaecyparis obtusa. The sequence goes on from BSBK01003618.1 coordinate 1,676,475, forward strand.
CTTGGAAAATGGTTGGTGGTGATTGATGAAGAAGATTTAAAAATGATGATTGATCCAATTCAGATTGGTGCAACATTTTCAAATATTCTTCATAATCATCATCAAATGAACATCTTCAAATATTCTTCATCATTCATAATCTCAGTATTTTACAAAAAATCTTTTATCAAATGATTATCCTCGAAAAGAGAACAGTATCAAGAAAATATCATGAGAGAGAGCTTTGAAAACAATAATAGTGGTAAAGTGTAACATATTTTTAACTCCTTGGTAGGAAAATCCTTCAACTCGGCTATTGTGATTAAAAGTCTTATAAGGAATGCACAAGATAGCACTAAGGATGTTAAGCCAAAACTTCTTAAAGAACTCTTAGAAAACCATTTGCAAGATAAACATGGTCTCAACACCCACAAGAAGAAGAATGCATCAAGGAAAACTAAGTCTCATTGTTCTAAAGGATTGTAACTCCATTTGTGAATGTTTTAATAACTTGGTTGGTTTAATTTCAAGGCATTCGTATTGAATTTGGTGTCTTCAAGTTCGATTGTCCCATGATAGTTCAGTATTTTGGGTGTTTCTTTGAATCATGAATTAAGATTCATCCCCACACTATTTTTTTTGTGATTAGGGGATGAATCCTAACATTTTATTATATTAATCTAACCTTCCCAATGCAAGAATAACCATTGGATTGCAGAGTGATCACTAAAACATGCAGGTTGTAGGGTTGAAGGTGAGTGAAAGTTGTGGCATGGGTACTGCAGTAGTCCACCTACCTTAACAAGGACCTATTTTCTTTTGGAATCCATCTACATATGTAAAATGCATGGTGTATTGACCACTAATTGGGTCATTAAAGGAGTTTTGGAGTGAGATTGACAAAGCCCTAGGATTTGAGGGTTTGTGGATGCCTAATTGGGGATTTGGTAATTGTAGAGATCATAGGACCAAATAAACTTGATAATACTCTATTTGGATATATTTTATGAGACTGTCCAAGTTTATAGACTTGGGGGATGTGTTTAGAGGTAGGTCTCTTTGTAAAAGTCACTATTTTGGGGCTAAAAGCTAGGTACAAGGATAGGACAGTAGGGTATTTTCCAAAACAACCCCTTGAAATATTTGGATATGTTGTTGTAATTGATAATGGGTATCTGAAAAGTTGATTTACTCTCTTGGTTTCTTGGGAAAAGTTAAATAAGGGATAAATAAGGTGGTATTGAGTATGATTTCTAAGTGACAAATAAATAGTTGTCGAGTTGACAATTATGTTGTCAACTTGACAACATTACTATACCAGTGTAAACAACCCGAGAGTCAGTTTAGGACTGTTAATAAATAGTTACAGTCAGTGTTTAATCGTAAATCACTTGTGTTTGTGTGGCTCAGTATTGTGTCCTAAGTCCTCCAAAGTTTCTTACAAGCATTATAAGGACCTTTGTTTATAGTTTGGGCAATTAAAATGTTGATAAGATGTGTTATTGATTTGAGAATGGAGTAAAATGATTGCATTTTGATTTTTTATTGTATCCATGTCATTATTGTATTGTATCATTGACATTTAAGGCAGAGGAAGTCGGTTTAGTCTTGATTGTTCCTAGATTGTGCAAGCAATTAACATTTTGTTATTTTGAAGTCTTCATGGATTCTTAGACTCTACCACCTTATGTGGTTAATGTGTTTGGTGGGAGGAGTCTAATGTTGTATAGTATGTCATTGTATAGATTTTAATGCAAGGATATGCAAGGATGTGGTGGAAGAGACCACAAATGGAGGTAAGTTGTTGATTGAGGGTGCAGGGATCAACACCAGTCATTAATGTGGGAATAAAGGAAGGGTATATTTTATGATGGATCTTGGTTATTAGGATCCATGTGGAGGTGTAGGATCCCTTGGGAGGATCTGTAAGTGTGTGGAAGACTCCTTGTGATAAAGCCCTAGCCTTTTAGTGATTCTTGTTGATTTAAATTCTTAACATTTCTTGATTACTATTCACAATCCTGATGACCTAAGATTTTCCTACAAAACACACGTCATTGATCACTGAACATAGGACTATTAGTGTGTAGCTTGATTTAATGATGGTTATAATTATAAAATAATGGCCTCAAGACATGAAATTTAAACTTTGAAATGGAAGAGGTAGCCTAAAAAATGCAATTTAGTTTAAAGATTCAATCATGTCATATGGCACAATCCCAAGTTGGGAGATTTTATGAATATCGATGCAGAGACTAGTTGTAACAGGAAGGAAGAAGAGAAAATTGGAAGAAGAAGAGGGTACTAGGAAGGGTACTCCTAGAGAGGAAGTTGCACCTATGATGTGGGGTGTAAGGACTTGCGATGAAGTCTTGGTGGATGCTAGTGGAGACAGCATAGAGGAAGGCCTAGAAGGTCTTGAAGATGAGGTAGATTTTTGGAATAAGATTTCTGCTATAGTGGAAGAAAGGCAGAGTTATGGAGGATTTTTGTAGTACGTGCACCATATTTGTTATGGTGTTAATGACTTTGTCTCTTGATAGAGTCAAATTGTCTGATTTGTTTTGTCATAATTTCTATGAGTTTTGTGTTTATGTCATTTTTTAGATTTCTCCATGATTGGGCCTCTATCTAGTAGGACTTTTGTATTAAATCTACATATATCTAGAATTATTTTCCATCTATTCTAGAATGGATGTCTCAATTTAATCTAGAGATGAACCATTCTATTTTTTTCTTCTGTATTAAAGTTTCTTCCAAATTTAGACAGATTTCCTTGAACTTCATATCGTATTCTTTTATTGATGAAGGCCCTTTAGTTAAATTTTTCATTTTGGCAATGCTTTCTAAGGATACTTTAGGTGTCCCAAAATTATGATGAATTCTTCTTTTGTTTCCTTCCATGTCTCTTAGTGTTGTGGATAATTCCTTACATACTACTCTAATTCATCACTTCTTAAAGATCTGACAAGGTCTAATAACCTATGTCTACCAATATGCATGATAATTTTTCCCAAGTAGATTCTAAAAGAAAGAAATGTTGTTTGGTATAATTAGTTTCTATACAAGACACTAGGATCCTAAGGGTTGTGCCCATGTTACTAAAAGTTTATTCTGGGATGATTGATAGTTGTTGCTTATTTACTAGCCTCTTTATCAGTTAGGGGTTCTATACATTCTCTACATACTTGGTATTCTAGGGATTTTTTAATCTCTATCCTTGTCCCTTTCTAATCTAATCTTAGAGAAATATTTTCCTAATATTTCACTCCAAGTAATATCTTTCTCACTTGTATTTTTTGTTTTTTTCTTCTCTTTTTCTTGTCTGGTTCTTGTAATCAATATGTTTCAAATATTCTAGTTTTGTATGTGGTTAGGGATGGGTCCTAGATTCGGGGTTGTAACATTTAAAAGACTATTGCTAGTCTTAGATTTGTTAAAGACATGTTATTTGATCATGCCTCTTCATTTTTCTTTAGTTAATTTCCTATTTTCTTAATCTACTCATACTTAGGTTTACTAATATTTCCAAGTAATCATTAGTCAGCAATAGGGATTTATTTGGAGTTTACAAAATTTTCATGAATCTATTATCTAGCCAAATTATGATATTGGTAGATTCCTTCTTAGGGTCTTGTGATAGGGCACAATCCTCATTGCTTCCACTTGTCCCTTACAATAATCTCCTCCTTTCATAATTTATGTGTTGTCTATAAGTTATTTACCATTTCCTACATCTTCTCAATTGTGGATTTTGATTTTCTATGGTATTTTCTTCTCTAGGTCTATTCATTTCCCTTTTTGTTTCAACAGAACCCACAGTGGCATGCTCATCGACACTCTTAATGACACATTCATCTCTTCTTCTTTATCTTTCTTCTCTTTCATGGATTTCAATTTACCAGGAATGAACTACCTCCATAAAATCTCACTGGTAGTATTCTCTACTACTAGAAATAAAATCAACATATATCTCCATACGAATCTAAAAGAATTTCTTCTACAAAAAAAGGGATCTATCACTGATAAACTTGAAAAAGGAGGAAAGAAAAACAATTTGTTAAGGACTGCAGCATGTCTTGGTGATATTGGTATGAGCAAAGAGTTTCTTACAAGAGGTGCTCAAATTGGCGACATCAAGGATAAACACTACATATATAGTTTAAAATGAAAAGAGAAACAAAATGTTGAGACGGGTATTCCAATTAACTGTAACATTTACAGGTTTATGTAATTATATTGTCACCAGAATTATTTTTTTCTCTTATTACGCATTTTCTTCTCTACAGTTCTTAAGCAAATTCAAATCATTGCAGACTAGGGAAATGATCAACCGGCTCTATCTGACAATCTGGGTAAAACAAAATCAATTTTCTTTTTAAAAGAAGAACTTAATGCTAAATTCTTTTGAGCTAATCAAAGTAATCATTCCTAATTGTACAGGAAGAAGTGACTTTGCACACAGTCTTGTTGTGTTGCTATTGAACCCTTATTTGAAACCCCCTATCACAGTGGGTTATCTCTGATAGCTCGGGTATGGAAAAGTCGAGCCTGATGATACAGGTAAAATTTAATCCATACATAAATACCCTTTATCCACTTAATCGGGGATTTAATATGCTTAGGCTAAAGTGTAGTTTGTTTTCATTCAATACAGACATCATCGGGGTAGCATCCCAATTGCTAGTTCTAACAGATATAGCTATAAGCTTTGATTCTAGATGGAAGGAAATATTTAGTTAGGTCTCACTTATAGGTGGTCAATTCAAGGCGTTCGTGGCCCTCCTTCTGCTCTTCTTTAGTGGGCAATGACATTGCTATGCTATGCCACACAACATAATGAATTGAAATGAAATCTTTTTTCTAAGTTATGTCCATGTTCGTCTAAATTTAGACGAACTGTACATGTCGTCGAACTTTAGGCGAACATGGGAATGGATTAAAAAAACAATGTTTTCCTTCTACATTCCAACTAATCAATACCATTTTTCAAGTTCATCAAAAATGTTGGTCAAAAACTAGGGTCAAATGTACTAGTGGGTCCAACGAGCCTCCCAACTAATTCTCTACAAAGGTAGTTTGCATCTATTTCTCATAACTTGGCTAGAAAATGGTGGAGCACCTCCTCGAAGAGGAAAATTAAGACGGACATAGATAGCAACATCCCTAGAATCCACACCTCCAAAAAAAATCACACACTTTGCTAAGAAAGTCTCACGAAAAGAAAGAACTATTTTCAACCACAAATATTGAAAGGCCAATCTAGTATTTTGAAAATCCTACAATTCCTCTCCAACCAAATATTCCATATGATAAAAGAAGGTCCCAAAGCCCAAGCCACCTAAAGGGAAGAGGTCCCTGTAAATTTATGGTAATGATGATGAAGACCGACAAAGATCAAAGGTATACAAGTTTGTAGAATGATGAGATCAATTGATTATTTTGTTATTGATGTCAAGCAATTGATTTCTGGTTTATATTGAGTTGTCATATCATTCGAAGTATGATATAAGTTGAAGTGAGTTAAAGAAAGAACAAGTGAAAAGTTGTGAAATTGAAGAACTTTTTTGTGCAACTAATACAGATCAAACAATGATAAGGTTATATTGATTAAATTATTTTTTACTCTATATTTGATTATATCAATTTAATAAAAGAGAATAGTCAAGTCGATAAACAAAATAGTTTGGTTACCGAGCAGGAAGAAGTTAATTGGTAAAAGGAAGGAATGTTTCGGTAAAGTGAAATGAAGTCAAGACAACAAATACATGGATTTAGTTATTGAGCGGAGTAAACAAAATTTCGATTGAAGAAGAAGCTAGCCACCGAGCAAGGAACATAGATTAAATACAATGATCAAAATGACATTTAATAATTAGCTATAATGATTTGGAAGATTTCAAGGATGAGGATGAGTTAGTTGAAGAGATCTACGATCAGGAAAATTCAAGGTGATGATCTATGGTTAGATCTAATTGGGAAAAAGTAAAGGTACAAGTTCCAAGAAATGTTCAAGTTCCGAGGTGATGATAAAACATTTTACTAAGTTCTAAATTCATTGAATCAGTTATGAGGTTGATCTGACAATTGAGATTAAATAGAGGAAAATGTAATAAAGGAGATTGAGAGGCAAAATAATCTATATAAAGGATGAAATTTACTGAAAAGCAAACTGGCAAAGTTGAAGGTGGATGAGTAACCAAGTGATGCAGTGAAGAAGAAAAAGGTAGAAATATGAGTCAGTAAGCAAAGTTTGACGAAGTGTTGAGGCTAGTAGAAAGTGAAGGAAAGAAGTGAAGACAAAGAGTGAACAAGGGATCTAATTAAGCAAGAGGTACTTGCAAATTTACAAACCATTTCTATATTGTTTCTTATTAACATTTTTAGCAGGAAAATCTCTTAACCAAGTGGACTTAACATTCTTATTGTAAATATTTGAAAGAGGTAACATTATAGAATAGTGTTTGAAGACCTTTAATTTGGCCACTCCCAGCAGGGTGAAGATCCTAACAAATCTCAGGGAAATCCCTTAACAGAGTCACATTTGACAATATGCATTGTAATCTTTAACTAGATTGGCTTTTAATCGAGCATACTTTATAAGAGTGTTTTCTTTAGTGGGTGACAATTCCCACAATGGTTTTCCCAAATTGGGTTTTCACATTAAATACTAGTGTTATATGTGTTGAATGTTTATTGTAAATATTATTGTTGATTGATAAAGTTATTTATTATTATCGATTAATGTTGAATTTTGTCTAACTGAGTTGCTACCCAATTGAATCAGAGAGAAGTTTTAAGGTTTAAAAAATCATTGATTACTTATTCACCCCCCTCTCAGTAATCCAACAATTGGTATCAGAGCTCAGTACTCTAAAGGGATAAGTTTGAAAGACTTGAGTAAAAGATCTGAAGATGTATAAGAGGGAGGCACCGAAATTGAATAAGGACAACTTCTCTACATGGAAAAGCAGGATGAGGCTGGACATATCTAGAATTGGAGAGTATGAAATATACTATCTTGACAATGAGTATTCACCACCACCATATGGGTTTATGACAGTTGAACAAGTGAGAAAAAGGCAAGATCACACACAAGTTATGATTGAGATATCTTCTGCTCTCACCAACTTGCAATTCAATTATCTTAAAAGATGTGATAATGTAAAATAAATGTGGACAAGCTTTCATTAGTATATGGTGGAGATCTACATGTTCCAAAGGCAAAAGTTGAAAGTTTGAAAGGTAAATTTGATATTATGAGAATGAAAGAAGGTGAAGATGTTATGCAATACAGTACAAGATTGAAGCAGGTTGTGAGTGCTATCTGAGGTGTAGGAGGACATATAGAAGAAGATGTGACAAGTAAATTGTTGAGGACATTTGTAATGTCCCTAGTCCGATCCTAAAAATTATATGTGATCAATTCTGTTAAGAGATGATTGTCTCAAATAGAGCCAGTGTAGGTGATTAAGATATGATCCTTAATTATATGTAATTGCAAATTGATATATTTCTTATGGTAGTAACATTGCTATCTTGGGTTATGCTCTTTCAACTCTTGCAATGTCTAATATATAAATATCGCTTGATAGCGGTAGTTTCTATCTCAAATAATGTATTATAATCAAGATGTGATTGTTGGGATGTTGTGTTTGTTATATACCATATCTCCTTGCAATCAAAGACATTGTCTTTGATATAACATTATGTGCTTACCTCGATTAATGCCTAAGAAGGAAATTGCCCGATATGAGCAGATCCAATTGGATTATACATAAGGGTTCTTGATGATGATCTTCCATATACCCCATTTCCTCCCTGCATTCAATATATTTATTGCTTGTCCCTTGTTTCCTTCTAGAGACACGTCTCTTCATAATGATGCCTCCTAAATCGCACCCTTTTGACAATTGTTTAATATAGTAATCATTGTTTATAATAAATTTAGACAATGGGCCAACACTTAATACTTCAACATCGCGTTAATGGGTCGCTGGCCATAATTAGCGATCAGTCTCCCTTATGCGTGGTATGTTGATAATCAACTGGTGTCGTGTTCCCACATAAGAATATCGTATAGTAAATAACTTGACTCGGTGGCTGTTTACGCACTCATTTGTCTTGTAGAATTAATCGATATTTGCCAAGGTAGTTGTCATCACCTTCTCTTAACGTACAGAGGATTATTCTTGTATGTTCGATGAGGTCAAACTCTATTGCTTTCGATAATTATCGTTCCTGTTATTTGATTAGCGGACTGTGCTATATGCTTGGACAATTCTTCCCGTCAACTCCCTTTTGTGAGTTCAGTTTTCATTCATCGTTAATATAACTAGTCTTTATTTGTTATTATTCATTTATTTATATTCATTATTATTAAATTCCATGTCAATTCTTTAATACTATTATTTATTATTAATATATTATTGTCAATAATTGTTATATTAATATTATTATATCAATATATCATATTATTATTTTATTTATTAATTACCAAATTCTATTGTAAGAATAGGGATTGAATGCATTAATTGTATTATTTATTTATATTATGATTATATTATAATATTTGTTTATTTATCTAATTTTTATTAAAATATTATTATTTAACGATTATTATTTAATAAATCATATCTGACAACAGGGACATTACAACATTGGTACCTACATATGTCATCTGAGTATCTCCAATACAAGAACTAAGATTCATTCCTTAGATGTTTGTTTCATTGGATGCTACAATCAATAAGTTGATTGTTTTTGAGCTAAATGATTTTGATAATAGTTTACCTACCCCTTCTAAGATTGAATCTCCATTCAAATCATCTTTGAACATTGGAAACTCTAGAGAGTCTAGATCTAGTGATGGTTATGCTAGCAGTGCTAGTGAAAGATTTCAGAGTTACAAGACTGATCTAAAGAGTTTATTTGAAGAGGAAAGATAACAAGAAGAGTTTGAAGCCCTACTAGCTAGGAGGCTACCAAGAGGAAAAGGTAAGTAGCGAGGTAAATTACCTTTGAAATGTTTTAATTGCAATAAGATTGACCACATTGCATCTAGATGTCCTAACAACAACAGTGATGAGAAGGACAACCATGATAACAAAAAAGGAGAAAATAGATTCAGAAGATACTAAGATTTCAAGAACAAAGGTAAGAAGTCATGCTACATTGTTGAAGAACTAACTGATGATGATACAAATAATGATGAAGGTGTAGAGGTTGTGTATGTTTCTATTAAGGATGATTCTAATGAAGAAAGGTATGGAGAAGAAATCCCTAATTTATCATGTTAGTAAGAATGATACATGGATAATTGATAATGGATGTTCACATCGTATGACTTGTGAAACACATAAGTTCATTACTATGGAAGATCATGACGGAGGCTATGTTAGACTCGGTAATGATGCTCCATATCCTGTGAGAGGTGAGGGTTAAATAATTTGGATGGATAATACACAATGTGATGATGTCTATTGGGTTGAAATACTAAAGTATAATCTATTGAGTGTGGCATAGCTGAATAACATAGGTCACTGACTAGAATTTCAGAATAGAAAGGTAAAAGTATTTGATCAAAATGGAAGTATGATTTCCATCGGTGAACAATCAAAAGATAATCTATTTTATCTTGATACTACTAAAAAAAGTTTTTTATTTGCTAAAGTTGAAGATGTATGGTTATGGCACAAGAGATTTTGTCATGTGAACTTTGACAACTTAATTAAGGTGAGCAAAAATAATAGAGTAAGAGGTCTACCAAGATTGGATAAACCTGAAAATGTCATGTGCAAAGGATGTCAAGTTGGTGAGATGAAAAAGTCAATTTTTACTAACAAATCTTACACTACACGGGGTATTTTGGAGTTAGTGCACACTGACCTATGTGGACCTATGAGAACACAAAGTTATTATGGTGATAGATATTTCATTTTGTTTGTTGATGATTATTCAAGAATGATGTTTGTCATGTTTTTGAAAGAAAAATCTAATATTTTTTAAATGTTTAAGTGCTATAAGGCAAGAATTGAAAAGGAGACTAGAAAACAATTGAAGTGTCTGAGATCAAATAGAGGAGGTAAGTTTACTTCTAATGAATTTATACTTTTCTACAATGAAAATGGGATAAAGAGACAAATGTCTGCTCTGAGGACACCACAGCAAAATGGTATAGCAGAGAGAAGAAATAGCTTCATTGTTGATTGTGCTAGAACATTGATGATTAAGAAAGGAGTGTCTCAAATATTTTGGAGAGAAGCAGTCAGTATTGTTGCATATACACTGAACTGAGTACAACTAAAAAAAGATACACACAAGACTCTATATGAAATTTGGTATGGTCACAAATGGAATGTAAGTTATTTCAAAGTATTTAGAAGTAGGTGTTATATTCTAAAAGATGTTATAAATGGAAAGTTTTATCATAAAGGTGATGAAGGAATATTCTTAGGATATTCTACTAAGAGCAAAGCTTACAAGTGCTTAAACAAGGCTACTAACAAAATTGCGAAAAGTGCAAATGTAAGGATTGATGAATTTGTAGACAAAAATGATGAAAACAACAAAAAGGAACCTGAGGACTATCAAAGATTTGTATATGTTCAACCTAATGTTCATGATACTCTACCAACAATACAAACTGAGGAGGAAGCTGAACTAAGAGAGCCACCATTGAATGTTGAAAATGAAGAACTGTCATAGTCTACCGAGCCTGTTTTAACAAAGTATATGAGAAGACACTATTCACCGAGCAAAATTATTGGAGACAAGAATGCTAGAGTAATGACAAGAAGTAAGTTGAGAGATAACACATTTTTTATTTATGAATTTGAGCCAAGAAAAGTAATTGATGCATTGGATAATGAAGATTGGGTTAAAGCTATGAAAGAAGAGATAGACCAAATTGAAAAGAACCACACTTGGAATTTGGTACCAAGACCTAAAGATAAAAATTTTATTGGTACACTAAGTGGATTTTTAGAAACAAACTAAATGAACATGAAAATGTAATAAAAAACAAAGAAAGATTGATTTGCAAAGGGTATGTTCAAGAAGGTATTGATTATGGTGAGACTTTTGCACCTGTTACTAAATTAGGAGTTAGAATTCTACTAGCATGTGCTACTTATAAAGGATTTAAAGTTTATCAAATGGATGTTAAGTTTGCATTTCTTAATGGTATTCTTGAATAAATCTATGTTGAACAACTTGAAGGATTTGTTGAGGATACTAATAAGGACATGGTTTGCAAACTTCACAAGGCATTATATGGTTTGAAACAACCACCCTGAGCATGGTATGAAAGATTACATTCATATTTAATCAAGATTGGATTTCAAAGAACTAGTGACATCGAAAATTTGTATCCGAAATGTGACAGTAATGATAAGACTTTGATTGCTGAAATATTTGTAGATGACATTATTTTTGGAGGAAATAACACATTAAATAAATTTTTTGCTGAGGAGATGAAAAAGGAATTTGAGATGTCCATGATTGGAGAGATAAAATTATTTATTGGACTACAAATTCAACAAGTTAGAGATAGGATCCACATCACAAAGTCAAAGTACATCAAGGAGATCCTAAAGACATTTGGTATTGAAGATTGAAAACCGGTTGAAACACTGATGGATACCGAATGCAAATTATCAAAGGAAGATGAGACAAAGGAAGTGAATGAAACACTCTACCGGTCAATGAATGGTAAGCTACAATATGTTGTACATAGAAAACCTGATATTGCTAATGCAAGAGGTATTGTTGCAAGATATTTTGTCGATCCAAAGGAAACACACATGTCTGTAGTCAAAAGAATATTTAGATATTTGAAAGGGGTCGAAGATTTCCATCTACTATACAAGAAAGGAGGAAATTTTGATATGAAAGTGTACACTGATGTTGATTGGGCTAGAAATATTGATGATAGAAAAAATACAGATGGAGGAGCTTTCTTTTTGGGAGAAAAACTAGTGACATGGTTGAGTAAGAAACAGAGTTGTATATCACAATCTACTACTGAGGCAGAGTATGTAGCAGTAGTTATGAATTGTTCAAACATTGTATGGATCAAACAGCTATTTGAAGGTATGCAAGAGGAGATTACTAATCCAATTACTATTTACTATGATAACACAAGTGCTATCAACATATCAAAAAATCCGGTAATGCACTATAAGACCAAGCACATTTCTATCAAGTATCATTACTTGAGAGAACAAGTTCAAGACAAGCATGTGATATTGGAGTATGTGAATTCAAATGAGCAACTAGCAGATATATTCACCAAGCCACTACCAAAGGATGTTTTTGAGTATCTCATGGGTAGGTTAGGGGTTCTTCCCCTATCCAATATTCACTAAAGCATGATGCATGCTAGATCAAATCAAGGATTCATTAGAATATCTATTTTGTGAGTTGATGCTAGTGTTCACTTTTTAGGTTAAACCTGAAGTTGTGAAAAGTAACTATGTATGCAATGAGATATCAATACATGCAAGGTATGATCCACTACCTAATAAAAATTTCAAGAGTATGTGTCTTTGGCATTTTTGTCAAAGAGAGAGAATAAGTAATTGATTATAGAGGGAGAATATGCCAATGATGATTACAGAGAAAGAGGGAGAATAAGAGAAGTGAAATACAAAAAGTTAAAGGAAGGTTGTTAACCACAGTGTTTCCATCGCCAATTGGCAGTACAATGAGTGTTGTCATCAATGCCAAAGAGGGAGATTGTTAACTGATGGTAATGATGATGAAGACTGACAGAGATAAGAGGTATACAAGTTTGTAGAATGATTAGATTAGTTGATTATTTCGTCATTGATGTCAAGCAATTGATTTTTGGTTTATATTGAGTTGTCATATCATTCAGAGTATGATATAAGTTGAAGTGAGTTAAAGAAAGAAGTGAAAAGTTGTGAAATTGAAGAACTTAATTGGGAAGCTAATACAAATCAGATAATGGTAAGGTTATATTGATATAATTGTTTTTTGCTCTACATTTGATTATATTACTACTACATTTGACCTCATTTTTCTACCAAAATTTTCGACCATCAACTAAAAAGGTTTAGGTTGGTCGGATTATAGAAGGAAAACTTCCTTTTTTTTAATCCATGCCCGTGTTGGTCGGAATTTCGACCAATACCATGTAGGTCGAAATTTCGACCAACATGGGCATAACTTTAAAAAGAAAAAAGATTTTGTATCTCATTTCATTATTTGATTTTAACTTGGAGCACGTGAAGGAGCTGGAGCCTGTGATTGTTTGAACTGTTATTTGGTGAGAGTTTTAGGAGGACCGCCTACCTACGAGGGTTGCCACTGTGATTTGGTGTAAAAGGAGGACTGCTTGTAAAGATTTCCTTACTCTGCATTTGTCTGGCATTGTTTTATGCATCTATGCTATTGGTACTTGTTGGTTACCTACTTAGGGTCGTGAGCAATGTGCCAGGGCACAATGTATTGAGTATTTGTTGGCACATTTTTTATCACTGTTTATATACATTTGATTGAACTTGCAGAGATGAACTTGCAAAACCCTAAATTAACGTTCAAACAGTTTGAGGAAGAAATAAAAATAGTTTTTTTCTAAGCATTTGTTATTGATATAGTGTGGCACGGATTGGAGACTGAAACAAAAAAAGTCATGAATTGATAGATTTTTGAGCCCTCATTCTATTTCACAGGATCTTGTTCAATTTGGTGAATCAGGTGTAAGACATTGTCATTTCACAGCAACTGATTTAAAAAAATCAGATATTGAGGATTTGAATGGATTTTACTCCCTAACTTGCATTTCCATGGTTGGATCCCCACGACCTCCGAGGATTTGCAAGGTTAGGGTATGTATATATAGATTCCTGAGCGACAAGTCTGGCTCAGAAGATTTAAGGATCCTATGAACATGCCCTAGGTTGAATATCTCCATGTATTCAACCAGTTTTTCAAAGATTTGTAGGGCAGGGGTTGAGGTGAAGCCATAGAACTTGGCAGAGGATTATTTCAGATTTGGAGTAAGTAAGAGAAGGCATTCCAAATCAATTCCCAAGACCTAAGTACCCATTCTTGTTCCTTAACAAACTGTTCCATGCCTAGTTTGGCCAACTCGGTCTGTGAGGTTTGTGTAAGTTTAGGGGTGCTATAGTAGGTTGAAGAGTTGACATTTGGATGATAGATATAACTTTCAAAAAGGTATCTGGAACCCTGATTTATTTGTCAAGTTCTTTGGAAGAATTTTCAGTCACTGCCCTAAATCAGTTTCAAAGTATTACTAGAAAATCAGACCTCTGAGTACATCTTTGTGTTGTGAAAGTTGGGGAAGCCAAACCATTATTGAAACCTAGTCCTTGCATGTTCCTTGAAGTAGCCCGAGTGTTGGTTGGGATCAAGGAATTGAATAGTAACCACTTCTTAAGTCTGTACCTTGCATCAAAAGTTGACTTCTAGAGTCACTTGGAGGAAAAGTCATTTTGTAGTACAAAGGGATTGTGTAGAACCTTGTGTTATGCATTTGTATGGCATTGTTTTATGCATCTATGCTATTGGTACTTGTTGGTTACCTACTTAGGGTCATGAGCAATGTGCTAGGGCATCATGTATTGGGTATTTGCTGGCACATTTTTTATCACTGTTTATATACATTTGATTCAGAGATGAATTTGCAAAACCCTAAATTTCTGAATCACCGCATCATGTTACACTGTAAATGTACTAGTGTTAGGTTTATGATTGCTACAGATCCTTCAATATTGATCATGTTCTTTGTATTTGTGTTGTCACAACAAACAAGTATGCAATACAGTGAACAAGTAGTGTTTGCTCATTGCTTTCAACACTCCTAGTGCTGATTACCAGTTAGCCCGTGAGTTTGCCATGGCATCTATGCTATGTTTATTGCTATACTTGTGCCCTGTTAATACTGTTGTGGTATCTTGCTTACTGTCCCTTTCTCTTCTCATAAACAGCCAAGGAGTTAGACTCCTGGCATCGTGGATCCTCTGTCTACTTACTGGTCTTACTCGCCCAGAGCCCATGAATTTTCCATCATTCTTATTTGTTTTTTACCACATGGCACTGTGTGATGGTTTTATGCATTAAACCCGTTGTTGACATATGTGGCATTGTAGAGATCCTTCTTTACATATGTGCTTCCTGACTTAATTAAATTTGTGTGATATGAGTATGTCTCATGACTTAAAAGAATTCATACTTTATGTGCTACATATATTCAGGTATGCTCCATGTCTTGGGTGAATTCATGTGTATTCATGGATATACTTCACATCTTCAGAGAATTTATATGTTGCTCCATGTTTGAGTTGTGTTAGCATGATTACTTCATAGACGTGCATGCCTTATGTTTGAAGTGTTTTCACAAGTATTCTTAGTATAAAATATTTATAACTGTTTTAGAAGACGACTAAAACTTGTCTTATCCTTCACCAAGTCTTTACTATCGGATCATAATAAGTGACAAAACATATATGTTAATATCAAGCGATGGGAAAAGTACTATAAATAGGTCTAGATATGATCATTTAATAGTTGCTTGAGGACAAGCAAATTTGGGAGGGGCGGACTGTCATAAGCCGTAATCGAGATAACATTAGGATGGGTTATAATCACTTTACTCATTGATTCATGGATAACATATCATTGTTTTTTTATCGTTGAGTGTCCTTTATATAGAATATGTGGTCTCTAAGGCACCATTTGTATTCAATTTATATGTTCTAAGGAGAGTAGAAATGAAGATAAGATCCAAGATCGTGCAAAAAAAAGAACTCAAATGAACCTTATGATAATCAAGATTGATATACATGAGAGTGTGCTTCAAGCTCCAGTTCCTTTCCACATCAATTTTTGGCTTGTTTGAGAAACCATATAGCACAGGACCACCCTGTTGCTCATCAGCTGTTACTTGAAAATGAGTAAGTTTAATTACTATTCTAAGCCTACCACCTCCTAACTAAAAAATGACAAGTTTTTATTACCACACTTTCAAGCTTAACTTTTTCCAAACACCAAAAATTTCAAAAAAAAATCAGCCAACTCAAGATATGAAAACATGTCGAAATTCATTAAAAAAATTCATATTACATCTGATTAAATAATGTTGATGTCAAATTGGGCAATAAAAGTGAAAATATAAATTTCTAATTGCACTCGTCCTTATGGGAATTTCAATTTCAAGTTTAGGATTGAATGGGCTTTTGTATGGTGGGACTTGGTACATTAAATGTGAAAACAATTGGAAGTTAAATTACCTAAATCTCCTTAACAAAAATGGGGCTAGCTTCTATTAGATGGGAATAGTTTGGCGGAAGCACCAACTGAGATGTACCATAAACTCCCAAGCTCAATGTCAGTGATGTGGCAAATCCAATAAAATGCACTTTGTCAGTGCCTAAAAGATCACATGGATCAATAATTGCAAAGTCTCTACATGTGCATGTATAGTATGTACACATTGCATATAATCCAACGGGAAGGAAAAGAACATGAGAGTTAAACTATCTTAGTAGCAAATATGGTGATAGCTTAGGCATTCAATACATGTCACCTTTGAAATTATGTGCAATGATTTTGCATAATAAAACTTTATATGGTGAATGATATTGGTTTTGTGGTCAGCACCCTCATTTGTGAAGGAATTTTTTTTTCCTTATGTAGGCTATGAAAGTAATTTGGGTTTTCTTCTTTATTAAACATCTAGGGTACAGTCAGTTTAATAGTAGTTTGACATAAAATATATGAAGGCTACTTAGTTTATCTTAGGGATAGAGATAATTTAATTTTAACTTTGGTTGTGTTAACAGATCTATGTTGACTTTATTTTGTAGTTGTTTAACATTAGAGTTTGTAGATTAATAGGAGTTCACATATACTAGTGTGCCATAGCTGCCCATCTATAACTAGTGAGATGCACATAACTCATGTACCTCATGCTAGTGTGCTTGGATACCTTGTATACACTATTTTTCATTAGACTAGACATTATCCAAATAGTGAGTATTTATATAAAGTGCTATAACACACAGGCGGTCCTCCTTTTACACCAATTAATAACAGTGACAACCCTCACAAGCGGTTGGATAATGTCTAGTCTAATCCAAGCACACTAGCATGAGGTACATGAGTTATGTTCATCTCACTAGATATAGATGGGCATTAATGCTCAATTGAATGATACATTTCCATAAAAATGTGAACTCCTATTAATCTACAAACTCTCATGTTAAACAACTACAAAATAAAGTCAACATAGTTCCTTTAACACAACCAAAGTTAAAATTAAATTATTCGAAAAAGGGTTTGTGTTTTGAGTTAATTGGTTTATGTAAATCTGTTTCAGCAACCGTTATCTTGATAAACTCTCTATTTGGTTTCAGCACCCATGTTAGTTTTGAAGTAAACAGTGGTATAATATCATTCGGGTTTTCTAAATTATGGTAAAGTTTTGTGTTATACTCGTATGGATCAATGGCAAGGTTTAGTCTCTATTTAACCTATGTGGATAGTTCTTGTTTATATCCCTATTTCATATTCAGTTTGAAAGTATTGAAGTTGACTAATTCTAGCTCAGGTATAGTTAAATTGCCCTTGCTGCCCTAGAATGACATCTTTGTTCAAACCATTGATTGTAAACATTTTTTAAGTACTTGAATCTACAATAGAACAATAGTGGTGAATGTATGATTATTATAATCATATGATTATATGTTATAATATTTATGTAATAAATGTAGTAACGATGGTGTGGTGCATCATTGATATAGGCTCGATGGCTCTTGTCAATGTGTCAAACTATCAATGTGGTGGTGGGCAGTGTGTGTTGAAGACTTCACAGACACAGAGCGACCCTGGACGACAATTTTGGTGCTACCCAAATAGAAAGAAGGTTGCTAATGTGTATATATTTAATGTTTCTTATGTAAATACTATTCATTATATTATAAGAACTAATGTAGATTGGGCATCACAGGGAAATAATGGTTGCGAATACTTTAGTTGGGTCGATGACAACTCATCTGCATCTATCCGCCCATCTCCACTTATCCACAATGAAGGATTTGAGTGCAAAACGTGTCAAGCTAGGGCAAATTCTGAAATTATATTTTTACGATGTCTTCTCTGTATTGTAATCGCATATCTTTGTTGCGACCATATGCAGAGATGAACTCAGGAATTAGTCAGTTTAGTATTTTCATATTGTAACTAATATTTTAATATGGATATGACGTAACTTCTCTTTGCCTCAAGTGCGCATATATATGGTTTACATCTTTTTTTAGAATAATTCTTCATGTTTATGGCTCAGGTGAGCCCCAATCTGCTATCAATCACATGATTTAATGTATAGTGTTTTCTTGGTTATTCCATTTTTTCCTTGACCTTTGAAGGCCATTTGGTAATTTCAACTACACCTAAGGATCCATTAGTAGTTGTCTCGATAGGATTCATGTTGCAATGCCCAAGCTGCGAGATGGGAAAGAGAGGCCCCCTTGTATTCCTCAAGCTGTTTTGGATGTCAGGGCGCGTGCTACCAAGGAGGCCATGAAGCTAGAGAAGGATATTGAGAATGAAAATGGTGGGGCTGGAGTTTACTCTACAAGCTTGAAGAAGCGGTATATTTTCGCAAATGAAGAGTGGAAAGAAGATGATATTCCTGAGATCATGGATGGACACAATGTTGCAAACTTTATTGATCCAGATATCTTGCAAAGGCTTTAAGAACTAGAGAGGGAAGAAGGGCTTTGGATGGCAGCTAAGGGTGACGAGGACGATGAGATGGGGGAAGATAAGATGGGCTTGCCAACATCTACTAAATACATGGTCCTTGAGAGATCAATCAATCAGGATGAGTGGACGAGGATGATGAGATGGGAGAAGTGGAGTTGAATCCCAATGAAAAGGAAGCTTTGGCTACAATTAGGAAGAAGAAGAAGATGCTTATCGTCAAACACAAATTGAAGAAGAGTACTGCAGAGAGTGTGCCTACCATACCAAGGAAGTTTCACAAGAACAAGGAATATGGCTTAAACAGAATGGGAAGACATCTTTCTAGCCTGGGCTTGGATCCTTCGACAATTAGCTTGGTAATAAATGAAGCAAATGAGAGTTGAGCAATTAGCCTCCCAAGAAAAATCTCATAAATGAACTTTGTGTACCCCAATTCTTGTGCCTTCTGTGTGTACCTAAATGGTATATTTGAAACAACAAAGGTAAATTTAGCCTTACCCTTGTGGTTTCAAATATATCATTTGGGTACGCACATAGGGCACATGAATTGGGGTACATATAGTTCATTTATGGGATTTTTCTTGGGAAGCTAATTTCTCATCTGTCATCTATATTATTATGAAGCTAATTGCTGAAGGATTCAGGCCTAGGCTAGAAAGATGTCTTCCCAAACACAAAAAACATGCACATAAACATGACAGCTGAGAAACATAAATGTAGATTTCACAATAGCTGAGAAACATAATTGTAGGCATCATGGTCACAATTTTTTGGAGACAACGTAATTGAGTTGTATACCCAGACGATGGAGAGCAACTTCTGCTCCTCTGATTCCAAGTTGACACTACAGGATCCAAAGACCATAGATAAGGAATAAATTTAGAGAGCAGAGGAGGGCCATAACGACCAAAATAATATAGGACAAACGTCAAGTTAAATGAGGCAACTACAAACATTTTAATAAAATTCCATTAAAATGTTTGCAGTTGCCTCATTTAACTTGAGGTTTGTCCTGTATTATTTTTGTCGTTATGGCCCTCCTCTGCTCTCTAAATTTATTCATTATCTATGGTCTTGGGATCCCGTAGTGTCAACTTGGAACTAGAGGAGCGGAAGTTTCTCTTCATCATCTGGGTATACCACTCAATAACATTGTCTCCACAAAAATGTGACCATGATGCCTACAATTATGTTTCTCAGTTGTTGTGTCTCAAGAACCCTTGTGACCCTTTTACGACCGTTTACAACCTCTAAGAATACATCTTAGAGGTCTTAAAATGTTGTAAAGGGTCATAAGAGGCTCCTAGGAGGGGCCAGATGAGCTTCCACCTTCACGTGGTTAACCCTGTTAAGTAGAGAATGTTAATTAAACTATTCTTGAAACAAAGAGAAGCTCAATAATTTAAGGTCTCAGTCCACGCACAAATTAAATTAGACTTACTATCCAGATTGAGTACCAATGCAGAGATGATGATTTAGTAACCTACATCTATAAAACCTTCACAAATATCACTTCTTTGGCCTCCACTCATACCTCTTCTCAGAATCTAGAAACTTTGGATATTGTTTCTCATCCATGCACGAAATGTGCTAGTGATCGTATAAAATTACTTAAAACTAGTAAAGGGTGCTGGGAACAGCTTCTGGATTACGAAGGGATTCCATTCTGGTGCGGGAAGTGTATTTAGACAGGGCACCCTAGTCAAGTCGGACAAGCCTTAGCAATGCAAGATCGATGATATCGGGTCTCAATATTTTCTCTAAAGAATCCTTGCAAGCCCACTGACAAATCTCTATAATATCGGCTCCACTGAATTGTTGGGTATAACGGGCCAGTGCCATTAGGTCCACATCCTTTGAGATGGGTGATTTTCTCAAGAAAGACTTGAAAATTTGATAACATGAGGACTCATCAGGTTAAGGACTGGTTAAGGACTCTATCCGCAGCACTAGCAGCATCCCCAACAAGTAGATGGATTGCTACAGCCCAAAGCAGTCTGGAAAACAAAACGAGCAAGGACCCACTGGCAACAAGCAGCAGAACGAGTGTGGACACCTGAAGATAAATATCAGATAGGGGAAAAGCACCTACAACAACAGAGGTAATAGCTGTAGATAACGTATAGTGTTTTCTTGGTTATTAATAATAGTGACAACCCTCATAGGCGGTTGGATAATGTATAGTCCCAAGTACACTAGCATGAGGTACATGAGTTATAGAGAGAGAGAGAGAGAGAGAGAGAGAGAGAGGGAGAGGAGGGGAATGATGGGGATATTGATGCTCCGCTTAGCCGTTACCTTAGAAAAATGAGCAAGAAACCAAAAAAGAAATGATTTTAATTAACATTTTTTGCTAATGAAAGAACGTTGTCTTAATGGATGTAATTTTGTACCAGTAAATATTGATGAATGATGTCTTAATGAATTATTCATGAATTTTGTGTTAGTAAAAAATTCATTAACACGTCATTCATCAACATTTAATAGTACAAAATTACATCCATTAAGACAACGTTCTTTCATTAGCAAAAAATGTTAATTACAATCATTTCTTTTTAGTTTCTTGCTCATTTTTCTAAGATAACGGTTAAGCGAAGCATCAATATCCTCGTCATTCCTCTCTCTCTCTCTCTCTCTCTCTCTCCTACTGGTCCTTTGGCGTGTATTAAACAGAATAGAATTTTCAGCATATTATTATCATTCTATTTCTTTGTTGTAAACATGCCAAAGACTGTTAGGCTAATAAAATATGGGGATTCTCTTTACCGCTGCAAATCTTTGAAGGTTTCTGCACTTGGACGGATGTGTACCATTGTTAAGAGAATCGGACCGAGTTTGGCTTACCTCGAACAAGTGAGGCAAGAGTTTTGTGGGTACCCTAATGTTGGCAAGAGTTCTTAATTGATGGTCGAAAATTTTGGTAGAAAAATGAGGTTTTATTTATTTTTCTTTGTTTCCTTGTTGTTTCTTTTCCATTTCTACAATATGGACATGTACTTTGCTTTGAGCACTGTGCTTTATGTTGTGGGCTACAAGGTAGAGCCATTAGGCCTCTGTGACAATCTGAAGCTATTTAGCCTATTGATACCCTTGGTATTTTGGACCACCCCTTGGAGGACAGGAACACCGTAGAGATGCTCAATATTATTACCTTGGCTCATTTGAAGGCGGTTGTTTTGTTTTTCCTTGATGTTTTAGGGTCATGTGGTATAAGTATTGCGCAACAGGCAGCTCTGTTTCACAGCATAAAACCTATGTTTGCCAATAAGCCTCTTATTGTAGTTTGTAATAAGATTGATTTGCAACCACTAGAGACTACTCTACAAGCTTGAAGAAGTGGTATATTTTGGCAAATGAAGAGTGGAAAGAAGATGATGTTCCTGAGATCATGGATGGACACAATGTTGCAGACTTTATTGATACAAATATCTTGCAGAGGCTTGAAGAACTAGAGAGGGAAGAAGGGCTTAGGATGGCAACTAAGGGTGACGAGGATGATGAGATGGGGGAAGTGGAGTTGAATCCTGGTGAAAAGGAAGCTCTGGTTGCAATTAGTAAGAAGAAGAAGATGCTTATCGTTGAACACAGATTGAAGAAGATTACTGCAGAGAGCTGAGAAACACAAATGTAGATTTCACAATAGCTGACAAACATAATTGTAGGCATCATGGTCACATTTTTTTGGAGAGAACATAATTGAGTTGTATACCCAAACGATGGAGTGCAACTTCTGCACCTCTGATTCCAAGTTGACACTGCGGGATGGAGAACAACTTGGAACAGGAGGTGCAGAAGTTGCTCTCCATCGTCTAGGTATACCACTCAATTTCGTTGTCTCCAAAAAAATGTGACCATGATGCCTACAATTATGTTTCTCAGTTGTTGTGTCCCAGGACCCCTTATGACCCTTTGTGACCGTTTACGATCCCTAAGAATACATATTAGAGGTATTAAAATGTCGTAAAGGGTCATAAGAGGCTCCTAGGAAGGGCCAGATGAGCTTCCACCTTCATGTGGTTGGCCCTATTAAGTAGAGAATGTTAAACTATTCTCGAAACAAAGAGAAGCTCAATAATTTAAGGTCTCAGTCCACGAACAAATTAAATTAGACTTACTATCCAAATTGGTACATTGATGAGAATCAATGATGGGGAGTTTTTAGATTTTGAGAAGACGTATATGTAGTGGAGGCCGTAAGGGATTTTTGTGGAGATTTTCTAGATGTGGATATTGTTTCTCATCCATGCACGAAATGTGGTAGTGATCGTATAAAATTACTTAAAACTAGTAAAGGGTGCTGGGAACAGCCTCTGGATTACAAAGGGATTCCATTCTGGTGCGGGAGGTGTATTCAAACAGGGCATCCTGGTGGAAAGACGTCTCACACCATCATTATACAGTGGAGAAGAAGTTGAAGCAACAAAAGAGTTTTTCTCAAGCTATGCATGGTGAGACATCGAACTAGGAAATTGGAAATGCATGTAAAGTCACCAATGTTTAACATGAGAGTTTGTAGATTTGGGGTCACAGTCAGTGATTGGGAGAGCCCTGTTTTGGCACCAGTCATGTAGTACAAGCACTAGAATTGAGTTTTTTGGCACGGGCTGGGAAATTTTTGTA
Source organism: Chamaecyparis obtusa (assembly GCA_027943335.1). Taxonomy (NCBI): domain Eukaryota; kingdom Viridiplantae; phylum Streptophyta; class Pinopsida; order Cupressales; family Cupressaceae; genus Chamaecyparis; species Chamaecyparis obtusa. The sequence goes on from BSBK01003618.1 coordinate 1,699,827, forward strand.
TATCAACATGCGATAGAGTCTCCTATACTCTTATTATCTCTATTATATTACAGTCTCCTATACTCTGCAAATATGTTTGACAGGGGTTCAAGAAGCCAATCTACTATTGTCTAAAGGATATTTTGGGTTTCTGTGTTTTGTTACGTATTTTTTAATAACAGTGTTTAGATGGTTCTTAAGGTAATGTTGCTTATTTTATGTGAAAATTTGTTCTGCAGACAACATCGAACACATTTGTAGATAAACTCAAATTACCAAGAGAAAGAGAAATGGTGAAGGGAATGGCCTGTACGATTCCTTGGAGATCTCCCTGAAGCTACCTTGATTCATGGATGGAGATATTTTTCAATTGCCAATAATCTTAAGGATGGAGATGCCTGTATTTTTTGAGCAGGTAGATGATGACATTTTTTGTGTAGATGATGGAGAAAGATTACTAATTAAGGGAGTGTTGAAGAACTTAGCCATTTCAAATCTCAAAAAATTACTGATTTGATATCTCACAAACAAAACTATCTGCCCAAAAATTCTCTTGCATTAAATGCCATCCCTCCCAATGCAACAACATAGGACCAAAATCCATAAAAGGTACACAAAAATTGTCATCATCTACCCGCTCAAAAATGCAAGCATCTCCATCCTCAAGATTATTGGCAATTGAAAAACATCTCCATCCATGAATCAGGGAAGCTTCAGGGAGATCTCCAAGGAATCATACAAGCCATTTCCTTCTGTTAGAATCCACAAGAGTCACCATTGTTCTTTCTCTTGGTAATTTGAGTTTATCTACAAATGTGTTTGGTGTTGTCTGCAGAACAAATTTTCACATAAAATTAGCAACATTACCTTAAGAACCATCTAAACATTGTTATTAAAAAACACGTAACAAAACACAAAAACCCAAAATATCCTTTAGACAATAATAGATTGGCTTCTTGAACCCCTGTCAAATAGACTTGCAGAGTATAGGAGATTGTAATATAATAGGGATAATTTTCACTTCATTTTCAGTGTCTTCTGTTGATTTTCTTTTCAACTCAATAGATAATTTGTTGTCCCTCAAGTGATCAGAACTCGTCGAAATAGCACTTTTTGAAGGATTAGGGCATTTCCTCTATGACTCAAAATCACTCTGGATCTTCTCAAAATGAAAAACAGAAATATCTTTTCCATAGCCATTCTTCCCATATATTCAAACTCTGAAATACTTTCCACAGATGTATTTAAATACTAAAAAATCCCCAAACTCTATCGCATGTTGATATACAAAAATTTTCCAACCCATGCCGAAAAACTCAATTCTAGTGCTTGTACTACCTGACTGGTGCCAAAACAGGGCTCTCCCAATCACTGACTATGACCCGCTGGCAACAAGAAACAAAACGAGTGTGGACACCTGAAGATAAATATCAGATAGGGGAAAAGCACTTGCAACAACAGAGGCAATCGCTGTAGATACAAATGAGGATATCCCAGAAATCCCTGATATAATAAATACGGTGAAGAAAAAACTAAAAAGAGTAATGCAAAAATTATTACTATTTTGGAAGATGCAAATCCAACCGAGGAGATGCTGAAGAGGACAAATGAATTGATGGCCCGAGCACGTCATTTTGAAGTAAGCAGTAATGAATCTTTAGTTATAACAAAAGTTTATATTTTATACTCTTTTATGTCGTGAACTAAAATATGTATGTGTTCTTGTTACAGGATTTTTTGCTTGCTCAATTACCTAGTCATCGACATCATGGTGAGGCCAGTAGTAGCATCATGCAAAATAATAATAATTTCTACATTGACTCTTCTTAGTTTTTTCTTCACCGTATTTATTATATTAGGGATTTCTGGGATATCCTCATCTATATCTACAGTTATTGCCTTTGTTGTTGCGGGTGCTTTTCCCCTATCCTGAACATCAAATTGTGACAACAATATCAGTAAAACTATCATTATAACTCCATGAATGTTGTTTTAAGTAATTATCTATGAAAGTTGTGCATTAATATTGAATTATATGTCGTGTTAATGAATATTGTTTTTGATTAAGGAAAATAGGTTTTGAAGGGTGTCTAATACCCTTTACACGTCAAAATATTTTCAATGAAGCCCGAACAAAAGATACAACAAACCAAAGGTGAAACATGTCATCAACCAAAATAAGGTAGCCAGGGTGGCTGCACAAATATCACAGTACACTTCTGCCACCTAATGCAATTCAATAAAACCAATTAGGACCCCTTAATTCCAATAGAGTGAGATCTAAGAAGTTGATCAGAGGACTGTTGGGAACGTTTGCATTTTTTACCTTTAACCTTTGTCCAACCTTCCTCCAACAAAGAAGTCTCCTCCCAATCCAAAGCATCGACATCTGACCCAATCGGAGAAGCAGGCAAAACCACACCAGAAACATTGCCCACTGGAACCTGACCAGTAGAGGGAGGGGCAACAGTGGCAGCCACATCCAACAACGGATCAATAGCCTGGTTAGACAGAGTAGGGCTACTAACGCCATCAACAACCACAAACGGGGGGGAATCCTTAAGAGAAGAGTCTTTAAGGACAGAGTAATGCTAATCCAAAGCCCCAAACCACCAAGAAGATCTTTTCTTTGATTTCCTCAATTCCACAGGACAGCGCGCAGCAATATGTCCAGTCTTGGAGCAGACCCTACAATGGAAAGGAATTCCTTCATAGTCTAGAGTCTGAATCCAGGAACCATTAGGGACCTCAAGTTTGATCTTCTCAGGGAGGCCCTTCGAAGTATCAACCACCACGAGGATGCGGGCATAAGTAGTATGCAAAATATCAGATGATTTAGAATCCACCATTTGGAAGTCACCAATGGCATCCCCCACAACTTCAAGAACCGAATCCAGCCACAAGTGAAGGGGAAGATTCAGGAGCCTGACCCAAAGAGGCATATGAGAAAAGGATTCAGAAGTAGGTTCGAAACCCTCGTGCCAGGGTTTGGCCAGCAAAGGGTAACGATCCTCCCAGCTGAAGCGACTACACAAAATAGCCCTCTTGTCATCAGCAGCATCAAACTTTACTATGAAAAAACCCCTAGCCACAGGGTAAATCTAGACAGATTCAGAAATCAATGAGTCCCAATGCTTAGATATCCAAGCATGAAGAGCCTGAAGGGAAGGCCAGAAGCCTCGAAATCTGAAAATAGCTGCCCTCTCAGAGAAGTCCTCAATCTTTTGAGCAATTTCTTCAACTATCTCTTCTCCCAAATCCAAACGGAAAGGAAGGCTAACCGGGACAGGAGTAACAACCGAGGACAAAACCGGACTATCCGTAGTCGGAACCCCCAATCCATGGACATCAGCTTCGAAAGCTGCCACATCTGCAAAAGAGGCAGCTTTGTCGCCTGCAGAAGCCGAAGCCCTAACCCCCAATCTACCCCCGGATGAGCCAAGCAATGGCCGAGCAGATGCGGCCGCAACAGCAGGGTCCACCGAGGAAGCAGAGCAAGAAGGAGCCATGGCAACGTGGGCAAGAGCGTGGGAGCACGGGAACAACACAGCAACCTGCGGGAGTGTTAATGAATATTGTTGTGTTAATGAATTCTTGATTAGTGTTGCGTATTAATGAATGTTATATCATATTAATGGATGTTATGTGATTGTATTGATTGAATGTTATAGTTCATAAATGGATGAATGAAGTGTGTAATTAGATGTTAATGGGGAATTTAGATTGATGTTAGGGGGAGGCGGGGTGAGGCCAGATGAGCTTCCACCTTCACGTGGTCGGCTTTGTTAAGTAGAGAATATTAAAGTATTCTCGAAACCAAGTGAAACTCAAACTAACATACCTTCATTATTTAATCAATTTCATTCATTCTAGGTCTTTGCTCATAAGTGCATTTTGAATGTGTCATTGTCAGGCAACTATCAAATAAAAAACTAGAAGGGCCAATAGTCAACTTCTCATTGTCATTGTCTAGCATGATTCAGCTTCATTTTGTGTAAGTATTCTCGTATTGAATGTGTCAACCTCTCTTGGCCTAATGTGGATTATTTCATTGGTTAGTATTTTTGAGTAGGTGAAGTGTTAAATCAGTTCCTATCTTCTATTCTTAATTCATTCAAACTACAGGAGTGCCTGATAGATATACTCAACATAGAATTGACTGCTAGTTTGGGCAATTGAACACACTAAGTCTTTGGCTTGAGAGAAAGAGTTGGGTAATGTTGTTTCTGGAGACCTGTGTAATTGTCCTCAATGGCCTCTTTTTTTTTAACAGGTTATTTTTATATATATGTAGTGTCCATGTTTTTTTTTAATACAGATTCTTTTTGTGTATATGCTAGTGCTATGGAACCTAAATAAACAATTATAAATGTAATAGATAATGTCTTTGATGAAGGAATTGATGTACCACATGTAAACCAAAATCCATGCTTAATGTCATTTTGTGCAAAATGAGTTTGTCTATTAGCATATCAAATTTTGTTACACCCTTCATGACTATAATGTTTAAGTTGAGTATTGATGCAATTTTCTAAAGTAGCAAGTTCTGTTGTCATTGTTTTTTTTCTAGTGGTTCTGAGGAGATCAAGAATTATCAAGGAAAGATATTGAAGTGGAAAGGAAAAGTTTCTGAGAGGTTACAAATATTGAGTCATCGATCAGTTATACTTTTTTTTAAGTAATCACTACAGAAATGGTTAAGTTTTCCTGAGTTTTTGAAACAAGTCATAATTATTCAGTATCATATTCTTAGCTGCAAGTTGCAGGTCTTCATACCATAAATTTTAGAGCTCAACTCTTACATGGACAAAGTTGTAGGTTATATTGAACCATCTGTTATCTTTTTTGACTCTTTAGTTGTCAGAAAGATTAAATTCACATTCTAGTTGTCATTGTGTTTGGGACATAAAGCTTTATTTAACTAAATTAATTATTTTAATATTGAGATAAAAAATCTACAAATAAAGCCTAGACTGGGGACTGCATAGAAAACTATCATATGAAGAACTACTGAAATGGCAGTATCAAAGTTCCTTACAAGCAATCCACGTATCAAAATCTAGTTGTAGGATTGAAAAAAAAAAGACAAGATAAAAAAAGTTCATAGGCCCATACAAGACGCCCACCAAAATATAGACCATCAATTTATAGAACCCTTGCAAGATATCCCAAGGAACGACAGGTAGTGAAAACCAAATAGATAGAAAAAAGAACATAACCATATGTTGCCTCACATGTTTGAGGTAAGCCAAACTCGGTCCAATTCTCTTAACAGTGGTACATATCCGTCCAAGTGCAGCAACCTTCAAAGATTTGCAACGGTAAAGAGAATCCCCATATTTTATCAACCTAACATAGTCTTTGGCCACTTTGGCAATGAGATTGCGAGCAATATTGATCTGGCCAAGGGCCAACTTGTAGTGATCTTTATCATATAAAACATTTAGCAGATCTCCATAAAATGGATGCACATCATCTTGGCGGGGGAAATCATCTTGGCAGATCTCCATAAAATGGATGCACACCATACCTATCAGTTGAACTACACTTTCTTTGTTGTAGAATTGATTTAGTATAGAATATTTTCCAGCAGGATTTTTTAAAAAAAAAAAGGTTTTCGTAGCATTATCTACCACTTGAGAAAAAAAATTCATAGCTAAGTTTCCATAGCCGGAGCCAAATTGAATAGCATTGGCTATTTGACAACGGAAGGTCCCTGCTAGAACAGACACATTTGTCACTTCATTAAGATGACAATTGTGTACTAAGTTTCCTAACTGTATAAGTCATCGTCATCTTTATTATCTGTTGTAGCAAATACAGCAGAAGCAACAGCAAGTCTATCTGGAAATCGAAATTCAGAACCAAAGCCTCGAGATTGTTGTAGTGTTTGTGCAAAGGCTTGATACTTCCGAATATCAACATCACTGACACTTTTCGGGCATATGTCATTGACTCCTCAAAATGAGAAGCCTTTATTTCAGCTACCTCGTCACTATCATCCTCATCCATTGTCTCAGGGTTCTCACTTCTTTTTTGTAGCTATCAGTTGAACTAGACTTTCTTTGTTGTAGAATTGATTTAGTATAGAATATTTTCCAGAAAGATTTTTTTTTAAAAAGCAAGGTTTTCGTACCATTAAATTGAAATAATAAGATACAAGTTGAGGAAAATTGAATCAAAAAATGTAAAATTCTAACAAACCAGTTCAAAAAAAACCATTAAGAAATTCATAACCAAATCTAGTTTGCAAAAGTCGCCGCAATTGAAACTCACCTTCTCAATATTTTCTCTAATAGCATACTTGCAAGCCCGCTAACAAATCTCTATAATATCAGCTCCATTGAATCCTTGGGTATAACGGGCCAATGCCATTAGGTATAATGAAAACTATTTTCTTGGTTGTCATACCATCCATCTTTGTCAACAACTGGTTAAGGACTCTATCCGTAGCACCACCAACATCCCCAACACTGCTTCCACGCTGCAAACATGCAAGCCAATTATGCATCACCAGTCAAAGCCTATCTCTCAAATAGTTCAAACAAAATGAAAAAACCCACAATTTCACGCAGAGCAGAGCAGATGGATTGCTAGAGCCCGCTGACAAATCTTTGTAATATCTCATCAATAAATATAATGGAGGGGGCATTCTTCTCAGCCTCCTCAAAAGCCTTTCGAAGATTGCTTTCACTTTCTCCAGCCAACTTTGACATGATCTCAGGTCCATTGATATAGAAAAAGAAGGCACCGGTTTCATTTGCCATTGCCCTAGCAATTAAAGTTTTCCCAAAACCCAGAGGCCCATAGAGCAGAATACCCTTTGCGGGCTTCACACCAATAGATTTGAAGAGTTATGGGCATCTAAGAGGAAGCTCTACTAATTCACGGATCACACAGAGCAGAGCAGATGGATTGCTAGAGCCCAAAGCAGTCTGGAAAACAGAACGAGCGGGGACCTGTTGGCAACAAGCAGTAGAATGAGTGTGGACACTTGAAGATAAATATCTAGACTAATCACCGATCAGGATGTCGTTGGTGATTAGTGTGGATATTTATCTTCAATTTTTTTTAAACACTTCATATTTTGTCAAAATTTTGACTCACCTTCATCGAAAGCCTGGCCTAGTTTGGTCTAAAAATCGACCATTCTATGTCGAAATGTGGCGTCGTGGGTTTGGCATCCTGGTCGAAGCCTCTAAATATTTCGACCAATATTGGTCTAAAGTGCGACGAAATATGACCGTAGTGAGTTTGGCATCCTAGTCGAAGCGACCAAATATTTTGACCAATATTAATCTATATTGGTCGAATGATCGACCAATATACCAACACTTGCTAATGTTATTTTCGACCAAGATTGCCTTCAATTTCGACCAAAATTAGCATCGATCATTCTACGGTTGCAGCAATGGGTTGATATTTCGACGTCAATAATAGCGACGAACCAGTTGGTCGACTATTCGACAGAGTTGGGTAGAAACTTCGACCAATAGTACGTCAAAAAATGGTGCAAAATGTACTAGTGTATCAATTCGATAAAATAGATTAGTCAAGTCGGTAAACAAATCAATTGATTACCGAGTAGGAATAAGTTAATCGGTAAAAGGAATATTTCGGTAAAGTGAAATGAAGTCAAGACACTGAATACACGGATTTAGTTACCGAGCGAAGTAAAAAAAAATTTGGTTGAAGAAGAAGTTAGTCATTGGGCAAGGAACAGAAATTAAATACAATGATCAAAACGACATTTAATGATGAGCTATGATGATCTAGAAGATTCCAAGGATGAGGAAGAGTTAGTTGAAGAGGTCTACGATCATAAAAATTCAAGGTGATGATCTATGGTTAGATCTAAGCGGCAAAAAGTAAAGATACAAATTCCAAGAAATGTTCAAGTTCTGAGGTAATGATAAAACGTTTTTACCGAGTTCTAAATTCATTGAATCAATTTATGAGGTTGTTTAGATGGTTGAGATTAATCAGAGGAAAACATAATAAAGGAGATTAAGAGGCAAAACGGAGTCTATATAAAGGATGAAATTTACTAAAAAGCAAGCTAGCAAAGTTGAAGGTGGATGAGTAACGGAGTGATGCAGTGAAAAAGAAAAAGGTAGAAATCCAAGTTAGTAAGAAGAGTTTGATAAAGTGTTGAGACCAGTGGAAAGTGAAGGAAAGAAGTAAAGACAAAGAGTGAACAATGGATCTAATTAAGCAAGAGGTAGTTGCAGATTTACAGATCATTTCTATAATCTTGCTTATTAACATTTGTAACAGGAAAATCTCTTAACTGGGTGGACTTAATAGTCTTATTTTAAATCCTTGAAAGAGGTAACATTCGAGAAGAGTGTTTGAAGACCTTTAACCAAGCCACTCCTAACAAGGTGAAGATCCTAACAGATCTAAGGAAAATCTCCTAACAGGGTCACATTTGACAATGTGCATTGTAATCTTCAACTAGATTGGCTTTTAACCAACCATACTTTAGAAGAGTATTTTCTTTAGTGGGTGACAATTCCCACGGTGGTTTTTCCCAAATTGGATTTCCGCGTTAAATACTGGTGTCATATGTTGAATGTTTATTGTGAATGTTTTGATTAAGTAAAAATGGGTTTTGAAAGGACCTGAAACCTTGTACAAAGAGCAAAGAAAGATAGAACATTGAAAGACCATAAAACAACTGTGGAACACCACCCAACAAACTAGAGGAACTAACCTTAGTTCCCATCAAAAGGACCAAAAACCAGCCCAAATAAACATAACTAAGGACCATCAAGATTTACATTTTGGTCCATCCTTATGAGAACGTAAAGACATATCAAACAAAGGTTTGGAGAATTTGACCTTTTTTCCTTTAACTGATGTCCATCCATCCTCCACCTTCTCAGTAGTCTTATGCCAATCCAAAGATAAACCTGAAGAGCCCACTAAAGGACAGGCAACATTAGCATCCACAGAAGGGATAGGGGTAGCACCACAACCAACCCCCAAGACCCTCCTAGGTGAAACATGGGCATCAAAACACATAGCAACAGGAGATAAGACAGTTGAACGAGTGCCAACATCAATGTTCTGGACAGAGATAGCAGCAAAAGAAGGGGCAACATTAACATTCTGAACCAAAGCCACCTCAGAGACAACATCTGTAGCATCAAAGACAACATTAGTAGCATCAACCAATGTATGATCAGTCTAAGGAGAGCAAGCAACCACACCCCCATCCTTGGAGACTTTTCGAACCGTATAATGATGGTCAGAAACCCTCAACCACCAAGAAGGCAATTTCTTTGATCTAACCTTATCAGAAAAACACAGCGCAGCAAGATGGTCAATCTTGTGACCTTTCCTACATCTGAACGGAATACCCTCATAATCAAGATTCTCGGTCCAAGATCCTTTTGAAGAAGCCAAAGTAATCTTCTCAGGGAGACCCTTAGAAACATCAACCTCCACAAGAATACGAGCATACGTCGTCTTAAAAACATCAAAAGAATCTGAATCAACCATCTGGAAATCCCCAATGGCCTCCCCCACAGACTCTAAGACTGAATCCAGCCAAAGATGAAGAGGAAGATTCGGCAATCTTACCCATAAGGGTATTTTATTAAAGGATTTAGAAAGAGGATCAAACCCCTGATACCAAGGTTTGGCCATCAAGGGGAACCACTCCTCCCAAGAGAAACAACTATTACACAAAATATTATTCCTATCTGCAGCATTTTCAAATTTCACAATAAAAAAACCCCTTGCTATAGGGTAAATCTGAACTGTATCAGTTATGATGGGCTCCCAATGTTTGGAAATCCAAGCATGTAAATCAGGAAGAGAGGGCCAAAAACCCCTAAAACGAAAAATAGCAGCAGTAGAAGAGAAATCCTCTGCAGTTTTGAAGATCTCATCCATAGTATCTGAATCAAGATTAACCACAATGAGGTTACTTACAGAAACAGGCAGCACCGAAGGACAGGATCCCCCTCTCCCAACAAAGGAAGGATCATAGATACCTGCTTCAAAAGTAGCCACATCAACATACGAAATCATTGAGCTCCCCTTAACCACCTAAGGCCCTGAGAGGGTCGTCTGGGAAGACCCTGGCAATGTCTAAGATAGCCCAAAAGACGCACCACCAGACGCAGCAACATGAGCAAGAGACTTCCCAGGAATGGTGACCGCTAGCATAACACCACCAAACGCAACTGCAAGAACAAGGAAAGCTTCAGCAGAAGCTGTGTTATGGCTCGAGGCACCATGGGCAGGAGCAGCAGCATTTTGAAACGGAGCAGGAGCGGGAGCGTAACGCATCATGGGACTGTTTATTGTGAATGTTATTGTTGATTGATAAAATTATTACTATTATCAGTTAATGTTGAAGTTTGTCTGACCAAGTTGCTACCAAGTTGAATCAGAGAAAAGTTTTAAAGTTTAAAGAATCACTGATTGCTGATTCACCCCCTCTCAGTAATCCAACAGTCCCCACAGGGACATTGCCCCAATGAGCCCAAAACACTACCAAAGAAGAAACATGCCAATAGGATATTTGACCCCAAACACCCCACCAAAAGTGCCAACTCTCCTTGACAAAGAAACCCTGAAGGAAAGATGAGAGATAGATTCCACATCGATGCTACACAAAACCCGCATTGAGGGACCTTGGAAGCCCCACTTACATAAATTGTCCCATGTAAGACATCGGTTATGAACAACCAACCACAGGAAAAAAAAGCAGTTGGGCCAAGAAAATTTACTCTAGACCTACTTCCACCAAGGCACCTCTATACCTCCAGACAACTGTTGAACAAGGTCCAAGTATCCTGCAAAAAAAGGGTATTTACCAAACGAGGCACTAGCCCAAGCCAAAACATCTTGCCTAACCAAGGAGTTGCACTCCCTAGAAGAAAGAATCTAAGTCAACTCATTCCAATGCTCCTTTGAACCCCTTGATGGCAATTCACAAGAGTCCCTCCATCTATACCCCACACCCAGGCCTAAATTTTGTACACTCTTATAATGCATAACCTTATCACAACGAATTGTTATAAAACAGAGCCGAAAATGCGGATACGTAGAAAGAAGAGAAGGATTACCATTCGAAGAATCCATCCAAAAAAGAGCTTCAGAGCCCCTATTGTAGATTAAAAAAAGGTCTTTTTTAATTAGTTGAGACTCAATCTTCCGAGTGTGCCAAATCATAGAGCTCCTTCCCTCCAAAGGATAGAGAGAAACATCCACCTGATCAGCACCTTTTAGATACTTATATATGAGAATCTGAGCCCAAAGCTGATTTTGACTAGTACACCAATGCCAATATAATTTGGTTGCCAACGCATGCTCATTCCAAATAGAAAACCGAAGACTAAGACCCCCTTTTCTATGGTTGGCACACTAACTCCCATTTAACAAGGCTCCACTTAGAAGTCTACAAATTACCACTCCAAATAAATTGGCATTAGAGAGCATCAATTTTTTTAAGAAAATACATAGGAGTTGCCTGAACAAAACTTCTATAAATAGGAAGAGCCTGAATCACCGATTGAAACAATGTAACTCTAGCAGTAGTGGAAAGCCACCAATTAGTCCAATGATTAACTTTCTAACGCAACTTATTAAGCAAGTCCTAACATAGTGGCCTAGGTTCCCTAACAAAGCAAGGGGAGACCCAATTTGAAACCCCAAGATGTGAGCAATCCTCCTCTGAATAGAATCTAGAGTATTAAAAAATATATCGAAGACTTGTGTTCATTGAATTTTTGACCCAAGGCAAATAGGTAGATATCCAATGTCCACCTAAAGGATTCAATTTCGTGAATTGAGCAACTCTCATAAGAGCAATGCCATCCACAAACTAGAGATGAGAAAGCTTAGGCAACTCATGAGCCCAATTCTATCCCTTAATCATGCCCTAGGAAATCCAAGACTTAATAAATCTACCCAAGCCTTCAGCCATAATAATAAACAAATAGGGGGAAAGAGGATCCCCTTGGTGAAGACCTCTGGAAGCTCCAAATAATGTCGAAGATTCCCCATTGAGAATAACAAAGAGCGATGAGGAAGTAACACAACTCATAGTATAGCTAACCCACTCCAAACTAAAACCAAAGGCTATGAGAATTTTCTACAAAAAGTGTCACTTAACTCTATCATAAGCTTTGACCACGTCAAGTTTGATGAACATGGATTTCTCCTTAGAAACTGCGATAAAGTGAATAAGCCTCAAAGGCAACTACCACCCTATCCAAAATTTGTCTTCCAGCCACAAAACCCCCTTGCTCATCCAAGATCAAAGTGGGGCCTCTTAGCAATCAGCTTAGAAATAATTTTATAGACAACATTACACAAAGCAATAGGCCTAAAGAAATTCAGTCAATTAGCACCATTCTTTTTAGGAATGAGAACAAGAAAAGTAGATTTCATGGCCTTGAGCATTTGTTTTCTGCAATAAGATTCACAGACCACCTCTACCAAGTCCAAATTGACAATATCCCAAAATTCCTTTAAAAAATCTACCTAAAAACCATCTAGGTCTAGAGCTTTACCCTTACACAACCCAAGAACAACCTCCTCCAATTCAAACATAGAAATTGGAGGCATAAGAGACTCATTCATCACATTGGTAACAAGAGAGGGGATACATGCTAGGATTAAATTTCCCTAATCCTCAGTACGAGGTGACTCTTTAGCAAAGAGAGAAGCATAATACTAAGTGGCCTCATGTGATAGAGCTGGCAAAGAAGTCAAGTGAACTGCTGCAAAGTTAACCAAAGAGGATATGTAACTCCTATTACGAAACGCTTGCACTGACTTAGAAAAAAGTTGTATTCCTATCCCCTTCCTGAAACTAGTCAATCCGGGCCTTCTACTTCTAAAAAACCTCACTCCCAAGTTCCCACTCCAACAATTCTCTAACAACCTGACGCAGTCAAGGTAGGTGGATCCAATTAAGGATAGACCAACCTCGCAGCCAATTAACAATGAAATAGAATAACACAACGCAATATACTTGAATTCTGATTTTCATTAACATGCCCGGCTGTAAGGCCTTCCGAGTTAGGGCCAATTACAATCAAAGATTACAATTTTGCAAGATCAACAAGGATCCAAGACAACTCTAGCTAGTCCAACTCTGAAAACAATCAACAACTGGTGGAAACCCTAAGGCAGATCTGAACTTAAGCTCGCAAACCTCCAAGAATTCTTCTTGTCTCCAAGTCAGCAACCACTAGCTCTGCTATTACAAACTATCAGATAACAATCTGATCTGCTAGATCTCGCAAGATCCAAGATCTTTTCCACAACTTCATCACTCTAGTTCTTCCCCAAAATCTATTATCTTCTGCCCCCTTAAACATCTACCCAAACACTCCTTAAATACTAATCTTCAACCACAAGTCAGCTAGAAGAAACAATTAACTCCTAAGCCAAGTCGGCTTCTACTGCAAACAAATATTAAATGCAATACAAGTCGGCTCTCAAATAGCCTTACAATTATTAAATTCAACATGTCGGCCTCCAAATCTACATAGGAGAATCCAACAAAAGCTACCAACAATAAATGCACCAAGTCAACCAACCAAATCACACAGAACTCCAATTGGTAAACCAGGACTACCGAGTGCCAGAGAAACAACCGAGCACCCGTGAACCGACCGATCCAAGCAACACAAGGATCACCGAGCACCAGTTCCACCGAGTGCCAGAAGCTTCACCGAGTTCCTTCAGCGACCAAGCCTCCTTCAATAATCGAAACCACTAGTTAAAGCTGCAACTGAGTACCACAGGACCAAAACAACACACCTCCATGCAGTTTCACCGAGTACCCTAGAATGCCCTTGCATCAGACACCCCAGGTTCGAAAAGATGTTCATATGTGAGAGGAACATCTTTCAGGATTCAACACATAAACCCCGATCTGGTTCTTCACATACAAGTCCTCCACCTTTTCAACTTGCATACTCTTTCACTTCAACTTCCTCTGTCTATTTAGGTCTTTCCTTGATAACACACAAGCTTGTTCTTCACACTGATCAACCATACCTTCAGGATCTGCCAACTCAACTTGGCTACCAATACTCAGACTTCTCCTACCGAGCGTTGTATCCAACAAAGGCATCAGGGAAAACTTCATGTCATTCTTCTCAACAGTAAAAACATTCCTTACACAATCATACATAGCTCTGCAATCATACTGCCAAGGTCTACCGAGCAATATATGACAACTATTCATCTCTACAATGTCACATAACACAAGATCCTTATACTAGCCAATCTGAACATCAACAAAACATTGTTCCCTTACTTCCAAGGCATGAACATCTTGCAACTAGCCAATCCTATAAGGACAAGGATGCTTCATTCTCTTCAAACCAAGTTTCTAAACCATGTCGTCAGCAACAAGGTTATCAGTACTACCACTATCAACAATAACATCACAGACTTGCACCGAGTTCTAAACAAGTTACTCCTCTGACAAGGTTCCTCCTTTGTACTGAGCAATGTTCGCCGAAGCAGCAAGTTCTCAGATTCAAGTTCATTCTCAACATTTTCATTCACCACAACAGCTCGTCGGTCACCAAGCTTTTTCTGTGTACACTCAAAAGAACGGTGTCCTTCTTCACCACAGTTATAGCAAGTACCCTTAAAGATAACTCTACATGTCTTCTTCTTTGGTTCTATAGGTTTCTGTTCATCTTCTGCAGTCATCGGCTTATCCTTCACCGAGTGATCAATCTTTTCCTTCCCTCGGGGATTACTATGTTGTTTTCTCTTCAACTTATCTTCTGCCTTCAGAGCATATTGATAAGCATCTTCAACAGAATCAATCTTCAGCATACCAAAATCATCCTGAATATTGTATCTCAACCATTCACATACCAAGCTACATTTTCCTTACCAAGCTCTCAGTGTCCAGACTGAATAGTAAGTTTGTAATACTCCTCAGTATAATCTTCATCAGACAAATCCTTATGTTTCAAATTCTGCAACTTCTTAAACAAGTCAAGCTCATAGTTGGCAGGTATGAACTTAGCTTTCAACTTAGCCACCATCAACCTCCACCGATTGATCTTCAATTCACCTTCATCTTCTCTATCTCTTTGTAATTCTTTCCACCAAAGAGCAGCATGTCCTTTCAACTTAGTCTATGCCAATCTCACCCGAAGAGGATCTTCAATTTCTTCAAGCTCAAAGAAATCTTCAAGTTCACCAATCCAGTCAATCAAGTTCTCAGGTTTCAAGATACCAGAGAAGGTAGAAACTTCCATTCGGTAACTATTACTTAACCGAGCCCCAAATCTATGTAACCGAGCAGTTATGTCTTCACCAGATCTGTCCCTTCAGTCATCACCACTAGATCCAGCAGCTTCAAATTCTTCAACAACTTCTTCATAACCATCTTCAGTACCAACATTTCAAGGTACACCAGTAACAACTCTCATGATCTCAGCGACCATGTCGTTCTTCATCAATTCCATCTCAAATCTGAAATCTGATTTCACCTTCTTTGTAATCCTAGATTCAACAGTATCACAGAGATCTGCAATCACCCTAGGGTCCAATCTTCTCAGAGGCATCCTTAAAGATAAGAAAACCCTCTGCAACAAACCCTACACCGACCACCTTGTGACAATCTCCAAGTTGTATGCAAGTCAAATCAGCCTGCCACCTTGCATGAACAACCAGGCCAAGATTCCACGAGTTCAGTGTCACGGATCTGCAACTCAGACCATACGATCTCTTCGCCAACAAGATCAACTTCGCAAGATTAGCCTTGCTAGGTCAACCTTCGATCACCAACAAGATCAAACCTCTCGCTTTGATACCACCTGACGTAATCAAGGTAGGTGGATCCAATTAAGGATAGACCAACCTCGCAGCCAATTAACAATGCAGCGGAATAACACAACACAATATACTTGAATTCTGATTTTCATTAACATGCTCGATTGTAAGGCCTTCCGAGGTAGGGCCAATTACAATCAGAGATTGCAATTCTGCAAGATCAACAAGGATCCAAGACAACTCTAGCTAGTTCAACTCTGAAAACAATCAGCAACTGGTGGAAACCCTAAGGAAGATCTAAACTTAAGCTCGCAAGCCTCCAAGTAATCTCCTTGTCTCCAAGTCAACAACCACTAGCTCTGTTATTACAAACTATCAGATAACAATCTAATCTGCTAGATCTTGCAAGATCCAAGATCTTTTCCACAACTTCACCACTCTAGTTCTTCCCCAAAATCTGCTATCTTTTGTCCCCTTAAATATCTACCCAAACACTCCTTAAATACTAATCTTCAACCACAAGTTAGCTGGAAGAAACAATTAACTCCTAAGCCAAGTCAGCTTCTACTACAAACAAATATTAAATGCAATACAAGTCGGCTCTCAAATAGCCTTACAATTATTAAATTCAACATGTCGGCCTCCAGATCTACATAGGAGAATCCAACAGAAGCTACCAACAATAAATGCACCAAGTCGGCCAACCAAATCACACAGAACTCCAATCGGTAAACCAGGACTACCGAGTGCCAGAGAAACAACCGAGCACCCATGAACCGACCAATCCAGGCAACACCGAGCAACACAGGCATCACAAAGCACCAGTTCTACCGAGCGCCAGAAGCTTCACCGAGTTCCTTCAGCGACCAAGCCTCCTTCAATAACCAAAACCACCGGTTAAAGCTGCAACCGAGTACCATAGGACCAAAACAAGACACCTCCATGCAATTTCACCGAGTACCCTAGAATGCCCTTGCATCACAACCTATGACTCAACTCTACCCAACTCCTCTGAGAAACCAAGATCCCGAATTTGACAAGTGATAACATCAAGGCGAGTTTGAACATTCCTCTTGTAAGATAAAGGTTACCAAAGTATGACATATTCCACTTTTTAAGCTGCAGCTTGAAAAATTGCAATTTCTTAAGAAAACTGTACATAGCTGTACCATAAGCAGGGCTCCCATATCTCCACCATTGGGCCATTAAATCATGAAGGGAAGAGTCCCAAAGACATAAACTGGAACTTAAACACAAGTTACACACAAGTTAAACACAAGACAAACAATAGGTTAAACGTAATTGAAAGGATCTCATGCTCATTATGGAATTCTTTTTAGTTTAATAATATGACAAGTTATGAAGAAGCAAAAAATAGGTTAAACGTAATTTAAAGGATCTCATGCTCATTATACTACTAGTAGAAAATAAGCTGGTTAAGCACAATCAAAACATGCTAAATTCTCAAAACAAAATGCTAATGCCCCTGTTCAAGGTAAAGAATCGAGGAATTACATTCTCAAAATGTTGGATGAGGAAAAGTAAGAAAAAAATTGTACGCAACTGATAAATATCAAAACCAAACTAGTTGAGGTGGAAAAATAAGTTGAAGATAAACAGCTCACAATATATAAGATACAACAGGAATGGCGCTGATCATTTGAGAACAATTCATAAACAATGATCTGCAACTGATAATATAGAACTTCAGAAACACCTTTATTCTCAGACCATAAATTGCCAACATATTGACAATGGCATTCAATTAATAATGATAAAAAATATGCTGCTAATAGCTGACCGTACAGCTGTGGGACTGATTACAGTTACAAGGCACGGCAGTATATTAAATCGCTCAGCTTGTTCAAAATTCACTCATATAATGCATCCAAAAGATGTAGAAGAATTAAGGGTTTTTTATCCTCCACCCAACCAGAAAATTGAATGTTGTAGTCCCACAGATCACACTAACAATGGTTTTCATCCTTGAGAGCTCCACGTGAAAATAATAATTTGGATACAAAACGAGGGCATTAGGCTTGCCTTTATATGCATTACATTTGGGCCCTTCATTAAAATTGATTTCCCTCCAAAATTAAAAAAATATGAAGTAACCTAATGCATAATTAAAAGGCACTTCATTTGAGCACCCAAGTAAAGAATAGTTTTTGCTGACCACTTAGGGAAGGGACATGACACCGTGCCTTATCACTTTAGCGAGCCAAAAAGAGCAGTAATTATTGCTTTAATTTCAGCTCTTATTGGAAACCTTTATTATTCTCTAATGTAATTTGCAAGCATCATCCATTCTTATCTGGAGGGACTAGACACTAGTTGAGCTAAATACTATAAGGATCTTCACCAGCCAGTGTGGAATGAAGTCTCCCTCCAGCCCAACCATTATTCAATAGTCGAATAGGAACCTTGGCTGGATCCCCAGCATCACTGCCTTCAAAATCATCTTCAAACTCCGGAAGACCTTGGGCCTTTCTCTCCTTCTGACGCTTCTTTTTCTCTTCTTTCTCTTTCCTTAGCCATTTTTCTACTGTTCTCTGGACAAAAACATCAAGCTAAAGGTTCTTAAAAGAACAAATATCTAGATAATTTGCAAACTTCACTACAAACTAAGAGAACAACATTATGGATAGTACACTCAAACAAAGCATAGAGAACAATAGTTGTCTGTGACATTTTCAAAAATTATAAATGAAATTGTGAATTTTATTTTCTGTGTGCCATGCCAAATTCATAAAATTCTCTAAACAATTAGCACAGTACAAATAAATGTTGATCATTTTGAGTCTGATCTTAAAAATAGACCTATATTAAACTCACTTTCTGTTGCACCTGCAGTTTTTGTCTCTTTTTGCATTTCTGGTTTTGATTGCAATGTGCTTGACACTAAAATTTCTCTATTTATATTTTACATTGTTCAGAAGACACGTCATTTTTTATTGAGCTTTGTGCCAAAGTATTCTACAGCACTAAATGGTTTCAATTCTCTAATGGGAACAAAATTTGCTTGATTGTGAAATTCTAAATTTTAGAAATATATATCTTGTTGTTTTTGTCATTGATGTCAAACATTGAGAAGGAAGTTTGTTGTCTGGAGGATTTTGCAGTGTATATCTTGTGGTCTGGATATGTCTGGAGGTTGTACATTGTGGTTGAACAAATACTATGGTCTAGATAATCTAAATAGTTATGTTGCTACCTGATAGTGGAAGACAGATATGTATTCTGAGTAACAACAGAGGTCAGTGAGGTCAGGATATCATAGTTCAGTGAAAGAGGAAGTCAAGTTAAAAATGGCCGTTGTGTTATCTGTACTTCAATGATATATTCTTGGTCCCGAGGTCAATTGTTTAATGACAGTGATATACAATTATCAGATGTTTATGATAGTGCTGTCTTTGTGGTTTTCGTAAAGTTCTCTCTCCAAAAATTATGGTTGAAGATGTGTAGACATGTTCTGTAGTGTTTCCTGGTATTGGTCTTGGTTGTGGCATTCCTTTGTGTCCCAGATGCAATGTTATCCAGTTATGATGATATGATAAATCTGTGTTCTGGTCTGGAAGTATATTATAATGTCTTCTGACGGACAGCTGGATGGTGACATGTCTTCTAATGTAGCATGTGTGATGTGGCTTCTGATGTGGCACGTGGATTCCACCATAGCGTGTGGTAGTCCAGATACAGCTGGAAGACAGTATGGTTCTTTGGGATGTGCGATACTACAAGTCTAAATTAATCTTGGAGGATTCTTCAGGTTTTTGCAGATCAGGTATTGGGCCATGTGGAACGTGTTCTTGGTCCCTCTTTCTCCTGGAGTGGATTGTGATTCCAAATTTAGGTCTGGGTTCTATATTTAATGGTTGTATAAGATGATTGTATATAATGTATAACCTTTGTTTTGATCCAGGTTGTCTTGGCATGGCCGACTTCATTGAAATATTATTATGCCATGCCCTATTTGTAATAAGTTTTTTGTCAAGGGCGACTTGCAATTTGTTTTTGGGCAGGCCGACCTTGTTGTTTTCCCCAATAATCTACATTGTATATAAGTACTGTTTGAAGTTGAGGAATAAGAATGAAAGTGATAAAATAAGTGAAGTGCGAGCAAGTAAAAGATCTACAAGCAGAGTTACAAAAGAATAGATTCAGTTGTTGTGGCAGAAAAAAGTAAAGACACAGATCAAGTGTTGCAGAGTTTGATAGAGTTATGCAGGATAGCTGCATTATCAGGAGGATTTCACTTTACCTACTTTGAAGAGCTGTATGTATCTTTGACAGTGAGTCTTTGGTACATAAATCCTTTTCTGTATCTTGCTACTTTGGCAGTGGGCCTTAGTTTGCAAGTCCGGAGTAGTGAGCTCCTTATATTGTTTCTGTAAAGGCAGTAAGCCTTTCCGAAGTAGTGAGCTCCTAACATTATTGTAATCAATATACTTATATCAGTGATCTATCTTTGTGGGCAAGTGCTCACCATGGTTTTTCCCAGTTTGGGTTTTCCACGTATAAGATATGAGTATTTATGTGTTGCCGGTTCTGTTCATTACTTGCTTATGGTTTTGTGTGGAGATTATTGAAGTTAGTAAATTTTGGTTTATGCTGATTCACCACCACCCCCCCCGCCCCTCCCCTCCCCTCCCCTCCCCTCCTCTCAACATCTAGAGTGTGTTCAACACTAAATAGTACAGAACAATATATGCAGAGTTTAAGATCAGTTCATAACTCCACTCTCCCATAATTCCACAATTCCAGGTACACAGCAGCACAATTTAACCATACAGATTGTCGATATTCTGCCTGATAGCACTCGGAGAAGATTATTTTTACAGGCCCAGCATGTCAATGGGACAATTAGCCCCTCGTCAATGCTTAGTCTGGGTACAAGATTATAGTGATTGCCAACTTTAGAGACACAACTTATCCATCGCATTTAATATTGAATAATACTCCAACGAATGCCTCAGCAAGTACCCACAGTGCCATTTTAACCTTCAATGGAATTTCATTTGTTATGATTTTACTTGCAAACATCTTCAAATTCTTATTACATCTTTCGCACAAAATACGTTGTTCAGAATAGCAGATAAATGTTTTCTCACATATGCTTCATTCATGCAGCAGAGAATGGCAAGCTTACATAGAAGTAGATAATTGCTAGCTTCAGCATCTCAAGCATTCTCTTTTTATGTCTTCTTGCACCAAAGCACCATTACCATGCCTTGCAAACACAAACACATTCAAATCCTCTCGATATTCAGTCCAAATAAGTCAACTGTAGGGAGCAAGTTATTGTTCACCACTTAATGCAATGCTGCTCATTTTTGGTTTAAAAAAAGAACATTTTTACTCCATTTGCCTTTCCATTTCATCACCTGACATCTGCTTGTTCAACATTTGCAGTTCTGCAATGGATCTTGCAACTACTTACAGTAGTAACCTCAGTCTATCCAATGGCTAAGCATCTGCCTTCCTGTTATAAACAGAACCTAGCTGCCTCTTGTTGCCATCTATTCACAATTGTTGGTCACACTAGAAAGGAGTATATGATCTTCCCAGAATTCATTGACAACACATATACCACGCATGACATCAAACACAACAGTTGCTGGCAGAATATAAATTTGGAAACAAATTTGCATCCTCAGTGCTCCCAGTGTTGCATATAAGAAAAGAATAATTGTTTTATAGATTGCAATTCTTGGAAGGGGGCTGCTCATGAACTGGGACTGTGATTGGGCTACAGCAGGTTTCAACTGTGCGCCTTCAAAGATGCCAACATCCACCAGGCCACCTGCCCAACAAGGCAGCACTTTCACCTCAATGTCACCCAACTGATGTCATTATTGTGAACAAGGCCCAGGGATCCAAATTTTAAGCCCCCACTTCACTAAGGATATAACTCGAGATGGCATTGCAGCATTTTGTGAGGACATTGGGGCGTTTCCATAGGTAATAACTACCACTCATGGGATCATGCTTAAATGTTTCAAGATGATATGTGATATTATCATCCCTTTCCAATAAATTTGGGGCAGCCCATGTGGATGAGAGCACTAATAGTGACTTCATTGTTAACTGCTTTAACATGGGATTTTCAATAATAATTTCATGCTGGCCAAATCTCCATACTCCAGTATCATTTCTTTTTATACATACAACACAATGTGTAAGCAACACCAATGCTTTTGGGAATGTATGTCAAGCAATCAACTACCATCGTTGCCATTGCCAATATCTTATATAAAAGCACGCCTCTAAATGGACTGGATACAGCACACCATGAACATAGAACTTTCATTCTGAAAGAGGCACCCTTGCTCCCTAATCCCACACTCAAGTCTCGTTCCCAACTTATGCCTCCTTGCCAACTTTGGGATTGCTCTCCATTCCGAAGAATGGATTAAGCACATGAAATTTGGAGTGTATGCTCCACCAAAGGCAAGAAACACTATCATAATGGGTATTTGACATTTGTTTAGATTATTTAGTTTGAAGAGTTTTTAAGATAGATCATTGAGTAGTATTTAAAGCTATGTTGGTTTGTGTACTGCTTTTAAAACAATGAATGTGTCTATCGCTCCAATTTTAGCTTTCATATAGGCAGTTTTTACTTTTTAACAGCCGCCTTCTTTTTGCACTCAATTTAAATTGGATGAGTTTGTTGTAATACTTTTTCCACACATACATATCATCAATGTAGAAAAAAAAACATAATTCACTACACACCATGGCAATCTTAAGTTTTAACAAATAAACAGCTTGAAATTTTAAAATCTACTTTGAGGCCAAAATAAAACCCATGTTGTGTAAGCCTATTAGGCTGTGGTTCCAGGGAGGAGGCTTCCTAAAATATTTCAGCTAGTGTTGCTGAAAACTTTTAGGATCATTGTGAAGTAGGTTGTGGCACTTGGTAAGCTCTAAAATTTTTGGAAGTTGGTGGTCCCATTGGTTTTTTTAAAATAGCTAATGCCAAATACTTTAGCTGAAATTCTTTTTAGGAAGCTGGTATTTGAACAAAAAAAATTCCCTCCAGAAACTATCCCTAAATTTGTTGGCAGGAATCTCAATTTAGAAGAAAAATCTCTTAAGTTGATGGGGAGAATTCAAAGCCCCGCCCCAAACATTCTCCCTTAAATTTGAAAACTTAAAAAGGAGGGACTTCTATTTACCTGGAAAATATTCTAATTTATCTTGTAGCGAAAAGAAAATTGTCTCATGAGACTCCCTACTCCATGAACATTGAAAATAGTACTTAAAGCCCCTCCATAGGGCTGCATCCTTAAGGATATCTTTAGTTTATACATTTTTGTTGGAAACACATACTGCTGCTTAAGACACCAACTAGACAAGCTGATTTTTAACTTGGACTTGAACTTAAGAAAGAATTGCCAAAGCTCAGTAAATTTAAAAAATAATTGAAAAATAGAGATTTTTATTAGAAAAACATAAAGGCAACGCTCTGCATGCAATGCACTAGGGTCTAGAAAAAATGGTGACCCTGTGAGGTTTGCAACACCTCTTCTCTGCTTTCAAATCCAATGAAATAAGCCTTCAAACGGTTTGGTCATGCCTTGGAGACCCAGATCTGGTGTCAACCATCATTTCTAGCCTTTCCCTTAGTATTTTTTGGTAATTGTTTCATCAAAACAGACAGGATTTGCTATGTTTGGCATTGGATCTCTGCTTAATGGAGGCCTCTCTGTAGAACAACGCTTCAAAATGTTGATGAGTCTTAATTAGGAAAAAAAACATCATACTCTGATATCACTCCTGCATACCCTAGCCACTACCATGTCGGGTAGGCTCCATCACTACTATGGCCCTCCTCTTCTTTATTACACACATTGACCTCCTGTGCAGGCATTGATAATCTCCGGTGGAAATTTCCTAACCATGCAAGTCGTCCTAAAGCTCTTCAGATCAATAAATCTACAATGGCCTGAAATGCCTTAGTGCCAAAGTTTGAGTCCACACTATTAGTGAAGGTTTCAACAAAAAGTGTGGCTCATTCTATTGAAACTCTTCCGGATTGAGCCCTTGTTGCTTGCATCCTTGGTCTCTGGTTGAGCCCATTAGCACTGGAAAAATGGATCTCATCAGTTTGGGAATTGAAAATCATTTCTTTCAAGCTGTTGATATTTGGGTAGGGCTATTTCAGTTATTTTTTAATCCAGAGAGTAACTGGATGTCATACTCCACAGATTTGCTCTTCAACCCACAAATAGATGTGCCTGAAGAAGTTCTAGTGTGGGCAAGACTTGCCTTCCTTCTATACATTTTTGGAGAAAATCTTCTCTTTAGCTCATTGATAATAGATAGGAAAAAAATTATATTGGATACCTCCCAAATCATATAATGCTGCATATGCCTGCATTTTTGTAATGTCCCTTTTCTAATTTTCCCTAGAACATTGCCCTAAAATCACAATTGCACAAGATTAGGGTTAGGGTTTACCATATATAGGGTTTTCTTCAATTGTGTAATCCATAATTTGAAATCCTGCAACATAGTTAGCATTCATTTATAATCACAATGCCATTATTAGATTTCTTTTAATTAGAAATAAAAATATATGAGAGATGTAAATTAAATCAATAGATTACTAGAATTAACTTCAATGTGATCAACCAATAGAGGTGACAAGGTAAGATGGCTTAATGAGGTGTCCCAGAAACCTCCTACCCTAGGCCCAAGAGCGGACATACCATCCCCCTTGGCCTTATGTGGCCCGTGCCATACATATGAGGTGGCGTACCTAGAATGAGGTCTTATCGTCGTTTCCCTCCATCTAGCCACCCTAGTTTGTCTCACCTAATTGAAGGTCCACTTCCCATGATTGGGGTTGTGAGGGGTCTTCACAACAAGGTGTCCTGAACATCTACTCTTCCTAAGCCCAAAGGCAGTCCACCTTGTCCTCCTTTGGCCCCATGGGACTCCTTAAGTCACCGCATTGAGTGGCGTGCTTAGAAAGTGACCTCGATGCCGATTACCCTGATTGGGAATCCTCACTTCCCCCATCATGACAGATTATGACAGTCAGAGATGAAAACACATATAGTATTTTATCAATCCACTTATTCAGTATGCCCATATATTAAATAAATCATATGCATAGAATGAGCAATGTATTCATTGTAATATAATTACAAACAATGACGTATTCAGCCTCCAAAGCATATTGCTATATGAACAGTCATTTGCAATTAATTTATTAAACTATATGCACATGTTTCAGTATTAAGAAGACATGAATAACTCATAGTGTTGTATATACACAGTTGCTCATACTAGATATTGCTGAATATATGTATATAAAAATGTACCGATATAGATTGCTGGTTATACGAATATGCTGATGTAAGCTTTCCTCCTATCAATGCTTGTCTATTTTTCTCTGATTTGATGATTTGATATGTTAGTGAATGATGATTGATTGAATGTGGAATTCATACATTGAGGAGTGATGATTGATTCCCCAGCTTTATCTCCCTTAGACCATCCTCAAATGAAATCTATCCTCTTTATACCTCTCAATGTGAAGAAGAGTCGCATCTGTTCACCATATCTGCCCCTTGTAATGGTCACACCCTTTCACAATTATCACCCTTCGAAAAGGTCACAAGCCTTCATCATTCCTGCCCCTTTGGAAGTTACTTCTTTACTCTCTTCCCATTCCTTCTTCCATTATTCCTTCCTTAATTCTTATGGTTCCCTTTATGCAGATTAGAACTGTCTTATATCTCAGAACAAAATTTACTATGATTACCCTCCTTATGATCCCTTCAACAAATGACTCTCCCTCCCATTTATATCTTCATGATGGGAGAGTCACAACCTTTCATCCTTTATGGCCTTTGAAAGAGTCACAACCTTTCATAACTACACCTTTTGAAAGGGTCACAACCCTTCATCATTACAAGTACAACCCTTTGCCTTTTGAAGGTGTCACTTCCTTATTCTTCCTTCTCCATTAATTCTTTCATTATTTCACCTTCAAACTATGTCTTCTCTTTATACTTCTTTAAGTGTGCATAGAATTTCCTTCTCAATTTGCATCAACATATTCTTTTATATCTGCATATATTCCTCCTTTATATCTGCATATACTCTCCATACAATTCTGCTATAAATTCTTCTTACAATTATGCCTTCAACCACGCTTTGATGATCTTCCCTTTTATCTTCTCCTTTGTAGATCTGCAAAGGTAAGTCCAATATAAACTCTTGTTCTCCTCAAATGCACCCTACAACTTCTTAAAATATCTTCCCAAGAGTGGTGTCTCTTCCACTTTTGATGGCTCCTCAACTAATCTGAATTGCTACTCTTTATTTCTAATTCAGGTTTATTTCTAAATTCTTCTCCAATTCCAACCTGCTTATTCCATATTTCATTTTCCAAATTTCCTTGCTCCATCCATGTCCCCTTTCACATGAAATCTTCTCCCTTTTATATCTCATGTTGAGGGAGTCACAACTCTTCACTACATGTCCCTTGACCTTTCATTAAACTTAGCTTGTAATTATATTTTATTATTATTTATTTATTTAATTTTATATATTTTTATTTTCTTATTTATTTATTATTAGATCCTATTTCAGAAAGGGGACATAACATTTTTTGTAAGTCAACCTCAAAAAGGGTCCTAGAGCCACCAAGATCAAGGTTTTGGATTGGGTGCACACTCTACTGTTTGATTAGTTTGATTATGAACACCTGCACTTAAAATGCCTCTCTTGTTATGAATATGTACAATTCTCTAGGAACTGCCCTCTTAATAAAGAACCTCCTGTTATAAACTTCAAAACATTCAAAAAAAGAAAAGAGATAGAAGATCTAGGAGCAAGAAACTGAAACTCAAATTTATTTCTCCTATTAAAATTTGTATTAAATTTTCTTTTCTATCCTTAAATTAAAATATGAAAATTGCTGATTCTAACTCAAAGCCCATGGATGAACCTCAAGATCAAGATAATTAGGATGTTTCTTATATTGCCATCTTGGAACATCAAACCCTTGCCACATTGTCCACTGCAGGTCACTTTCACGCTAGACATTGCATGCAAAAAAAATATATAATATAATATAAACTAAATAGATCGTTCAAATGAGAATTAAAAATCAAAAGTGGACAAAAAAATGACAAGATTGATGGCATAGCTATGGGCACAATGGCATAATCCAGATACTACAACTCTGCTAGAAAGGACAAGGCATAGTATATGGACATCCGTCAAAGTTTAAAGGATAGAGGAATTTCATCATACAAGAGTATGAAGCGAAAAGGAGAGATGAAAAGAATAGATGAACAAAGAAAGATCCCAACCCTTTTTGGGACCGATTTCTTGTGTCTAAAGAGCAAGATTACAGTGGGAGGTCTTGATAAGAAAAAGGAAAAAATAGATGGGAGTGTTTTGGCCCCAGGAGATGCAGATAAGAGGTTCTTATAGCCAATTATTTGTGATATTCCTAGTTCTCTACCTCATGAAAACCCTAGCAACTACCATGCTTGGGTTTGGATTGGAGAAAGAAGAGTGAAATAAATACTACTTTTGGATTGCCATAATAACTACTTTCAATTGCATTCAGAATTTCTTGGTGATTCTTTCTCTCTGCAAAGTTTGTGATAGAGCTAGGGTTTGTTGCAATTGACAAGTGGCCATTTTGTGCTTTAATTTGTTTGCGACTGGTGAATTTCATATCTGTGAGCTTGCCATTGCTAGTTTAGCTAGAATTTGAGGGTAAATTTAGCAGAATT
Source organism: Chamaecyparis obtusa (assembly GCA_027943335.1). NCBI lineage: Eukaryota > Viridiplantae > Streptophyta > Pinopsida > Cupressales > Cupressaceae > Chamaecyparis > Chamaecyparis obtusa. The sequence goes on from BSBK01003618.1 coordinate 1,727,348, forward strand.
GAAGAGGATTGTTAAACACTAGCGGTAGAAAAAACCCCAAGTCTTTGTACTTGCACAAAAAAAGCCAATCAACTAGTAACTGTCAAATTCAAGGAGAGCAATTGATGAACATCTATTAATTCAATTCCTGGATCATCGAAGAGACCTACAATGTGTGTGGTACAGGAGGCCCAACGAACAAGCCGATTGATAATTTGGGAGGTTGCAAAGATAATCATATATCAATCACTAGATGGTCTCTATTTGATTCACTGGTATAGGAAGAGGCAAGTTCATTTTCCTCCTTGTTATGCATGGGTCATGGAATTAGGAAAGCTTGTGGTGCCCAAAATTTTTGTTGATGCTGATTTCATAAGGGTTGTTGCCAGAAGTTATGATGTCCAAACCAGGGGTGTTGGCAGGAAATGGGGTTGAGATGATAAATTTCTCAACAGAGATCATTTCAAGTGTTTTTGGTCTCAATCTAGCAGTTGTTAAAGTCATTAATTTTGAGGCCTTCAAAGAGAAGCATCAAATGCATAAAATTGTGTACAGATTTGTATCCATCCCAAGGCACAAAGCGAAGTGGTATGACAAGGGATCTCTCAGAATTTCACAGAATGAGGAGCCCTTCAATCTAGAAACTTTTGAAAACTACTCCATCAAGACATAGAACACATTGTGTCAAGTGATGGGTGAAGATGCAGAACTGAGGTTGCCAATCCACCTCATCTATATGGCTGCTAATGTCCAAGAACCCATGGGGAACAGTGAGTTTGACTGTGCCTCCTATCTTGCAAAGAAGATGCATAAGCAAATGGTGATCATCAAGGCCAATGAGAAAAAATTTGATTTTATTCCTTGCTATGCCATATGTTTTTGTATGTGGTAAAGGGTTTGTGGCACAAACGTTTGCAAGTTAGAGAAGTGAGTGATAACGAAGTTCCACTCCCTATTCAAAGTTGGACATGCATTTGGTACCAAAACTGTGAGAATCCAAATTTTGTCTTTTTTGAAAAATAGTTTGTAAGAAGACTTCTCAATTTCTTTGGAGAGGAACAGGTCAGGATACCCAAGGAACTAATGAATTTCTTGAGGCCTGCAAAGAGGACTGTAGACTCGGGGTTTCACACTATTGGGGTGACTAGTTCTTACATGCCTACACCACTGCTTTCAAAGTCTATGGATGTCCAGTCTGTCCTCACATTTGTTCTAGATTTATGCTAAAGAGACTTGCATATCTTGAGATTATTTAGCAGCTCAATGAGTCAAATAAGGCACATCTGAGAGGACAAAAGAAGGGATCCTTTTTCCCAACTCTCTTAGGTTTTTTAATTTCTTGGCAGGAAACAAAGATGGTCTGCAGTAAATCTATCTAATTTCAGTCATATAGGATGAGCCCTGAATACACAAGGATCTTTGATCCTGAGGGTTTTATACATCAAATAACAAGAAGCATCAAGTGGCCAAGATTTTTGCATAAGGTAATGTTTGAAATGTGGTAAGAAATTGCCTCGCGTTTGAGGTAATTGAGAAAGGGAGAAATGGATGAAATTGTGAGGGGGGGAAAATAGAAGAAGCTGAATCCTGAATTTCCCGGTACCTTTGCAAAAGAGAGATAGGCCTGGGGAAGATAGGCCTGTATATAGAAGGGATCCTACTACTCCTGTTGGGCCACATGTCAAGGTAATCTCAAGTTGTTGTCCCTGAGGAACAACCTGCTAAAAGGCAAAAGGTCATTGACATTGGGAAGGGCAAGGCCATAGAAATTGTTGAAATCAAAGATGTTGCAAAAAATGATGTAGAGCAAGAAGTCCTACAACCAATGTCTTTACCAAAACAAATTTTGATGCACATCATGCCTGCCAGCAGAATGGATGAAAAATTGAAATATGCCACTAACAACACTAATGAGAGCTTTGGCATGTCAGCAATTTTTGGTGGATGATGATTTTGCAAAGACCCATGAGTTCAAGGATTTTGATATGAGAATTAAAAAGGATGAATATCAGGAAAGAGTAGTTGAGGCAAGAAATAATGCAGATCCATCCCAATGGAATGAGATAGCAAGACCGCTGTTGCAGCAGGTTGATCTTATAGTAAATGATATGAACCCTGGGAAAAGAAGTAAGTTAGTGCAAGACAGTGGACTGTTGTTGCTCCCTAATTGGGGTATTATCATTGCACTAGCCCTAGACACAATAAGAAAACAAGAGCAATAAGTCTTCAACACTGAGGAACAGGTAGAACAAGCAATTTCAGGATCAGGGTTTAGCCCTGAACTTGAAACCTTGGCAATTTGTGCTTTGGCCCCAAATAAAAATAAGCCAAAGGTTGTCAATGATATTCAAGAATTGAGAGGAGACATAAAAATAAAAAGGGTTTCAGATATTCCAGCTCCACAAGCTGCATCAGTGGCAACCAATATTGCTCCTATCAGTGAGGCAACAGTGAAAAAGTTGCAAGCAGAGCATGATACTAAAGGAAAAGTATATGAAATTCATTGTGGAAAATAACCAATTGAGATCTCAACAATTGGCATCTACAAGTACAATTGTACCAATAATTTCTACGCCTTCAAGTTTAGTTAAAGCTTTTCCATCAGACAGGGAATCTTTGCACACTGAGATTAAGGAATTGAAATAGCAAATGAAGGGAGCTAAGGAGGACAAAATGCAGATAATTGGTAAATTGGTGACAGATTTGATTGAACATAGACTATCCAAAATAATAGGCAAGGTTGACGATACATGGAAAGCATATGCAGATTTGAAGTTTGCTTTAGCCAACCATGAATTGGATAGGGAGAATATCCCAGAAATAAAAGATGGATGCCAAAGACTGCAACAATAAGGCAGATTGCCAAATGTTCTAGATTTGATCCCGAAGTTCTTCCAGAGGTAAAGGCAACCAATGAAATGATGGTGATCTTTGATGAGGTAGTTTCTTACATGTTAAAGCTTGATAAAACAATTAAAGAACAAGTTGTTATCAATTGAAGCAGTTGAAAAGAAGGTCATGCCAGATATCAAGGATGAGCAGGGTCAAGCCAATTACCCTAAATCAATGGAAAGGTGATTTTGCTATGATAGGCCCCGGATCATGTGTCCTCTACATATGCTAATGAACAATTATGAATATGGTCAACATTACATTGGATGAGTTATTTGCCCTAGAGGTGATTTTTGACAGTTTTAGTAAAGAAACTAGGGCAATTTTAAATGCAAAATATATAGCACACAATAAAAAGTATCTTAAATTCAAGATTCCCATTGGCCTTCCAAGAAGATGTATGTGTCTTGAGAAGAGAAATATATTGATTAAAGCATATTTGCATTTCAATCAGTCATCATTCAATGACAATTGAATCTAGATAAGCACATGACCTAAGTTTGGCAATTTTGAACGATGCAATACTTTTGGTTTGAACAGGCAATTCAAGAGTCAGGATTTGCTATCTCCATCAGCAACATATGGTCTATTATTGTGTTTTCCAAACGTAAATGTTATATTGTAATGCGCACAAGTCCCAAGAAACTTTTGTTTATTGAAAAGTAAAAAATGTAACAAAAAGTTGTTATTAGGTTCTTAAGCTGACATTATTGACTTTCTATATATGTTACTTGCAGAAAGAATCACTAATTGGGATGCTGGCTATCTCAGCAAGATTGAAGGATATTAGAGTGATTAATTGACTATTTACTACTTTTGAGGCGAGGGGATTTTCTTTCAGCTTTTTGAATGTTTATGCCCCTAACTTTCCTAGTAACAGAAGACAATGTTGTCTCTCTATCCTCTCCTACATTGAAGATTAAAAGCCCTGCAATTTTATTTTGGCTAGTGATTTTACTCTTTTAATTTTTCCTTCCAGAAAAAGAGGAGGATTAAACATCCATGATCCATGGAGAAAGTATGTTGAAGGCATTATTTCTTGTTAGAGCTTCATGATATGAAGCCTACTAGAGGAAATTTACATGGACCAAAAGAGGACACATTTCTGGTTTAAGAAGACATTCTTATGCTTTTTCCCTCTATTACCATAAAAATAATTCAAGTATGGTTTCTAATCACAAGCCAATTCTTTTAGACAATGGATGCAACAAAACCAAGAGTCCTATCCACTTCAAATACAATGCTCATTGGATTCATTTGCCTGGTTTCTCTTCAAAGGTGGAGTATGTTGTGAGGTTTTCACACCATCGCCCCAAAGAATTTGGGGACCCCCTTTTTTCGAGCAGGCCTTGGCAATTTCCTAGATTCAGGAGTTTGGATGTCGCACTTGAGAATTATTTGGATGCCTTGGCGAGTTTTGGAGTGATCCAAAGGTTTTGAAATGATAATTTTGCACCTTGGATGTTTTTGAAGTGCCTAGGAGGGTCTAGCAAACCTTGCACGGAACTTTGGTTTTCCTAAACAGATGATTTTGTCTCTAGGCCAAATGAAATTCAAGTGAGAATATTTTATTTTGATTGTTAGAATAATATCTGGTGGGACAATTTGCAAATTTTGGGACTTAGATGAATTTTGAAAATTGGTATAATTGTATAACTTGAACATTTTCAAAATATAATTGTGGACTTAGATGTTTTTGGAAAATCTTGTAAAACTTTGGTGGTGAAAATAGAATTTTAAATGAAATTGATTTTTTTGGAGTTAAGATTGCCAAGTGGAGATTGTGAATTGCAAAATAAAAATTTTAAGGCAAAGGGGAATGAATTCGAAATACAAATGGAAAAGGGGAGTAAATGGGAATTGAAAATTATTTGAATTTAATTGGCTTACAATTTTCGATTTTGGGATTGTGTTGTCATGATTAAATGGGCTAAAATCGATTTTTCTTTTCAGGGAAATTTCAAATTTGTAAAATAAAAGAGCCTGGCCCATCATTTCCAGCCCCAATAGTGGATCGATTTTTTTTAATGAGGACTGATTTTTACAAATTCCAAGAGCTACAGCTGGCAGCCCCTTTCCAATTTCGATTTTTGCTTGGCATTGGGCCCAACAAACATGAATTTTTTCCATCTCCCAAGGCAGCCGCCCATTCCCAGCCCACTTGCGATTTTTTTATGCATTAAAAGGCAATTTTAAATTAAATAAAGTACATCCATGGGGCTGTGCGATTTTTTTTTATGCATTTAATTTGGGTTTGAATTGGCAATTTAATTAATTCTATTTCCCTCCAAGAAAGTCGGCCCTCTCCTAGAAGAGGCAAAAATTTGATATAAGAGGAGGGCCTCCCCTCCTCATTTCTCATTCAATCTTGTTTTGTGTTTGGGCAGCCAACAAGGAGGAGCGAAATTCCAAGGAGTAGCAAATTTTGGAGGAAGAGAGAATTTTGAAGGAGCGAATTTGCAAGGTGTGGTCTTCTTCTTTGGTGGAAGAGTGTTTTGTTGGTAAAGGAAGGTCTTCAAGCTTGAGGAAGAAGCTAGTCTAAGGGGCAGAAAATTTTGTTGTTCTTACTTGGCTCATTTCCCTATTTCTTTTTGCACTACTCATCCACCACTTCATCATTCCATCTATAGGGTTTGAAGAGGAGATATAAGTGTAGTTTCATTCATAGAATTTGCAGGGGAGATATAAGTGGTAGTCCCACCCCTAAGAATGAAGAGGAGATATAAATGTAGTTTCATTCATAGGATTTGCAGGGGAGATATAAGTGGTAGTCCCACCCCTAGGAACGAAGTGGAGATATAAGTGTAGTCCATCTCATAAGTATTCAAAGAGGCAGATATAAGTGGTAGTCTCATCCCTAAGAATGAAGAGGCAGATATAAGTGTAGTTTGGTAGGCAATTGAAGAGGCAGAAATAAGTGGTAGTTCCATCCCTAGGATTGAAGAGGCAGAGATAAGTGTAGTACCATATTGTAGAAAGAAGAGGCAGAAATAAGGGCTAGGATGGCGGATGCTAGTGCAAGCAAGAACCAAAGGGGAATACATGCCAAGAAAGACAAGGAAGACATGATGCCCAAGACCGCCTTCTTCTCAAAATTAAAGCGAGTGGGTGACACCAACATTGGCACAGTGGACATGGTGCAGTTGAGAGATAGATTGAAGGAAGGTAACTCCCCCATGGCGAAGAAGATCTACAAGAGTGGAATAGTGCAAGCTGCCGCCTTCCCTCCTACTTTGCCTTGTCCAGAGTTGGTGGAGTGTGCATCTCGATTTGATATTGTGACTAAGTCCATCTTTGGTGAAGGGCAGAGGGTGTTGGCCAACATCAGTGGCAAGTGGTAGAGGAGGTGTTTAATATACCCTAGCGCAAGGGCATGATAGTGGTGTTGATGGATCAAGCGGCCAAGCTCTTTCAAGATAATCAGGATGCCTACCTCACTCTACTAAGGCAGAATTGGTTGCAGGAAGGCAAGAAGGGAGTTACCAAGTCGTCAAGGCTCACCAGGTCAGATTTCAAATCGGAATATGGTGACCTTATTGTGCTTCTCAACCGAGTCATGGGCTCCACTCAAGGTACACAGTTTGATACTTGGATGTATTATTTTATTGAAGGGATTGAGAATGGGAAAAGAAAGTTTGATTGGGCTAGGATCATAAGTGAGAATTTAGAGTTGCAACTTAGGACAGTGCAAAATCAGAGGCAATTCTACATGGGGTCCTACCTTTTCTATTTGATTGCAAGGTTGTATGAGCATCCAAGACTTAAGGCTTTAGGAGTGATTGGCAATGAGCCCAGACAATGCTTGGTGCATGAGTGCTATCCACAACTTCATTTGCACAGCACCAAAGACTACAAGATATTTTATGATGCCTTTGCCATGAAGACAGTAAGGGTACTGCAAGGGACACCTGCTAGGAGGCTCTCACCAGAAGTAGAGACAAAAGTGAAGAAATATGGGAGTTGGTTCATCTAGTTTTCACAGTTCACATATATCAAAGTGGCAGGATGCACAGCTTGTCCCAAGAGGCTTCCAAGGTACCCACCCGATAGGATAGTTTTGATGGAGTTGGCTAGGCAACTTGAGCAGTATGACAAGATGATGAAGCTCAAAGGTGAGACAAGGGTTACCTTCTCACTCATGATAGGCAATGATAGTTGCCCCAATCCTGTCGCCTTTGCAACTACGGAGCAAGAGTTAGAACAATATCATCTAAGATGGTATAGGGAAAGGCAAGGATTCGATCCTAATGGCCTAATCAAAGCGTCTCATAGGGACCCATTTAGGCATATCCCTACTATAGAGGATTTTTGGGCCAATGCACAGGATGACTTTCATGATAGGAAGTTGGCTTTCTCAAGGTTATCAGTGGGCATGATGAGGGCCATCAGATGGAGAGGCCTTGACATTCTGGACCAGCTAGAAGATGATGAAGGTGTGCTAAGGGAAGATTACAGTACAGTAGAGGGAACAGAGTTGAGTCCAGTGGATTGGGATGATCATCAGGATCCTTCCTTAGAAGCAGTTACAAGAGCAGTTGATCTACACACTGAGTGGTGGTACAACAAGAAGTTAAGGCAATTACAAGGTCGGAAGGTACACCTTACCTATGAGAAGATGAAGCTAGAGGAGCCTCCAGCAAAGAAGCAGAGTGCAGCGCCATCAAGAGAGAGCATAGTTGAGGCTAGGAGCCAAGAAGTTGATACAAGGGAACAAAGGGTAGCAATGGAGGTGAGCTCCGATTCAGAGTCAGGTGGCTACAGTAACAGTACAGAATACTCTCCTCTCTTGGAGAACCAGTTTAGAGATGATATGACAATCACTAGTGGAGGAGACAGGCCAATCGATGTTGAGGCTCTATCAATTGAGGAAGGAACCCAGGCGCCTAAGGTTGTTGGTGATGCTTTGCTAGTTGAACCAAATCCAGATTTGGGGAGATATACTGCACCACCATGATTGAGGCAAATGCTTATGCCAAGGGGCGAGGTTGTGGCCATCCAAACAGTTGAAGACATTCAAGGGTTAGTGGAAAAGGAAGATGATGTGAGACAGAAACAAATTGCAGGAACAGTGGCAAAGGTAATTAGGAGTGATGATGATGGTCACCGAAGGGTTCAGATTGCTATACCAAAGGTTAGCAAGGCAATAGGCGAGATTGGAGCCTAGGAGTATGAGATAGTAGAGCATGACATGGGAAGAGTTACAGGTGACATGGAGTGTGAGGAGATTCAGGAAGGCATGGTTTTGGTTAGAGAAAAGTTGAGGAAGGCAAATGAAAGGATTGTGAAGTTGGAAGCTGAAAACAGATATTGGAGAGATTGCTGTCAAGGAGTGTGTCAGCCTATCCAACAGTTGCATTAGGCAGCCCTTCCACAAGATAGTGGGAGCAATATGGAGGAGACATCAGCTCAAGTGCAAGAAACCAAAGATTGGATCAATGATATAATACAGGATGGGCGAAAGTTCTTGCCTTCCTTTATCTTGACTTTCAGGTCATTTGTGTCTCTTAAAGACAAATTCAAAGCATTTGAAGAGGACTGGAAGGATTTCCTTCCAATCAGAGACTTAGCCATTCCTAGGCTACATGCGGCTATAGGGCTATCAGAGAGATTGTTGGTGAATGCCAAGGTGGTGAATGAAGGAGGAAAGAGTATTGTTGAGTCTTGGTATGTTGCCTTGATTGTCACATTGAGGGCACTTGAAGAGATACGAGATGAGATTGCGTAGTACAGTCCAAGCATTGACACTTTCATTTCAAACATGTTGAGCGACGTGGGGGTTGCACTTGATTTTGGAGATATCAAAGAGGAAAACATTAATAAGACAGAGTTTGGATCGAGGTTGGATGAGTTAGGGAAGGTTGCCATCAGGAAGAAGCATTTGGGCATCCTTGCCTCTCTCAAGGCCCTTATCGAGTTTGCTAAAGATTATGAGGAGGGTGAGAGGACACTGCAAGCAGCAAAGAACATGATGAACACAGCAGAGCTCAGGATGAGGCACACACCTTGCCCTCCATGGAGGAAGTTAACATGTTAGTCAAGTTCATTGCCTTGGCTAAGAAGATGAAAGAAAAGGGTAGAATTGTATTAGAAGATCATTTGATGTAAGCCCAAGTGGCAAATTCTCCTTTCTTCTTGGGTAGGATAGGTGCCTGATTCTTATTGGTTACCATTTTGGTGTTGTTTCATTGGTTGCCACTTTTCCTTTTTTTTCATTGGTCCATTGATGAGGTGGCATCTTCTCATTGGCTGATGGGGTGGCAACCCTAGTTAGGGTTTCTGGGATTTAATCTGGATCGTTGGTTTTGCCTCTTAATCTCTATCGTTGGTTGTATTTTGAGCCTCTATATAAGGTTATTTGTTCTCATTTGTAAAGGGTTGAAGCAAATTGTTGCTTATATAATACCAAAATTTCTTCTCTTATCATTATTGTGTCTTGCATGGTGATTAAGAACACTTGGTGTTATTGCATGGTTTCTACTTCCAATTGTTAAAGTTAGATTTCATTGAGTTGTTAAAATAGATTTTATTTCAAGAAAGTGGTTAAGTAAGAATAGAAGTAGATGGCTAGTTGTAGGGTGATGTTAGTGAATGTTTGATAGGGATCTATATACTAGGCCACTAGCATCCTAGCAGCTTGTTAGGAAGCCTTGTGTGGTAATCTAGTTCAATTCCCCTTGAATCATTGCATCAATGGAGGTAGCGCCACTAGCAAGCTTTCATTAGGTTTGATCCCCGTCCATTTGCTAATCTTTCCATTCCATAGGAGTATTAGTAAAGCGGCAATTCGTTTAGCAGTTGAAGTTTTGAAGAGCAAAGTTGGAAGTGATATAAATTGAAGAAAGTCATTACAAAGCCACATCTTATCACCATCATGGCAAGAATTTGACATCCTTGAGTGAACAACGTAAGCCCGCCTACGTGTTTAACCAGCAAATCACATTAATATAACTGAGTTAGTATCCACAAGTGTAAGGAACCTTGGAGTTTTCTCATGTTCTTCATGAGTATTTACTTTTCAAGAGAGGGTTGAGTGTTTGGTATTCTATATCAAGTATTCAATTGCTATATGTTATGTAGTGATACAAAACTGACATCAACAGAGTATAGCTGGTATCTTGGGTACCTCTCCAATAATGTTTGGATGTTTGAAACCTTAATATCTCTAGTTTAATGTCTAATTTGAGAAAATAGCTAAAGGACTACTCTTCCTTTATGATTCCAAAGCACTCCCTTTTGCTAAGGCTTGGGCAATTGAAGAAAACACAAAAACTGAGCCCCTTATTGATCCTCTCAAGCTCGAGAGAAGTTTTCCCCTTTCTCATCTACACAAAAAAGCACAGCAGTAAGATTAAAACTAAAGATTCAAATCTCATATGATCTAACTTTGTGAAGGAGATTCTCACACTAAGCTCTTCCATCTCAAAACTCATTAAAGATATCAGAAGAATACAATCAAGGAAATCAAGTTGGGTAATAATAACACTCGTACTATTAAAAGGCATATTAAAGCAATGGCACATGCTCACTATGCAGCTCTATTTAAACTTTAAATAATGTGCAGTCAACTCCAAAAGAACACACCCAACACATTGTGAATAGTCACTAAAAGACGATTTACCATCATTTGTGAATTTAATGGGTTCTGGCCAAACAAACATGACCTACAATAGTGAAAAAATTATTTCGAAATTATATGTATCAGCTCCACCTCATCTCTCTATTTTATTAAGTATTGAAACAATGTCATAAAGAGCACCAACAAATATAGTTCTTTAGAAGGAAGGTTTTGGTCTGTGGGGGACTCAGTGTTTTAATAAAAACAAGAATGCAAAATTTGACCCGCTGGCTTATTAGAAATAGTTCTTTCTTTGAAATATTGATCCACATTACTCCACACTGCTCTCTCCAATCTACTCATTTTGAACATCAAACCCTTCAGCACCTTCATTATGCCATTTAGATTTCATTCTTGACTTGTAGGAAGCACAAAAGCTCCCTCAAACAATCCACCAAAACATGTTCTTCTGAAAGTAGTTTTGTGCATCAAAATATAAGGTATTAATGTGGTTATGATTAACATGTGACACCTAATTTTTGTTGCACAAATCGCATGTAATATTAGAAAAGTTTTGGGAGGAAAAGGAAGAAAACAAGTATTCAGTAACCTGTCATATATAATGAAATGAGGCAGTTCTTTTATCATGTAGTTGCATTCATTAGTAATCTGCACATACTTTTTTTGCAAAAAATGTTTTCTAAGACATATTTGGAAAAGAAAAAACATAACCTACCATAAGAGAAAGCTCTTTCATTTCATCAACTTCTTTTAATGGCAATGCTAACTGAAGTTTTCCATGTGCAACATATGCCTGTGTGACAATAAAAAAGTCAAAATTAGTCTTCTAAGGAGATGGATATTACATAAAAGTAAAGGATATCCACAAACATAAATCTTACAATGTGTGAAGGCCAATCTGCAAGGCCATCAAAGATATGGGTAGCATAGACAATTGTGGCTCCTCTATCTTTACATTCATTCTTTAAGAATGTCAAGAGATCAGCCCTTGCAAGTACATCTAGGTCAACTGTAATCTCATCTAAAAGAAGAACCTGCATTGGAATACTTGATCTGGTCAATCAAATACTAGCTATGTATTTTTGCAGAGAATGAATATGCCAAAGATGGAGAAAGAATCAGACAACAAATTATGCATATTTCTACGGCCAATTGTTTTTCAAAACAAATTTTTCAAACCCACATCAAAAGAGCTACGACATGGAAAGAAGCTCAAATAACCTGAAAAGATTGTAGCAGGCCCATACAAATCTGCACACGTCTTCTTTGCCCATCTGATACCTTGTGCATCCGCCATTTTAGATCAATGCCCAACACCTGAAATAAATATGTTGCATATAAATTTATAATAAGTTCGTCATCCCCAAATCAGCTACATCAGAAGCCAGCCATGTGTAGTTCATCCATACTCATGCCAGAGTTGATTTTCACCTCTTACCTGAGCCTTTTAAGTCCGATTTCCTCTCTTCCAAAGAGAACTATTGCCAAATGATTTGTTGAATAGACATGATGATGATTTAATTGTAAATGTGTGTATGTCATTATTAGTCATAGTGAATTGTTAATCATCTAATATTGTGTCTTGAAATGAAAATTCTTACAGGTTGAAAATAATTGTGAGAGCTCAGAAATGATTCACTTTACAGAAGTGAGTCAGACTATAGAGTATGGTTTGGCAAGGCTTGATTTATTTCAAGGCTTTTTGGAAGGTCAAACAAGTAGTATGAAACTTGATAAAACATATATATACATCTGCATATACATATACACATAGACACACAAAAGATAATGTCAATAAGTCACCTTGTTCCTGTGAACACTGTGGTTTAGTGAAACCTTTAAACAGCTAATTAGTTCACAATAAATAATTATTGATGTAAATAGAGATACACACTACACCATTAAACATGAAAAAAATGTTGATATATAAAAAATTAAATTGCAGAACCTAAGAAATTCGCACAATAACTCTGCTGAGCTCAATAATTTCCTTCTAGATTATCGAGTGACAGAGCAAGGAAGTGGGAATCTCGATTAACAGTATGCCTAACAAGGATACAGGATACGCCTTATATTGTCCAGACCAGAGCAAACTGTATGTATGTTGGTTTCCTCCTTGAGGCCATTAGCTTAAAACTCTTGCATTTGATTGCCAAGAGTGAGAAGAGCCAAAACCCACAGAAAATTGTATATATATTCGATCTTTGGAATAATTTAAATGTTGGATTGTAAGTTTCTTTGATTAATTTTATTCACACTATTTTAAATAGTTAAAACATTAAATCTATGTTTGGACAATCTAGAAATTTAGTTTATGATATTCTTGTATCAAAGCCAATGCCAATAATATATGTCCTAGTTGGTGCATTTTGTGATGTTCACTTAATCTGAGTTTGACTTGCTTATATTCTGATGGAATTCACTATCATTTGATCATGATGTGTTTGCCTATATGTTCTTGATTCTGTAAAGGATCATTTTATCCCTCACATCACAGGGAAGACCACTGAAAGAACATGTTTGATGCTCTAGTCACCCTATATTAGAGTGAGAACATCATTAAGAAAATGTTGCTATAACATAAGCTAAGAGCCATGCAGATGAGCAAGACGGATACCATCACTGCCTACTTAATGATGGATTACTGAACTCTGTGATCAACTTGCAACAGTTGGAAACAAAGTCAAGGATGAAGGACTAGTACCCATCACATTAAATGAGTTCTTTTCTTCTTGGCAATATTTTGTTCAATTTTTGCCTGAAAACACCTTCCTACTTTTAAAGAGTATATGGGACAACTTCATCCAAGAGGACATGAGACAGGACATTATTGCAAGTGTCAAGGGGGAGTACAAGCTTGCGCTCAATAGTAAGATGAATAAAGTTGAGATGAAAGGACGGCCCAAGAAGGGTCAGAAAATGAAAAAAAAGAAAGCAGATCCAAGTTCCCCTAACCAAGAAAACAAGAACTTGAGCCGCATCATGTGTATTCAGAAGTTTGGGCATGTTGCTTCTCAGTGCTCTAAGAAAAAGAGGAAGGGTAAGCAATAGCAACATATGTAGTTTGCAAGGAGTGCAGAAGCATCAACTGTAGTAGGAGCTTTCATCCAAGCTTGAGATCCACTTCTCTATGGTCTCGAGCCTATCATCTAATATCATGTTTGGTGTTGGCTATTATGTGGGCAATGGAGCCTCCAAACATATGAGCTCTTACAAAAGAACCTTCAGCAAGCTTCAAGAGCAAGAAGCAAGCATGCAAGTACAATTTGGTAATTATGCTGTGTATCCAGTTGCAAGAGTGGAATCCATCTCGTTCCAAATGCCATCAACCAATATCCTTGAGTTTACTGATGTTTTGTATGTACCTGCATTAATGAAAAATCTTATTTCTATTTCAGTATTGATAGATCTCAGATAGATGGCTGATTTTAATGATTATCACATTCTCATCTGGAAGAAATGGCCAGAGGTGTTCAAAAGGGTGGCCTATATAGGCTGCAAGGACATCCTGTGAGAGCTCTACTTCATGATGGTGACAATTTGTCTGAGCTTAGGCACAAAAGACTAGGTCACCTGCACTATGGAACATTCCCAATCTTAAAGAACATGGTGCAAGGATTGCTTGACTTCAAAGTTGAGAAGAATAAAGTTTGCACAGGGTGTGCAATTGGCAAGCATGTCAAGGATGCTTTTCCTAGAAGACAACGCATAGATCAAGAGAGATTCTTGATCTAATCCATGATGTATATGGAGGGGAGTATACCTTCCTAGAGTCTGACACTTTTTGCAAAGAAGTAAGAATTAAGAGGGAACTGATAGTGCCCTACAATCCTTATCAAAATGGGGTCACAAAGAGAAAGAATGAGTCCATCATAGAGATAGCTGAGTCCATGAGCCATGGTCTAGATCTAGCCCTGTATCTCTGGACAGAAGCATGTCTTACAGGTGTCCTCACAAAGTATTGAAGGACAAGATACCAGAGGAGGCATTCACAAGGAAGAAGCCTCAAGTAGCACCTATTTGTGTTTTTGGTTGTCCTATCTACATTAATATCCTTGATGAGAAAAGGACCAGGTTGGAACCTTCTGGTTTGAAGGGTATCTTTGTAGGTTATAGTGAGACCTCAAAAGCTTACACAAAAATATATATTCTATCTCAGTGGAAGTGTGATGCCCCTCCATGACGACATGTCTTACACAAACTAAATTATAGCCCACACAAACTAAATTGCGGCCTTAATTACTAATTAGCCTTGGGGTAGCAAATAAATAAAAAGGGCCAACTGAATTTATGTATTTTGCTAAAGGCGACCTCCATTATAGAGCGCCCAGCTTTGGACAAGGCTTTGGAAATAATAAAGATTATATAGTTAAACCTACTTGGAACCTTTTAGGAAAGTTGCAACCTTTGATGAAGAGGTGTTATTTGAAAGGTATAAAAAAGGTGTTTGTGGATCATTCAAGCATCCATACATGACATATTGTTACTATTTGAAGAGCAGATGTACATCAGTAAAATAGTCGTGGATCAGATTAATTAATTTGAGAGAGAATAGAAGTTTAAATCATCAATCAAACTAAAACAAACAGGCATGTCGAAGAAGCAAGAAGGATGCATAAATTATAACAGCATGAAGGATAAATTTATTATAGGTTAAATTTAAGAGCAGCAATCTGATAATTTGACCCCAGCAGTTGAGTATTATTTAAAAATACCTTTAAGCATAAGAGCAAAAATCATTTGGGGAATTAATCCGCAAACCAACAGTATTAAGATTTTTTGAAAAAAATGGTTAAAAATCAGGAAAAAAAAATTGGATTTTCAAAAAAGAGCAATAATTGTAGAAAAAGAGAAACTATTTTTTTTTAAACTTGAGAGCATTTTCATAGCATAGAGATATAGAGAGCAAATAGAATAAAATTTAACTCATGAATTGTAGAGAATATATTTTTTTGTTTAAATTCATATTGCTGATGACATAGGCATAATCAGTTAATTTTTTAAGAGGGCAGTCACCAAATAGTTGTCTAAGTCTGAGATCAAATATAAGCTAAGTCTATGAAGTAACTGAGATCAAAACTTATCAGACTTTTAAAGAAGGCAGTCACCAAATAATTGTATAAGTCTGAGATCAAATCTAAGCTAGGTCTATGAAGTAACTGAGATCAATATTTATCAGACATCAATCTAGCTACCGTTAAGAATTTATCAAAAGTGGAATTTATTAAAAGTGGAAACCATTTTTAAGTGATCCAAGACATTCGTTGTGATTCAAGCAAGGAGTTTTTTAAGAGGTAGTTCAATATTTGAGAAAGCTTATCAAATCATACTCCACAATCGCAATGCTTTATATTCCATAAAGGCAATTGGTAAGTCCTTTATATGGGGTAGAATTCAACAAAAGACATTTGTTTAGTTGAAGTAAAATATTAGCAAACCATTGGTTTTGGCAACTACTGTTTTAGTCGGAGACCAGTGTTAATGATAAAATTACATATATTAATTATAACTTAAAAATCATATATATATATATATATATATATATTAAAAATTGAATATATTAATTATATATTTAAAATAAATATATACATTATAAATTTACATTATTTTTAATTTATAATTTATTATATAATTATTAACATATTAAAATTTAATAGTCAATAATAATTTTAATTTTGAAACAACTTTATAATATTAATTAGGTTCAGCGCTTCCCCATTGAAGGGCCATCTATAATAGTGCATAATAGTTAAAATTTTAAAATTACTGTATAATATTAATTATATATTTGATTGCATCAGAACCCATGGGGTGAGGCATGCAAAGAGCTCAGGCCATATTGAAACCGTGATTTAGAGAAAATTCATTAGCTGCTTCGACACTATCCCACATGCCCCCCACAATTTAGGATGATTGAAGCCCTTTCAAATTCGGTTGATAACCGTCATTGCTCCTCCCACTCCTCTATTTAGGGTTTTACAGAGGTCAGAAAGAAAACTAAAAGGACAAAATAAAAAATTGTTTCCACAACAATTCTGCATTGACTTTGCTTCCACCCTAGAATCAACCCTATTTCTAAGTGATTCGTCAATTTTGCGAATTTTTTGGAGGGTTTTATAGGTTTTTGCAATGATCTTTTATGTTTTTTGCCATTTTTTTATGGATTTTTAATATGATTTTAATGTTCTTTAAATGCAAAAGGTCATTGAAAATTGCGTCGAAGATTTAATCAAGAATCCAGATTTTTTAAGGGAAAAAATCGCGTAGCTCTAGAATTCAAGATTAATCAGGTATTATCAGGTTTTGTTGCAGATTATTGCTTCTATGCCTTTAAGTTGATAAACAAAGGGTAACTTAAGGATGTGATTAAGTCAATCAAAGGACAGCAATTGAAGAGACGTGTCCATTACCTAAGAAGGAACGCATCAAGAGACGTTCCCTCTCATAAAAAAGGGCATTAACATATCAAATGGAGAAGACACAAAAGCATCCATGACATCACATTAGCAATCAGAACAGATTAGGATTATTATTGAGTTGCAAACAATAACATCCTTGTTCTTTGTGGTATGCATGGATAATTTACAGGACTCGGCGAGTCCCGAGACGAGCCAGGCTCGCCGAGGCAAACTGACCCGGCGGTAGGACTCGGTCGAGTCCTAGGCAAGTCTGCAGGACTCGCCGAGTCCTTGGACTCAAAGGACTCGCCGAGTCCCGTGGCCTGGACTCGGTGTGTCCAGCCACGTTAAAAAACGTAAAAACATAAAAAATTAATACCTTTTAATGATTTTTTTTTCTTATATGCCTTTTATTTGACCTAAAAAGGTCATTCTATCATTTTCAAATGCTTAGAAGAGAGGAAAAAGGCTTGGGGGAAGAATATAGGGGTTTTAGACAAAAAATTAGCAAATCGATTGGCTCTCATATGTTGATTGTTGATTGTTTGTGCTAGTTTCTAACTTGTATGCACACATTGCAAGGAGCTGAAAGAAGCATTTGGAGGAGGCCTCTATAAATTTGAGTTGCATTTCTTCATTTTGGGAGCCATTTTGAAGAGGTAAGTTGCATTTTTGTGTTGTTTTATAAATTTTTTACATTCAAATTTCATATTTTCATTGTGTTTACATTTGTTTGTCTTTAGAATCTTAGATTTCCTACATTTTATGTTGATGAAAAAACTTAAAAAGTAAGAGGCCATAGTCTTTGATTTTTATTATTGTAGATGCTTATTTTTTAATTTATGATATATTGCAGCAATAGCATAATGTCTCAGCCTGAGGGTAGTTCGTCTAGGCCTTCAGTTAACCCAAATATAGACCCTATTAGTGTGGCAATGGATAAGGCTTGGAAATATGCCATCCCGGGCCCAAAGAAAGGAGTGGTTACATGTTGGAAGTGTCTTGTTAAATTTAATGGGGGAGGTATTAATAGGCTGAAATATCACCTTGCACATATACCAGGGCATGATGTTAAACCATGCCTAGAAGCATCACAGGAGATTGTACGTGAAATGCAAGCTCATATAGAGGCACATGAAGAGAAAAAAGAATTAAGAAAGAAGCAACATCAAGAAATGGCAAGCTTAGGTGGAGAGAGCTCTTCAAATTTTCGTTCTCCATTACCTTCGTCTAGTAGTGGTACTACAAGTGCAAGTATGACCATTGGGTCACAAATTCGTAAGAAGAAATCCACACTAGATTCCATGTTTGTTCCATGCACAACTCCGGGTGCCCAACCATCACTTGAGAGCATGGCTTGGAATAGGGAGAAACATGAGGCTGCCAAGATGGCATTTGGAGATTTGTTTTTCTACAACAATATTTCATTCAATACAGCAAAGTACTTATTATTTTACTTTCTATGTCTTAGTTTTCTTGCTTTTGTTTTATTTTACTTGTAAAACTTACTAGTATACTTATTGTGTTTTTTTTAATTTGTTGTAGGTCTCCTTATTGGCAAATTGCAATAGATGTTGTTATTGTTTGTGGTCCGGGGTTCAAAGCCCCTAATGATGAGGAGCTAAAAGGTCCTATTTTGACCCGAAAGGTGGCTGATGTAAAAGTTGCAATTGAAGAACAGTGTGACATATGGAGGAAGGGTTGCACAATCATGACTGATGGTTGGACCAATAAAAAAAATAGAACACTGCTTAATTTTCTTGTCTCCTCATCAGGTAATTGTAGAACTTGTACTTACTAGCTATTACTAGTACTACTACTTACTAGTAGTAAACTATTGATTTAGTGATTAGTTGATTGAAATTATGATTGTACTAAATTGCTTTTTTTTTCCTCAGGTGCCATAGTGTTTTTGAAATCAGTTGATGCTTTAGGGAAAACAAAAATGTTGAGTATCTTTGTGAGGTAATTGAGGACGTGTTGAAAGAGGTGGGTGAGGAAAATGTGGTTCAAATAGTCACAGATAATGCAGCAAATTATGTTGTTGCAAGTAAACTTCTTATGGAGAGGCACCACCACTTGTTTTGGACCCCTTGTGCTGCTCATTGCATTGACCTCATGTTGGAGGATCTTGGCAAAATTTCTTGGATAAAAACATGTGTAGAGTAAGGAAGGAAAATTTGTCAATTCATATATAATCATACTTGGGTCCTTAACCTTATGAGGCAGTTCACAAATAAAAAAGAGTTGTCTCGTCCAGGGGTCACCCGATTTGCAACAAATTTTATCACATTGCAATCTTTGCTTAATTCCAAGGGCGCTTTGAGACGCATGTTTGTAAGTGAGGAGTGGATTTCATCATCATATGCAAAGAGCAATGCGGGGATTGAGATAGCTGATTGTATTTTTTATGAGAGTGGCTTTTGGCAACCAGCCAAGGAGATTGCGGAGGTAATTTTCTTTTTTGTCCTCATTTCCATTTCATTTCATCATTTTTGTTCACACTTGTTTATGTTCATTGTTCATTTTTTAAAGTAAAACCTAAAGCTTAATGTTTCTAACTTTCTACTTTCACAATGATTGCAGTTCATAGAACCTCTTATTGTTCTCCTACGAATTGCTAATGGGGAGAAGCCCGCAATGGGATATATCTATGAGGGCATGGATAGGGTGAAAGAGGCCATTAGAAAATTTTATGCAGGGAATCAAGATAAATATGGTCCCATATGGGCTGTCATTGATCGACGATTGCACAATCTACTTCATAGGCCTATACATGCAGCTGCCCACTTCCTTAATCCAGCATTCCAATTCAGCCCAGGTTTTAAAGTAGATGATGAGGTGTGGAGTGGGCTTTATGATGTAGAGAGAATGTCACTAGATGAATCAATTGAAACACGTGTAATCCGTGAGATAGAAATGTATAGGAATTCACAAGGAGACTTTTTCTCACGAGAATTATGCAAGAAAAATCGGACGCTACTGATGCCAGGTAAAAATCTATGATTCTAAAATCTAAATTCTAATTTCTAATTCTATTACCCTTTTACATTGGTAAAGTCCAAGTTATAGAATTGATTTTTAAAATCTCTTGTTTCAGATGCATGGTGGGAGATGTTTGGTAATACAGTGCCAAATTTACAGAGGATTGCAGTTTGTATCTTGAGCCAACCATGTGGTGCTTCCGGATGCGAACGCAATTAGAGTATGTTCGAGCATATACACTCAAAGAAGCGCAATAGATTTTCAGTGAAAAGGATGAATGATCTTGTGTTTGTGCATTATAACCTTCGCCTTCGTCATAGGAAGATCTTGGGCACTGACACATCTCCTATCATTTTAGAGGAGGTTGATCCACTAGCAGAGTGGAACACTGAGATTGATGATCCTTTCTTCAGTGATGAAGACTTGGAATGGGTTGATCAGGTGGATCAAGAGGCAGAGGCAGTAGCAATGGCACAGGAGGAGGCTAGAGCGCGAGGAGACCCAGTGGAGGACCCTGAGGCTGAGAGTGACGGATCTGAGGATGATGATTATGAGGAGGGTGAGGATGGTGAGGATGATGAGGATGCCACTGAGGTTGAGCCTCATACACAAGGACAGAAGATGGCTAGAAAATCTTCCATGACCTATCTTCGGCATACATGTCGGAAGACATAGGCCCTAGGGCCTTTTATTTGGATATATGTTGTGAACTTTTGATTCCATGGATTTCATAATCCATGAATATTGTAGACTTTTGAGTCTTTGACAGTGACATTATTTATAATATTATATTTCAAATTTGTAATGTGTTATTTAGTAACTAGTTTAACAGTTAACTTATTTCCTTCAGTAATTCGCAATTATACTTATGTGATCAATGTAAACTTGTCTATGTATGCAAAGTAGTTTTTGTTTATGTCAATTATTGTGTCTTTGATGTTAATTGATTGAATGATGTATGAAAAAAGATTTAAATCCTTAAAAATCTTTGAATTTGTTGGGTTTTTCAATTTGTCGAGTCCTTGCCGAGTCCAAGCGCCAAGTCCGAGTCCGAATCCAATTTGTCGAATCCGAGGCGAGTCCGAGTCTTGTAACTATGGTTTAATATATATGCCTCAAGTATGCAGTACTATAATGCACAATTTTTTGCATAATATAGGATAGTATAGTTGGCACATAATAGTTAATACATTTACATATGACATGAATAATGATATGGATTTCTATGTAGCAACAATTGAACCAAGGATCACAAGCACTGATCCATAAAAGCAGATTAGTTCATAAGAGCAGATCAGTTCATCAGGCACATAGGTGGATCAGACCAAAAATTACTATTTATTGCGGGCTATAGCATTCCTCTTCAATGGTGGTACGCTTGAGATGTATGCTTAGTACGCATGATGAAGATGTTATCTAACATATTATTTCTTGCGTGAATTGCTAATTGTATGCACCCTAAAATGGTCGCCTAGACTTTGGGCTCCCATTCATCAATTTATCAATTTCCTGAGTCAATACCTTGCAATATTTTTAATTCAAATCAATTTCTTTGATCAAATTGTAATTAATTTCAATATTTCAATATTTCCTAAGGTTTGATCATTTTATTCTAAACTTTATTTAATTAAGAGAACATGCTCCCTTTTAAATAAATAAAAATCTATTTTAATTAAAAAATTAAAAAAATATTTTAATTAAATAATAAAATCACTTTATCCTAAGTCTCATTTAATTAAAAGAAAACTTCCCTTTTAATTAAATAAAATCATCTATTAAAATAAATTCCTCTTTTAAATAAAAGCCCCACGGTGGACGCCAAAAATGTGTCCTAAAATGTTGTCACACTTCTATGAATCATTATATCCAAGATTGCTCAAGAATGAGGTCTCAAATGGCGACTCATAGCTCTCTATTCATGGAGTGCAAGGGTTTATGATGGAGGCCCTCAGATTAGACCAAGTGGGAGATCTTGTCCTACGTGAAAATCCTAAGAATCAACAGCATAGAGATCAAAAGGGTAAATTTGAACCTAACTGGCTTGGACCTTACATCATTACAGCAGCTTTTGGGACAGGTGCTTATTTGTTATCTACTGAAGAAGGAGAGCAGCGCCCTGATCCTATCAATGTCTTGCACCTGAAGAAGTTCTATCCATAATGCCCGTTCTGTATGGGGGCATCCTTTGTACATACTTATTGATCTTGAAAAAATCAAAAAAAATGATATATTGTCAAAAATTCTAAAAATCAGAAAATGTCCTGAAAAAATGATCATCTTAGTGAAAACCTAGCAATAGGCGCTTTGATGTATCTCAAAAAAATTATATATTCCAAAAATACCAAAAAATTCAAAAAAAATCAAAACTGAAAAAAAAATAGAAAAAGTGCCTTGGTGAAAACTTGGAAACAGGGGCCTTTGTAGCAAAAATATAAAAAATTTATAAAAAGTCCTAGGAAAAAAAAAAAAAGAGAAAAAATTGCAATAAAATCCAAGTGGTGAAAACCTGGAAATGGGCGGTACTTGAGACCTTTGCACCCTTGTTTCTTAGCACACGTCCTCGACACTTAGCCTTTCTCCATCATGCCTTGTCCTTGTTGCCTTGGTTTGGAATTGGTCTTTGTCTTTGTCTAGGGGGCATACTGTGTTAGCTTTGGTCTCTTGGATGCGTTAGTCTTTAGGACGCCTCGCAAACAGTGTTTTTCAACACTACCCCAACTGTGTTTTTTAACACAACCCTTGACATCAAGTGTTTCTCAACACTTCTCGGTTTGGTCTTACCTAGTTTTGTCATGTGATCTTACCTTCTTGCAAGCATTTGATCCTTATCCTCGGAACTCAATATAAGTGAACACACTTAAATTTTTGAACGCAACACTTAATGCTTGAGCTATGTCATGATCTTTTCTTTGTGTGCTGACTGTTATTGATTTTTGTTGAGTGTCCTTGTCTAATAAGTCTCTCCGGGATGCATAGCTAGAGGACTTAGGGCATGGGACATATTTTTATTTGCTTTCTGCTTGTGGGTGTGGTCTTGAACCTCTAGAGTGTCTCTTGTTATTCCCTTGAAACACTTAGGAGATTTGAGGCATCATCCTTGACTGTTTTGCACAACCGTTCTTATGGTCATCCTGGCGTCTATGCCTTGATGCGAGCGTGGTTTTGCTACATTAAATTGGGTAAGCTAACATCGAAGTCATCTTGACCTTTATGTCTTTGATGCTTATGTTAGAATCTTTCCACATTCCAATCCGATATAAATCACATTCATATCTTCATAGTTGCGCTTGTGGCTAGTGATGGTTATGTGATTTTCCGATATCCGTTAATAATGGCCCAATGATGAAAATAAATTCCTTAACATTCTCTAATAAATGATGAACATAAAATCCTATGTTTCAATTGCTCTATTGCAAGTACACATTTGCATTTTCATGTAGCTTGCATTGTTAGACTTCATGTTAATTTGCATTTTTAGGCTACATTATGAGTTGGAGAGGGTTTTCCTTCATCTTTCTTTTGGACTTTTAATCAACTGTGATCACGTTTTGATCTTCATTTCCTTATCTTCTTTCGTGATCTCAATCGAAATTTCCTATCTTAAACAGTTGATTGATTTAGAGGCATTCTATTTCTTGAGGCAAATTCTCTTTCTTCTCTTCATTTCTTTTCACCTCTTCCAAACTTCTATCTTCCATTCACTTTCACCCCACTTGTTTTCTTCTAATTCAATCTTGGGGCATAATATTTCATGCTTAATGATCTACCTTGGTTCTGTGATCCTTATATCTTTCATCTTACATCAAGAACCTTATTTTTTAGTTCGATTTGATCAAATTTATCAATTTGCTATTTCTCTCTATCTCATTTTGATTTCGATCACGAGGGGGCAGTACCTATCAAACTTCAATCCTTAATTTAGCTTTATCAAACCTATCAACCTTGCTTGAGACTTGACAATTACCTATTTACAGGGGTGTTGGCCTTGTCTTTTTCAATCAGCTTATCTTTGTCCTGATGTGTTCTCGTCCGTCGATCACACGTCTGGGTTGTTTTGTGATCCCAAATTGATCTCACATTTCAACTTCATTCTTTGACTACATGTGTTCCCAGATCGATCACGCATTAGTCAAAGAGGGGCAAATGTATGCACCCTAAAATAGTCGCCTAAACTTTGAGCCCCCATTCATCAATTTATCAATTTCCTGAATCAATGCCTTACAATATTTTTAATTCAAATCAATTTCCTTGATCAAATTGTAATTAATTTCAATATTTCAATATTTCTTAAAGTTTGATCATTTTATTCTACACTTTATTTAATTAAGAGAACATGCTCCCTTTTGATTAAATAAAAATTCATTTTAATTAAAAAATTAAAAAAATATTTTAATTAAATAATAAAATCACTTTATCTTAAGCCTCATTTAATTAAAAGAGAACTTTCCTTTTAATTAAATAAAATCATCTATTAAAATAAATTCTTCTTTTAAATAAAATCCCCACTTAAAATATCTCTTTGTGTTGAAAAAGGAAATAAAAATAATAATAAATAAAATCCTCTTTTAATTAAATAAAAAATCTTTTAATTAAATATTGGAAACTACTTTGCTAAAAATAATAAATAAATAATAAATAAAAACTCATTTTTCTCTCCACTTTAAATGCACATACTTTTAAGTGGTGGGCCTTTTTCATTCTTTTGCCTCTTAAAGAAACTTGAGCACATGGATCAACCAAGATTTAATCTCCACTGTTGCTCATTTCTTTTTACCTCTTAATCTTAACCGTCCATTTATTTCTAAATCATTTATAAGGAATCCTCTCCTCATTTTTGATAAGAGGCATATAGAGATTGTTATTGTTATGCAGGTTTGGAGAGCGATTTTGGAAGAGAATTTGAGCACTTGAGCTTGGATATTGCAACTTCTCTTTTCTTGTCTTCTTCTCTCATGCCCCCATGGCAATCTATTTAGATTAATCTTGCACTTGCATATTAGATTAGA
This sequence comes from Chamaecyparis obtusa, assembly GCA_027943335.1. Taxonomy (NCBI): domain Eukaryota; kingdom Viridiplantae; phylum Streptophyta; class Pinopsida; order Cupressales; family Cupressaceae; genus Chamaecyparis; species Chamaecyparis obtusa. The sequence goes on from BSBK01003618.1 coordinate 1,752,184, forward strand.
TTCATATTTCCTTTCATAGAATAATCTTGCATAAGCATTTCCTTTCATAGATTAGTTTGCTTTTATGCATTGTTATCATATAGAATAGATTCCATTTTCATTTGCATGCATACTTGATGCTCATGGAGACTAGAATTTTTGCTTTTTCTCTTTGAATCTCTCGTTTTATGGTGTACTTGCATGGGCACAAAGTAGGTCTAATCTGAGGGCCTCCATCATAAATCCTTGCACTCCATGAATAGAGAGCTATGAGTCGCCATTTGAGACCTCATTCTTGAGCAATCTTGGATATAATGATTCATAGAAGTGTGACAACATTTTAGCACACACTAATCTTTCTAGATTTGTAATTTATTCATTTATCCTCCTAAGGAAACAATCAAACTTGTTAAGGTAAGAAAGGGAGTACAAGGGAGAAATTGTTATGAGGTCCTCTTCTAAGCATGCCACCTCGTGGTGGTGAGAGGTTGTCTCATGAGACCAAGGGGGTGCAAGGAGTGCCCACACCTTGCCCTTAGAAGGGAAGGATCCTCTGGACACCCTATTGTAATTTCCTCAAGCCTATACACATGATGAAGACGTTATCTAACATATTATTTCTTGTGTGAATTGCTAATCTTTCTAGATTTGTAATTTATTCATTTATCCTCTTAAGGAAACAATCGAACTTGTTAAGGTAAGAAAGGGAGTACAAGGAGGGAGAAATTGTTATGAGGTCCTCTTCTAAGCATGCCACCTCGTGGTGGTCAGAGGTTGTCTCATGAGGCCAAGGGGGTGCAAGGAGTGCCCACACCTTGCGCTTAGAAGGGAAGGACGCTCCAGACACCCTATTGTAGTTTCCTCAAGCCTATATTATGGTTGACCATTATGTCAAGGGATTCTAATCATGAAGAGGAGGATAAGGGTGGCACTGGAAGAGGGGAATAGCTATGGCGTTCTTCACATGGTTCACCCCCTCGTATGGATGGAAAGAGCCACATAATGGCCAAGAGAGATAGCATCCACTCTTGGGCCTAAGGTAGAGAATTGATTGGATATGGATTCTTCACAAGGTACGCCCCCTCATATGGATGGCCAAGAGCCACATGATGGCCAAGAGTGATAGTATCCGCTCTTGGGCCTAGGGTAGAGAATTGATTAGATATGGATTTCTCACTAGGTACACTCCCTCATATGGATGGAAAAGAGCCACATGATGGCCAAGAGGGATAGTATATGATTTTTGGCCTAGGGTAGAAGATTGTAACAACTATGGAATTCCTCAGAAGGTGCACCCCCTCATATGGATGGAAAAGAGCCGCATGATGGCCAAGAGGGATAGTATATGATTTTTGGCCTAGGGTAGAAGATTGTAACAACTATGGAATTCCTCAGAAGGTGCACCCCCTCATATGGATGGTAAAGAGCCACATGATGGCCAAGAGGACTAGTATTCGATCTTGGGCCTAGGGTTGAGGATTGTGTTAAAGGCACCCTAATATGCCCCTTATCCTAGTCCTCCTATGCTTGACCTCCATTAATAAATTAAATAGATCATAATTAAATTAATATCCCAAACCCTAGTTGAAATGATCTATACTTCTAATGTCTCTAATGAGGAAGATCAATGTTGTGGATTAGGTTTCAATGATTTCCTAACATGTTCCAGGGTCTCAACTAGGTAAATGATGTTATTAATTCTATTCTACTTCTTGTTCTATCTGGAATTTGCGATTTAGGGCAAAAACTAGGGCATTTACAAAAGAGGACATTACAAGTGGTATCAGAGCATTGATCTTAACATCTTGTAGGGTAAAGATGAATCAATAAATGCATTCCAGTCAATAAGAAGGATCTAACAATGTGTGTATGCTTTGTGTCTGCATATATTCATGTGTATACTTTGTGTCTTCATAAATTTGTGTATACTTACTGTTTTTTTAAGTGTATGCTCCATGTTTGGTTCTATATTTTAGTTGATCTAGAAAATGAGAATAACTAGTGTGAACCAAAAAGCTATGAATTTATTACATTTGAGGTCGTAGATTTGAGTCATGTTATTGTGCAAACATTGGGTCAATCCAAATCAGTTTGATGCTATTACAAGATTACCTTGTTCCTTCTCTCAAAGTGTTGAGAAAAAGCTTGTCTAAAAATTGCAACCTTGCAAATTCTCAATGCCTTGATTAATATCAAAGTTGTGCAGCAGAAGCTAGTTATATCACAAAGATGATCTAAAGATCACAAATCTCCTAGGGTTAGTTTAGGGACCCTCACATTAAAAGAATTGATTATACTGTCATTGCTTGAGTACAACCAATTTTGAGAAGGGCGGACTGTCGTGTCCATTCCATGAAAGATATCGATGCCTAAGTTAATTGTCATGCCTCAAGAATTTACAATTTTCATAGAGGAGCGATCTGGAAAACGTTGTCAAAGTATGCTACATAACCTTGCAAATTTCCAAGCATTAGTTCAGCTAAACTTGCATTTGAATTAAAGACAGATATGTCTTCAGATAATATCAGAGCTGTTCAGCAGAAGCTAATCATATTAGAAAGACCTCCTAAGGGTTAAATTAGGGTTCTTCGTATTGAAGAGATTTGGATAGGGACAAGCAAATTTAGGAAGGGCGGATTGTCATGCCCCGCCACAAAGGTATGGCTTATACAAACTAAATCATAGCCCTCACAAACTAAATAGCAACCTTAAATAGCAATTAGCCTTGGGGTAGCAAAAAATTAAAAAAGGGTCGACTGAGCTTATGCATTTTGCTACTGGCAACCTCCATTATAGAGAGCCCAGCTTTGGGCAAGGGTTTGGAAATAATAAAAATTATATAATTAAACCTAATTGCTAGCCAACCTGTTTAGGAAGGTTGCAACCTTTGATGAAGAGGTGTTATTTGAAAGGTATAAATAAGAGGTGTTTGTGGATAATTCAAGCATCCATTGATGACATATCGTTCCTATTCAAAGAGCAGATCTACATCAGAAAGAGAATTGGGGATCAGATTAATTAATTTGAGAAAGACAATAGATAGTTAAATCATCTGAACTAAGGCAACAAGGACACGGAAGAAGCAAGAAGGATGCATCAATTATGACAACATGAGGGATGCATCGATTATAGGTTAACAATAAGAGCAGTGATAATTTGAACCCAGCAGTTGAGTATTATTTAAAAATACAAATAAGTTGATAAACAAAGGATAACTTAAGGATGCAATTTAGTCAAGCAAAGGGCAGTGATTGAAGAGGCATGTCCATTACCTAAGAAGCAACACACCAAGAGACAATCCCTCTCATAAAAAAAGGAATTAACATATTAAATGGAGAAGACACGAAAGCATCCATGCCCTCGCATCAGCAATCAGATCAGATCAGGATTATTATTAAGTTGCAAACAGTAACATCCTTGTTTCTTTGTGGTATGCATGGATAATTGTTTAATAAATATGCCTGAGGTATGCAGTAGTATAATGCACATATAGGATAGTATATTTGGCACATAATACCGTTTATATTAGACCTGAATAATAATATGGATTCCTAAGTAGCAACAATCAAGCTAAGGATCACAAGTACTGATCCATAAGGGCAGATCAGTTCATCAGACATCAGCAATTAGACACAGAGGTGGATCAGACCAGAGATTACTATTAATTGCAGGCTATAGCATTCCTCTTCAATGGTAGCATGCGTGAGATGTATGCTTAGTGTGCCTCATGTTGTTATCTGGCATATTATTTCTTATGTGAATTGCTAATCTTTCTAAATTCTTAATTTATTCATTTACCCTCCTAAGGAAACAATCAAACATGGTAAGGTAAGGAAGGGAGTACAAGAAGGGAGAAACTGTTATGAGGTCTCTTCTATGGATGCTACCTCATGGTGGTGACAAGTTGTCCCATGAGACCAAGGGAGTGCAAGGAGTCCCCACCCTTGGGCTTAGAAGGCAAGGACGCTCCGGACACCCTATTGTAGTTTCCTCAAGCCTATACCTTGGTTGATCATAATGTCAAGAGATTCTAATCAAAAGGAGGATAAGGGTGGCAATGGAAGAGGGGAACAGCTATGGAATTCCTCACTAGGTACACCCCCTCATATGGATGGCAAGAGCCACATGATGGCCAAGAGGGATAACATCTTCTCTTGGGCCTAGGGTAGAGGATTGATTGGATATGGATTCCTCACTAGATACACCCCCTCATATGAATGGCAAAGAGCCACATGATGGCCAAGAGGGATAGTATCCGCTCTTGGACCTAGGGTAGAGGATTGATTGGATATGGATTCCTTACTAGGTACACCCTAATATGCCCCTTATCCTAGTCCTCCTATGGTTGACCTCCATCAAAAAAAATTAATATATCTTATAATTAAATTAATGTCCCTAACCCTAGTTTAAATGATCTATACTTTTAATGTCTCTAATGAGCAAGATTTATGTTGTGGATTATGTTTCAATGATTTCCTAACATGTTGTGGGGTCTCAACTAGGTAAATGATGTTACTATTCCATTCTACTTCTTGCTGTATTTGGAATTTGTGATTTAGGGCATAAACAAGGGCACTTACAAAAGGGGACATTACTAGAAGATAGTTGCAAGTAAACATGTCAAGTTGGACTAGGATGCATGGTCCTCTATAAAAAACCTCCAGCAACGATTGAAGAGGTAAAAGAACTTGCTGTCTCAAAATATGATATACCGAAATCAAAAATGTAGATTCAGATCAACATGCTTCCAAAGGTGTTGGGGGTGTCTCTCTACCATCCAAACCAGCTAGAAAGCCTAGGTGGTTCACCCAAGCACTACAGGATGCACAAGAACAAGTTAGAACTTCTATGTCTTCAATTCAAGTAAGTCATCCTCCATTTTTAAATGAGGGTTTTCTGCTTTCTAGTTTTAAGGAGGCAGTAGGTCAACAGGTTTGCTAGGATGTCATGATGAGGAGGACAATTCCATAATGAAGAATGATGTGCACAAGATACTACCTCAACTAGAAGGAAAGTTACTAATTGACTCTAAGTGATTACACAAGATCAAGCATGCAACAAATGCAACATAGAAAAATTCAAAGCTCAATTTGTAGCTAGACGGTTTTCACAAAAAGAGGGAGTTGACATTAGCTGATTGGTTGGTCAACTGTATCTGCTGAGGCTAAAGGTCTAGCATGTCCAGAGAAGGAAGGATCATCACATCGTAAGTCAAATGCCCCCTAGACTTGGTCAAGATATTTCATTTGGACAAGGTAAATGGACAGGGGAGTGGAGAGGATCAGGATTAAGGAGAATTTTTCTCCAGTAGCCAGGTATCCTTCTATCAGATTTATCGTCTTTAGCAGTAGTCTATGATTTGAATTTATATCAAATGGATGTGAAGACAATATTTCTCAATGGGATAATTGAGGAGATAATGTATATAAATCAGCTAAGGGACTTTGAGATGTATGAGTATGAGACTAATGTTTGTGGTCTAAGAAAGACCCTATATGTTTTAAAACAGGCACCTCACGCATGGTACTCCAGGATTGATAAATATTTCATGTTTGGGTTTCACTAAGTTATGTGAATTCTGATTTTTACAATTTGATTGATCATTATAAGCTTCCTGTATTAATCCTGTAAGTAGATGATATACTTATAGGAAGTTCAAAGAAAGTCATACAACTGTACAAAGCAAATCTGGCAAAAGAATCTGATATGAAGGGCACTGGTTTGATCCACTACTTCCTGGGGTAGAAGCATGGCAGACTTCAAGTGAAGTTCTCCTTGTACAGGGAAAAAGCAGTTGAGATTCTAAAGATATTTCAGATGATGGATTGCAAGCCCATGACTACTCCAATGGTAGCAAAATTGAAGTCATTTGTTGATCCCAATTCATATTTGATAGATCCATTCTATACAAAATATTGATAGGTCCTCTCATATATTTGGTAAATAGCAGGCCTGACATTTATTTGCAGTCCACACCTTAAGTCAATGTATGGTACAGCCTAGGCAAGTCCATTGCATTTCTACAAAACATATCCTCTCATATTTGAAAGGCGTAGTGCATTTCCGACTAAGATATGATAGTGATGAGGATTTGATGCTGTACGGTTTTTCAAATTCTGGGAGGCAGTCCTAGTGATAGAAAGAGCACTTCAGGGAGTTACTTCAATTTAGGTTCAAGAATGGCTTCCTCGTATAGCAAGAAACAGACTTCTATAGCAGGCAATTCAACAAAAGTAGAATATATGGCAGCCAGTTCTGCTGGTTGCGAAGCCATCTGGCATCAGAAGTTACCCATTGAGCTGACAGATCAGACTTTGGGCACTACCACAATTTACTGTGACAATCAAAGTTGAATCGAACTCTCTGAAAGTCCAATCTTTCATGATCCCTCCAGGCATATTGAATTAATTACCACTTCATTAGAGACAAGGTTCAGAAGGGAGGTGTGGTCCTGCAGTACATTCCAACAGATCAACAAGTTGCCGATATCTTGAATAAGCCTCTTTCAAAAGAAAAATTTGAGATATTAAGAGAACAACTTGACATGATGGAGAAAATATTCCTCAGTAAGAGGGAGTACTAGAATATATAGAGTACTTCCGATAGTCTTCTTTAGTAATAACAGTTCCAATTAGCATGGAGCATCAGTTGACAAAGGCTCTGTAGCAGTTCCAATTAGCATGCAGCACCAGTTAACAAAGACTGAGCAACAAGGCGACTTAGCATGCAGCATCGGTTAACAAAGACTGGGCAACAATGCCACTTAGCATGCAGCATCAGTTAACAAAGACTGGGCAACAATGCCACTTAGCATGCAGCATCAGTTAACAAAGACTGGGCAACAATGCCACTTAGCATGCAGCATCAGTTAGTCTCAGTAATAGTTCCAGTCAGGACACAGCTTTAGATAGCTTTTCATGAGTCAGTAAATCCATGTGCGAGTTTTAGATACCCACTAAATTTAGACTGGAGTTGAAGTCCTGAGTGCTAGTTAAGTTTCAGGAAAGATTATATTTTGTTTAGTTTGTTGTCTTTCAGTTCAACTAAGATAGGGTGCAGAGTTTTCTATCGTGAAAATCTTGTAATTGAAAGGGCAGAGATAAAATTTGGTAATAAGAATTTTATTAATTCTGCAGCAGACTTATGACTTAATATGATAGTATGTCAACAGTCATTAGGATTTATTGTTTTCTATCAGTTTTAGTTTTATTCCTTTAGAGATTAGAGTATTCAAAGTGCAGAATATGTTTATTAGAATTTAGAAAATTTAGCAATTTTGATACAAAAAAAAACGAGTTGTCTATTATGAGCCCCATAAACTACTATGAACTGAAAAGACTTATCTATAAACGATTTATAATTAGTGGGAATTGTTCATGTTTTGAAACTATGGAGACATTAATTGCTGACAAATAAATTTGTTCTAAAATGTGACCATTGGCATTTACAACACATTTTCACTCAACCTCAGCTATGCATCAGAAAAGATGATGGGTGGAATTGTTGACTGAATATGATTTTAATATCCACTGTCCCTAGGCCCGTTAATGGGCAGCACTGGGTTTCTCCAGGTTCTGGTGGTGGTGAGTTTATTTTTTGGCTGAGACCAGAGGTAGGATGGTGGAAGGTGAACTTTGATGGTGCTTCTAAGGGCAATCCAGGGCCCTTAGGAGTGGGCTTTATTATTCAGGATTGTCATGGGAACACCTTAGCCTTAAGAGGGAAAAGATTAGATGATGGAACGAATAACATTGCGGAGGCAGAGGCAGCTTTAGTAGCAATTAAGGTGGTAAAGCTCTTAGGGGTAAGGAGACTTCAACTAGAGGGTGATTCACTTATCATTATTCAAGCATTAATGAAGGCATCATTGGAGGCGTGGCATGTACAAAAGTTTATAGATTTAATTACTAAAGAGCTCAAAGGAGTGAATGAATTCAAAGTTACTCATGTGAAGCGAGAAGGTAATAAAGAAGCAGATTGCTTGTCTAATTGGGCATTAACTTTTGAACACAAAGGTGACATTATAATAGAAGATTTTTTATCGTGTAATTCGAATTAAAGACCATTACCTTGCATTTCATTTGAGTCATGTCAAGAGTAGCGATGTGCATTGGCGACGGTGTATGGGAAAGTGGAGTTATTTTTGAGGTGGTGGCTGATGTGACAAGAAGTTTTTTGCAGGACATCACATTAATAGCGAGGGACTATCGAAATTTTTGTTTTAAAATTGGCATTTGAAGCTCATCAATGCAAAAGCAAGTGTTATTTGGGAAATGTGCTCTGGTCTGGTTGCGTGAGGATGGAGACAGCTTTCACTATCACTGCAACAAAGCAACAACACCCATTTCATGAGCAGATTACAAAGAAAAGATTGGAGAAAATGTTTTTACTTGAAGATGAAAAGTTGTAGAAGAGTGTGATGATAATTTTAGGGGAGATGTTCAATGAGGTGGAGAACCGTCATAGAACAAACACAGATGTGTTTTCTATGATCATGGCGTGGGGTTTGCAACTGGGGGAATCAAAAGAAACAGTGCATGAGCTGATGGTGGCCATTGTTCCACCAGAATTTCTTGTTGGCATGGATGACATTCTTGATCGAGCGATTCCAGGGTTCGGAGTTATTTTGGGTAACAGGCAAGGTGGTTTAGAGAGAATTGAGGGATGTAAATGCACTCCATTTGTATGGAGGTTTGATGAGAAGCATTGCAGACATAGATTCAAGAAGGCTCGTCTCGGGTGGACAGTGTTGAAAATGGTGGTGGATATTCACAAACTAGATGAAGAAATTAAAGAGATGAAGCGTGCAACTGGGTGGACGGCAGAAGATGAAGAGAAGTTGAACAAAAATCTTTGAGGCAGCGGCAGCAATGCGAACGAGAGTAATGTGACACCTACGAGCTAAGATGGGCGGGGTCTCAGAAATTTTTGATGCAATTTTGATAATTCCCAGGTCACTGCTCTCTGTGTCATTTTTTCTCTGTTGTAATTATCCAGGGGCAAATGGTTCAATTGAATGCCCAGTTGTTTTTTAGAATTGTTACAGTAATTGAAACTGTAAATGCAGAAGGTGGGATAGTGGGTGGTGGGTTTGTTATGGTGTTTCAGGAAGCGGTTGTTTTGTGTAATGATGTTCAGCAGTGTAGGACAGGGTTAGGGTTAAGTCTTTATGTTACTTTTATGTACTTTGTTTTAAGTTATCAATAAATTCAAAAATTGTTAGCAAGAAAAAAAAATATCCACTCTCCCTAGTAGAAAAAATTCAGTAGTTGACGTTTTAACTTTTAGGTATACAATATATTTATGCAAATGACATTGCTTTAAACAAATTAGATTGAACAATCTATAAGAATTGTTAATAATTAGTTTCATGCTCTCCATGAAGTTTAAAAAAGCATCCTCTAACATGCATTTGGATGATTGACTTAATTCTCATCTATTATGAACTAACGGACTTATAAATTACGAGGAACAATTTTGTATTTTTGATACATCTGATGCTAAGCAATAGATACCGTGCTATTCTCACGATGTAGTTATCTCTGGTCATCCTACTTTTCAAAGACTTGTTTGTCACTTAAAACAAATTATTTCTAGCTAAAATGAAACGTGAAATTTGTAACATGTGCAACAATGATTGAATTGTTAAAATTTAAAGCAAAACAATAAAACAAACCTGGTTAGTTACAACCTGACTGGAAATACAATCCATAAGGATTTTACTACTGGTTTGACCTCAAACTCATTAAAGGCATGATTCTATCTTAGTCGAGGTTGATAGATTAACTAAATGGCTCAATTTTTACTAACCGCGATTATATCATCTACTTCAAAGATAGACACCTTTTTTGTTTCGGAAATGCTTTGTTTACAGTCTTCCCAAAAAAACTTAGCTTCAAATAATCATGATCCTAAATTTACTTCTTTTCAGGAATTTCCATTCTGGTGAATTTGATACTATGAGTTTTATTATTACTTATCAATCTAAATCAAATGGTCAAACTGAGAAGATTAATAGGATAATCGGAATATTTTAAGAATTTATACTGCTGAACATCCTTAAAAATGGTAATGAAATTCACATTTAATTGAGCCTGTCTATAATCGAGGGTATTACTCTACCATCAAGATATCACCCTTTGAAGTTGTTTATGGTTGAAATAGTAATATTCCTATATCATGGTCAGATCTAGTTCATAGGACATGAAATAAAACTAAATTTACAAGAAATAGAAGAAATCATTAACAAAGCCAAATGTAACATGTAGCACAAAACAAATATAAGAGTTTGGTAGATTCAAAAAAGTTCATTCTTGAACTTAAAATTGGCTCCTTATTAATATCATCAATTTGAGATATTGTATAAAATAAGAGATTTACATTGTAAACTTGCTTGACCTCATTGATTGAATAGGATTCATAATGGTTTTCAGGTCAATTTGTAATGTCCCCTGTTGGGACCTTTCTTAATTTATCTTAAATTTATCAATTAGGGTTTGGATTGTAATGTACATGATAGGATTAGTCATTTATCTTATTAGATTTAGTTATCTTTAACACCCATATCCAATCTTATTACTATTTTAACTCCATGAAGGGAAGCGTAGATGTTATCCAAGGTGCCTAGAGACCAACTACAACGGGATCCCTCAAAGTTTACAAGTCCAAGCCCAAATTATTGGAATGCTGACCCCCACCCAATTTTGGGACAGATAGCCATTGTTTGGATTTAGACAAGCCCCTCCTTGGTAACACTTTAGTCTTCCTTCTTAGCCAAATAGTAATAGGTTATATATATATATATATATATATATATTCTGATTTTTATTTAATTAATATTTATACTATTAATATAGATGTTTACTCATTTATGATCTTACTATATATATATAATGAAACTTATATATAATTTTGGTATTATGAAAATGTGTATACACATTTTCACTCAAATATATTAGCTTCAATAAGGATCTCTGATCCTAAAAGACTGCCGATAATATTTTGTAATTCAACATTTATACATAGATAAGTTATATCAATATGCTGACCGATGATACTTGCCAGCCAAATAATATAATATCAATTCTCTTTTTATAAGAAGTAGAACAATTGATATGTATTCTTTCTGAATACCTTTTATAAATAATAATTCCTCTTCTTTGTGATGAACACCAATTATATTCTGTAATCTCTATTTGAATAAGAGATATACGTATGGTATTATTTCCTTTTATGAATGCCTGATTTCTTTCTTATATTATTCTTTTTTATTGATCTTCCGCTATCCCTCTATAATATATTTGATAACCAATATATATCTTTTGAACAGATGGGATGCCTCCAATAGATACGTCTTCTGTTATATTGTAAATTCAGATTACTTTACCAATTATTTATTTATTATAATTTAATATTAAATTTACTTTTGGAGCGGGATATCACACAATTTGCTTATTAATTCAATACCAAACATGTGATTGGAAAAATGGAACTGCCAAAAGCCCAAAAGTACTTATGAAATACAAAATGGAATTGTCAAAACTACTTTTGAGTTAAAATTGGGGAATAAGTAATTTACGAAATGGACTTTTTGTGATATAGATAGGGCTCCATGGAAAAAACTGAATATATTCATAATCAATATCAACATTTATTTGGCTAAGTATTCATGATTGTGATTTGTGAAAAAAATAGGGGAGAAACTTCAGAACATTTTACACAATAGTAAGAAGGAATTAATATTTCTTTGCATTTTGTAATGGTGTAAAAAAGATGTTAAATAAACACCATTTGTAATGAAAGAGTATAATTAAGAATTCGAGAGAATACATTCGCCACCCTATAAAAACTATACATTATTTGTAAACTTGGATTTTGGGATTGTGAAATATCTTGTGTCACAGAGGAAGGTAGGCAGTAGGCATTAAAAAGGAACATGCAGAGCATGTTAAACCAAGGATACAGGGTATACCTCAGATGGTCCTGACCAAGTTTAAGTATATTTATAATTTATGTGATTTATTTTCCTCCACAGGCCACTAGCTTAAGAACCTCACATTTGATCACCAAGAGCAAGAAGACTGAGAAAATCAGAATTGTACCCAACAATTGGAATAATTTAAAAGTTTCATATAAGGTTTCAATTGCTTCAGTGTTACTATGAATCATAATTTCAACTGATTCATTATATTCCAGCTGTTTTAAAAAGTTAAATCTATGTTGAGAAATCTGGAAAAAATAGTTTGTAATAAGCAAGATGTTGTATGCCAAGCTGGTGTGCTGACTACACCATGACCTAGTAAATTACCTTTACCTTTTCATGTTAGACATAAAACCTCAATCGTGAATAAATGATTTGTGTTAAGGACAAGAGTAAACAGCTAAAGAATATAATATATAGCAATAGATAGTCAACAGCAACAATCTCTTCCGGATAACACTTTTCATATGTACCTTTATAAGGTGGGCTCTTCTTTGAGGATCAATGCCTTGAACCCCAAATATCATTTTCTCTGCTGAAACATCCATTTGTAATGGAACATCAAAACCAGCAAATGCAACATCTCTTCTCCACTGCATGACAGTTAATTACATAAAAAGAACTTTTAGATTTTTTATATGATTCCTTAACACCAAAACTCCAAACTACACAAGTGTGCTATCTCTGATTTCTATGCGTGAAATAGTTTAGGCTGCTTGTTTAGTGCTATGTATTATAGATTTTATTAAAAGTATTTGTAGCTTTTAATTTTGTTCTTGTCTCGGTGAATGTTTTGAAATTTAAATAAGAGTGAAATGCTTCTATATTTCTATTCCTTTTAACATAATTAACATGTCACTTCCACCATTTAAATTGCAGATGGAAGGACAACAGGGCCATAGCCTGAAATCTTTCCATAAATATTTAGTTAACAGCTCAAAAGAAAGAGGGTCCTATTGCTACCCCTTGTGTTTTTGAAAACCAACAGTTGTCAAAAAAAAATAATGTAGATCTAAGGCAATGTTTTGCTAAATTAAAAGTTTTCTCATCAATGAGTCCTGTAATAAGAAAGATAATCTCAAAAAAGATGATCAAAGGTTACCAAAATATCAGTTTCATTTATCTCAGTCTTTTACAAACTCTGAAACAAAATAGATATCCTCAATATGTTATGCAAAACAATAATATAATAGAGGAGAACATACAACAGCAGCAACCCTTTACAGTAATATACACATGGTATTCATCACACTAAAAAAACAATGAAATGAAATATCTTTACAAGAGCTGATCATGCACAAGGTCTCCAAGTGCAGGAATAACTAGCATATGATATAAAAATAGACAAAAAATGGGGATTTGCAAGCAATCTAAAACACATCATACAAATAAAAAAAGCATAGATGCAATAATAATCTACATCCACTAAGACAACAAAGCATGCCATATCGCAAAATTCACACTTCCCTCCTAACTCAAAAATAACAATCCTTTCTCAAAAAGATGAATTTAGATGAAGAATGAGACTGACCCCATCAAAGCTTTCCAAAATATCAATGTCATTGTCTTGTTGTCTTTTACAAACTCTGTGAGACAAAATAGATATCCTCAATATGTAATGTAGCACAATACTATAATAGATGACAATGTAACAGCAGCAACAAGTGCAGGCATAACTCACATATGATCTAAAAACATACAAGAAATGGGGATCTGAAAGCAATCTAATAGACATCATACATATAGAAAAAGGATAAATGCAACAATAGTTTACATCAGCCAAGGCACCAAAACATGTCATATCTCTAAATTCACAAACCCCTCATAACTCAAAAAAAATTACCCCTTCATAATTCAAAATTTAATTTTTTTTGGGTTGCGGAAGGGGTATCCTTGCAACCCAGCCTAGCGCCCAACTCACCTTATGTTAGTCTTACTTACTGCCAAGTTGGGGTTCAAGAAGGGGCAAGTTGGGGCGAGACTAATCCCCTAGGGATGCACGCAATCGCCCCCAAACCAAATGCATTGGGTAAGTCCGACCCTTAGAGTAAAACCTAAGACCAATGGGATAACTAGCAAAACACTATAAAGTGAACTACCAAAATCACAATGTTTATCACATACATGGATTTTCTAAAAATACCACAAAATTAAACATTCCTAATGAGGAATGCACTATTGATGTGTCAAAAACATTTTATATTTCTAGTTGTTTACAAATATTATTCTGTTCATATGAGCATCAACATAAGACAAATACAAACTCTTACGAGAAGAACCATGAAACTAATGGCAGTTCCTTTCGAGCAACCACATTAGAAACCACCTATGGAAAACCAAGAGTAACAACTTAAAAATCCGCTTATTTAGAAATCACCTCTACATTAGAAGCCAACTATGGAAGACCAAGAGTCACAACTTAGAAGTCCATAAGATGTCCCACTAGGATTTGAACTTGGATCTCCACATTGAGAAATCAATGCTTTAACTAATTTAGCTCAACCCATTTGGACAAGTGGCAACTACTTACAATGAGTTGGGTAGGAACATACCATCTTGATAATAACTGAGTCAAGATAGGATTATAAGGCATTGCATGTACTCAAAAGATTTTCAGGCCTAGACTACAAAATCTCCAAATGAACTTGCACATACTTTATTGGATACGAATATTCCACATAAATAACAATCCTATGCGAAGAGAAGCTAATATGGCATTATATTACCCCAAATTATTTGGTAATTCAGAAGCTAACTTTCACTCTTGTACTAATAGCACTTAGAGGAGCTTATGTGCTTTTTAGGCCCTTTTGCACACATGATAGGTCGTAAAAAATCACTACTTATGTAATATAGTCATCATGGTGATGAATTGAGTAATCGATGTTCTATGTAGCAAAATCCTATAAAAGTAAGACATCTCACTCCATCTAAATGCACTTCAAATCTATGTCAAAAGAGATCTACTATTTCTTCTTTTGATGAGTAAATAAGGGTTAGAAGGGTCCCTTGCTTTTCCAGTAAGCTAAATATTTCAAATGGAACATTAACAATATCAAGCAATAAAGGTAATCTAATACAAACAAAAGCTAAGATAGCTCTATGAAAGCATACCATCACAATGCCAACGACAAGCAGCCACTGTAATACCATAATCATATGGAGCTACACTACTAGTGATTGGAATGAATCTTGACCACCCACGAGTACTAACTACAAAGAGATGACAAAACTTGTGGAGCAACAAATAAGCCTCTAAAAATCACAAATCATGAGCCACCACAAACCAAAAAAATGGCAAGCCATGAAGACTCAAAAAGTGCAAACCATGAGTTAGTGGACCACAAATAACCACCAAAAACCCCCAACCAACAAAAAGAACCAGCTACTCACGACTTGAATCATCCCATTTGAGCCACTGCTCGCAAGCTGTGCCATAAACTCAATCAAAGGCAGCTAATTCTTGTACATAGCTTGTTAGTTAGCCGAAGAAGATGCCCAGGGCCAGTTTTCTTCAATGAATTGAGATGCCTTCACAGCCACATCCTTCCATTCAAGGAGCTTTTCCTCTAATGCCTCAACATAAGCCTGTGCAGTTTGAATCTTCAAGGATAACAAAAAGATTCCTCACCAATTCAATGAAACAAGGCTAACAAAGTTGAGTGCCTCCTCATGTTTCACCCAATTATCTAACTCAAGCACCTCACGCGTATCACTTCGCTTGTGCATTTATCTCCTAATTCTAAATTATGGAAACATAATAGATTAAGCATTATATACATTTAAAACACCTTAAAGATCATAAGTAGTGACTATCCAATTAATACAAGTCGTGGTAGAGTATTAACCATTCAAAGATTCAAAGAAAAGCAAGTAAACAGTACGTACCATATGCCATGAAGGGACATAAAAATCCAAGAATGAAGACAATCATGAGTTGGCAATATCACATTTTGAATCACGCACGCAAGACAATTATGGAAATGTTATCAAAAAAGAGGAGATCAATAAACATCATTAATCTTCTAGAAAAAGGTGATGGCCACTAGAGATGGCTTAGCTAAGTGACCAAAAGTCCTAAACGCACAATATTTGATTAAGGTGTATTCGCCAACTACAATTCCAAAGATACTACAAACACATTTCATGGTCTGCTATACTTTAAGTCAATCTCTAGGATTCATAGTATCTCTAGGTCATCAATCTATTTCCATTTAATACTGCAGATATTTTAAATATTATTAAAATATATTAGTTTACTTTTGTTATGTTCTACATTCAGTGAGCATAGATAAGACTTATCAGTTGGGTTGAGTAGTTTGGGGTAGTTGTTTATAGTTGGGAATTCCTTAGCTACTGTAGGCAAGTTTAATACTTCATTGCAGTCAAGAAAAAGGAATGCATTGTGCCAGAAGTCCTGATCCCTATTTTGTATGAAGAGCATTGATGAATAAACGAAACTTGTTATGCTGTCTCATTTTACATTTAAAACACCTTAAAGATCATAAGTAGTGACTATCCAATTAATACAAGTCGTGGTAGAGTATTAACCATTCAAAGATTCAAAGAAAAGCAAGTAAACAGTATGTACCATATGCCATGAAGGGACATAAAATTCCAAGAATGAAGACAATCATGAGTTGGCAATATCACATTTTGAATCACACACGCAAGACAATTATGGAAATGTTATCAAAAAAGAGGAGATCAATAAACATCATTAATCTTCTAGAAAAAGGTGATGGCCACTAGAGATGGCTTAGCTAAGTGACCAAAAGTCCTAAACACACAATATTTGATTAAGGTGTATTCGCCAAGTACAATTCCAACGATACTACAAACACATTTCATGGTCTGCTATACTTTAAGTCAATCTCTAGGATTCATAGTATCTCTAGGTCATCAATCTATTTCCATTTAATACTGCAGATATTTTAAATATTATTAAAATATATTAGTTTACTTTTGTTATGTTCTACATTCAGTGAGCATAGATAAGACTTATCAGTTGGGTTGAGTAGTTTGGGGTAGTTGTTTATAGTTGGGAATTCCTTAGCAACCGTAGGCAAGTTTAATACTTCATTGCAGTCAAGACAAAGGAATGCATTGTGCCAGAAGTCCTGATCCCTCTTTCGTATGAAGAGCATTGATGAATAAACGACACTTGTTATGCTGTCTCATTTTAAATGTTGTTTAGTATATTCTCATCTAATTCAAATTTGCATGTAAAATTCCGTTGACTCTGTTAATTGTCTAAACATAGAAGTAAACATATACCGCAGAAAAAAAATTATGGGCATGAGGCAATCAAGGCAAATCAAACATTGTTCCATCCAAGAGTGCACCAAACCTCATGTAGTTTTCATTATCAACTTTACCCTGGTTCCAAACTCTTACAAATCAAAGTGCTAAGATCTACTCGCATGTGATGCCGATAGTGTTGTGACCTTTTTCTTTGATAGGTTGAACTTTGAAGCCATCTAGATGACTAAGGGCTAGTACATTCTAATGTCATTGAACACTAATTGACTGAAGGTGAAGAGTCGCATGGAAACTCGACCATTTGGACATCAATAAAGGTTATTTTGCCTTTGTACGTTCAAATGTGCACGGTTTAAGATTACTTAGCATTACCCTGGTATCAAAGTGAAAACAATTGACTGGCTAGGACTTGAACTTAAGATCTCTGATGTGCACATTTGAGTGCTCAATCAATGAGAAAATGGCCGTTACCACGTTGCATTACTAGGATCTACATCCAGAGTGTGTATTGACTTTCCACACTAGAATGTTAAAATGGATCTCAAAGTACTTATAGCATGATTCAGAAGATTCTCTTCCAAATTATAATTCTAAACTATGATGTGCACAAAGGTCCGCCCAAACAAAATAATTTTCGGAGTTAACAACTATAAAAAATTTCAACTAATTAATTCACTAGGAAGGTAATGTCAATTATTTACAGAAACGAAGTACCTCTCCTCCCAAATAGCATAGAAGGCCAGAAGAAATCAATGAAGTGTCATGAAACGCGGATCTCCCCAGAACTCGAATCATGCCCGGTTCAACCATGTGCTTTCCTCCCAATAATTTCAAAATGGTGGTCTTCCCTGCTCCATTTGCGCCCACCAGAAGACAACGATCACCAGCCCTGAGAGTAAGAGAAAAATCATGTATAAGAGGCTTTGCTCCAGCTGGGGGTTGCCCATCCAAGCCTGGATATGTGAAGCTCAGGTTTTTCACCTCCAACGTCACGCTCTTTTCCTCCATTGTTTTCGAGGCGATCGATTTCAATTCCCTCCCTGTAACGTGAATTAATGCTACTGTTAATGTATTTACCCATCTTCCAGATTAGGTCCGGTATGTTCAATTATGTTAAATTCAATCATTGCGAAGCTGAATTTTAATATTTCTGTAGTTAAATTTGCAACACGATAACAGAATGAATCAATGTTGGATCTGTGCACGGAACGCCTGGAAAGTGAGCCACGCATCAACATCTATGACCACCAGTTTGAAAGTAATTGATTATAATATCATTGAAAAAGTTTGGATGATGTCGGCATGTTGAAAGAACAAATGGGTATGATGGTGTGTAAGGTCAATCTCCTTAAGAATATGAGTATAGGTGAAAAACCGGTTGTTGTGTGTCTAGAGAAAATGAGGGATGTTGTAAGAAAAGCGGATGCTTATGTTATCATGGTGGATAAGGTTTTCAATTTTTAAAAAAGTCTAAAAGAGAAAGAGGCTAGGGTCATTGAAGGGGATTTTGAAGGTAAGCTTGACACTCTACAAAATAGAGTGGAGAAATTAGAAGATTCTATGAGAAAAATCGGGGAGCAAAGTCATGCCATCCTCAAAGTCTACATTGATCATGTTAGGATCCTGGTCGACAAGATGAACAGACTAAAGGCGAGAAGGAGATGAAAGACCTGGCTACGGGACCTGAAAGCGCACTCGGGCAAGCACCAGGAAGACTAAGACCAAAGAAGACAAGGAGTTGAAAGAGCTCAAGGAATCTGCTAATCATATGCAGATAATGGTGGTGCAGGCTGGGGACCTTATGAAATGTATTTAGTTGTCTCATTTTGTTGTCCTATCTTTTTGTTTTGTTGTCCTGTTCTGTTTCTTTTGGTGCAGCCTTTTGTATATCAGTAGTTGCTTTGTTTTTTTCCTGTTTGTGTTCTGGGGTGTTGAGGCACAGACTTTGTTATGTTTTTTAATAGTTTATCTTTAAGCACTTTGTAAAGGTTTCAGGTCCTATCAAAACCGTTTTTACTTAATCAAAACAGATGAAATTTTCTGTATTGAAAAAGCTTTTGACACGCTTTTACATGAAGCTATAGAATAGAAAGATTTATATTAGCACGTTTGTATTAATGTTGCGGTAAGTGTAGTGGATTTCCGAAGTGGCTATTAGTCAACAGATTTTTACTTATGTTTTATTTTTAATTAAATTAATTCATAAATCACATTTTTTAATTTAATTGATAAATCATAAATAACTGTTTAATTATTGTATTTTCTTGGTTGAATAGACATTGTCGTGAATTTTATTCAAAGTGTGTGTTTGAGATCTTAAAGAAAAAAATGTATGGTAATCCACTTACAAATTGGATGTAATTTAAAGTCAAAAGATGAGTGAAGCTAGGGCTTTAAGAATTTTAGTTTTTTTAGGCAGCTTTTGTTGTCAAAAGTGTTTGGAGGCTCATTTCAAAGTGGGAGAGTGGTATAATACTCTTTATGAGAAGTATATTGCTCCCAAATCCATGTGGTTGTCGTGAAAGGTGGAAACGGTGAAAATATTAGACCAGGAGTTGATCATTGGGTTACTAGTGTGTATGCCCATTTATTCGGTGTGGTTTTAACTAATTTGTTATTAGAGAAAGGTATTACTACTCTTGTATATGTTGTTGATTCGAATACTCTCAAACTCTAACAACAAGGGTGGACAATTGTTAAAATGATTGGTTTGAATAGAATAGAATATTGGAAGATTAAAAGTGGATTCATGTGAGAATCAACAATGCATTAGTTTGCTCAAAGAATAATGTCAAAGGTGTGCATTGTTAGTTTGGGGTACAAGACATTATCTCCTATTGTGGGCCATGATGTTGATTGTTGGTGGTGGAAGAGTATCTTGAAGATTCATGCTCCCCCAAGACTAAATTTTTAATGAGGCTCACACTCCAAATAAAGTTTTGACTTAGGAGGTGCTACAAAAAAAGAAGTTGGCAAGGTCTTGGACATTGTCCTTCATGTTTATGTTGGAAAGAGAAATTGTTGGAAACTGCATTGGAACAATTGTTGTGTTGTCATTGATGTCAAACCTTAATGGGTAAGACTATTGCTACTTAGGAAAGTATTATATCTATTTGAGTGTTGTTAAGGGGCTGGCAAGGTTGGTAACAATAGCACCTAAGGAAAGGTTGAGTTATCTTGATACTACAATATGTACTTGATTATGTGGCACAATGATGAGATAATGTATTGTTTATCTTAGTAAGATTGAAGACTAAACTGGTAGGCTTGACCAAACAAAAATGGAAAAATCGTGTTTAAGCCGAGTGATGTTAGTGTCGACCGAGTTAGTATATGCCGAGTAAAATTTTAGTGTCGACTGAACATTAGTTAATTGCCGAGAGAGACAGTATAAGCCGAGGAAACATTTTTAGTAATGACCAAGCTTTCTACATGAAGACCGAGTAGTTGATTACAGTATTGACCAAGTATCAGCATTTTTATATTTGAAGAGAATTCATATTTGGAGCCGACATTGTTGAATTCTTGGATTATGTAAAACGTGTTGACTTTATGTATTGATTGTTTGAAAGCATTAAATGCACTGAAAAATATTTTATTGTAAATATTTAAGAGATTTGAGATGATTCTAGAAAGGAAGCCGAAGAACATAAAGCGGGTAGATTCGATGAATCTGACCTAACCCTAAGATCTACGAAGGAGATTGAGCGACAAAAGATAAGTTAACCTAATTGAGGAAAGTATTAAGGGAATCGAAGCATTAGGTATGTGTATGCATGGGTGAAAGGAAGATGTTGGAAGATCAGTAAATGTTATTGATTATATAAGCAAAAAGGCTGAAGGAGAAGTGTGGTGATCGCTTGAAGAAAAGTTCCGAGCAGATCAGAGATGGAAATGGAAAAGTTTCAAAGTCAATAAACCAGCATTTATGTATGGAATTGCATTTGATATTTGCAAAGTAAGTTGTATGTTTCTCAGATCAAAACTACTGCTACTTTCTAACCATTGTAACAGTCAAAATCCTTTTAACAGAGGTTGACTTAACAGTCATATGTTTAAATCCCTTGAATAAGGTTGCAGTCTAATAGATTATAGTAAGTCCTATAACAAGGCTCACTTTTAATAGGGTGATTAAAATCCTTTAACCGGGTCACACCTAACAGTGTGTATTGTAACCTTTGACAGGGTTGGCTTTTAACCGAGCTCACTTCAGAAGAGTGAAAATAATAGTAGCATGTTACAAAGTGGTTTTTCTTAGATTGGGTTGCCACTATAAATCCTAGTGTCAATGCTTGTGTGAATGTTTTGGTTTGAACATTTCTATGTTTTACAAGTTAAATACAACTGGGTAGTGGACTTCAATGTTATATGTTTCTATTATTGAATCAGTGATGACTGAGTTGGTTTTGGTTGTTAGATCTGATTTACAGAAAAGTTTTTGAAATTTATTTTTATACATCTGGACCTGAGAACAACTAATTCACCCCCCCTCTCTATTGTTCTAAATCATATTAACAATTGGTATCAGAGTTGTGTTGCTTAGTGTTGGTGTTTACAGAAATCAAGTTTAAAGGGGCTTGAAGCAAATGATCAGGATGTATAAGAAGGAGGTACCGAAGCTGAATAAGGAAAACTTCCCTGCATGGCAAAGCTTGATGAAGCTGCATCTGGCCGGTATTGGTGACTCTGCAAAGTACTACATTGAGAATGACTATGCCTCACTTGTCGCACCTTTGACTGCCGAGGAAATGAGAGCTAAGCAAGAACATAATCAGGCAATGCTGGAAATTGCATCTGCCCTAAGCTATCCAAAATCTGAGGACATTAAGGATTGCAGAAATGCTAAGGAGATGTGGGACACTCTTGCAAGGATCTATGGTGGTGATTTGAATGTACTGAAAGCTAAGGCCGAGAGTCTCAGAGGTAAGTTTGACGAGATGAGAATGCAAGAAGGTGAAAACATTGCACAATATTATGGTAGAATAAAAGAAGTTGTGAATGCTATTAGAGGAGCAAATGGGATTATTGATGATGAAACTATAATTGAAAAAGTGCTAAGAACTTTGAGTCCTATATATGCTTTTAAGATCTCAGCTATTCAAGAATCTAGATGTAACTCTACAAATGTGCTTACTTTGGAAAGTTTGGTTGGCAAGCTAACTGCTTTTGAACTCTCTAACTATGATAACTTCACTGTTGGTAGCATTGGTAATGTTGAATCTGCTTTTAAATCATAATTAGTTTTGAACAAGCCAAAGAAAGAAAAAGAAAGATGCATAAGTGAAAGTGAAAGTGACAGTGACACTTCTGATGAAGAACTTGAAGATCTAGAAGCTCTTATGGCTAGAAGACTGAGAAGGGGAAAAGGAAAATATAAAGGTAAACTCCCTATTATATGTTTTTCATGTAATAAAGTTGGTTATATAGCTGTTAGATGTCCTGATAGGAATGATAAAGATGAAGATAAAAAAAGCAAACACAAAGATAGAAGAGATGACAGAAGCTACCGAAGGCACAAAGACTACACGGGAAAAGGTAAGAAATCTTGTTACATTGTTGAAGAAGAGACTGACACTGATAATGATGATTTTGAAATTGAGGTAGTATATGTTGCAATGAAAGATGAATCTGATGAGGATGAGAAAACTGCATTGATTTCCTATGTGAACAAGAATGACAAATGGATTATTGACAGTGGTTGTTCACATCACATGACTGGTGACAAGAGTAAGTTTGAGACCTTACATCATTATAAAGGTAAAAGTATAAAATTTGGTAATGATGCACCATGTCCTATTAGAGGAAAAGGTTTGATAAAAGTGACTGATAAGATCTCTTGTGAAAATGCTTATTGGGTTGAAGGTCTAAATTATAATCTACTAAGTGTTGCTTAGCTCAACAACACTGGTTACTGAGTGGAATTTCATCACAAGAAAGCTAAAATATTTGATGCTACTGGTGAACTGATTGGAAATGGAGAGCAGACTAGAGGTAATTTGTTCTATCTTGACCTATCTAAAGAAGTATGTTTGGTTTCACAACTTGATGACATTTGGTTATGGCATAAGAGGCTATGTCATGTTAACTTGGATAATTTGGTAGAAATAAGTAAGAAGAAGAAAGTAAGAGGTCTACCTAGATTGAAGAAACCTGAGAATGTGATGTGCAAAGAATGCCAGTTAGGGAAAATGACAAAGTCAAGTTTCAAGAGCAAATCCTTTACTTCTGAAAACATTTTAGATTTGGTTCATACCGACCTTTGTGGACCTATGGGTATACAAAGTTACTGTGGTCCTAGATATTTTATCTTGTTTGTTGATGATCATACCAAGATGATGCATGTAATGTTTCTAAAAGAAAAATTTGAAGCTTTTCAATTCTTTAAGTGGTATTTGGCTAAGGTTGAGAAGGAGACAGAAAGGAACCTGAAATGTCTTAGATCTGACCGAGGTGGAGAATTTACATCAAATGAATTTAATTTGTTTTGCAATGAAAGAGGCATCAAAAGACAGATGTCTGCACCTAGAACACCTCCACAGAATGGTATAGCAGAAAGAAGAAACAGATCTATCTTGGATTGTGCAAGGACATTGTTGATTGAAAAGAATGTGGCACAAAAATACTGGAAAGAAGCTATAAGTACAGCTGTCTACACTCTTAACCAGGTACAAATCAAGAAAGGAACAGATCTGACACCCTATGAATTATGGCATGGGCATGCACCGAATGTTAAATACTTTAGAATCTTTGGAAGTAAGTGTTACATATTGAAAGACAATAGGAATGGAAAGTTTGATGCTAAAAGTGATGAAGGCATATTCCTAGGGTATTCCACTAAAAGTAAAGCTTATAAGTGTTTGAACTCTAACACTAACAAAATTGTAAAAAGTGTGAATGTCAAAATTGATGAGTATGCAAAAAGAAATGAAGCTGACAGCAAAAGAGAACCAGAAGATTATAGATCTTTTGTGTATATTGAAGAAGAAGAAGAAGAAGAAGCAAGTGATAATCTTGCACCTGATGTCGAGTCTCAAGTAAGTAATGTCGAGTATCAGGAAGAGGTTGCCAAGCATTCAGAAGCTGAATCAGACAATCTTGTTGGGGACATCACAACCCTGAATAGATAATTGGAGACAAACATACTGGAATTCAGACCAGAAGTAAGACAAAGGATCCAACATGTTTACTGTGTGAATTTGAACCTAAGTCAACTAGAGAAGCATTAGAAAATGAAGACTGGATACAAGCAATGAGTGAAGAAATTGACCAGATAGAGAAGAATGATACTTGGACTCTAGTGCCGAGACCTGAAAACAAAAATATTATAGGAACAAAGTGGGTGTTCCAGAATAAGTTGAATGAAAAGGGTGAAATAACTAGGAACAAAGCTAGGCTGGTATGCAAAGGCTACGCACAAGAAGAAGGAATAGATTATGGGGAGACATTTGCCCCTATAGCTAGATTGGAAGGAGTAAGAACTCTGCTTGCATATGGGTATGTGCAAGATCATGAGGGGCCAAAAAGTGGTAATATAAAAAAATCCACTTTTCACTTGTCCAAAAGCACATGAAAATGTATGTTGACTTTTTAGTAGGCCTGGGTGTTAGTACACCTGGGCAAACCTAACACCAAAGCACAAGCCTAATCGGGTACATGATTTGAAATCGGGTACCCGATATTTTCGAGTTGAAAAAATGGCGGGAGAAAATGAAAAAATTGAACTTTTATATATAATGTTTAAATATGTATTATATATATAATTATATATTAATTTATATATTTTATATTATAATATCTTAGGGGTTTTAAATTGTATGTCATATATATTTTATATTATAATATTTTATAAATTAATATATTTTTTATATATTAATATGTATTGTATATAATTATATTTGATGTTTATATTATATAAATATATGTGCAAATTATATATATATTATATATATATAACGTTTAAAGGGTATTAAGGGGTATTATGTAAATATTTTAATATATTTTTTAATATATATTATATATATAATTATATATTAATATATATTTTATATTATAATATCTTAGAATATTTAAATTGTATGTCATATATATTTTATAGTATAATATTTTATATTAATCTATTTTTTATATATTAATCTGTATTGTATATAAATATATTTAACGAACTTATATTATATTTATATGTACAAATTATATATAACATTTAAGGGGTATTATGTAAATATTTTATATATATATTAATATTTATTATAGATATAATTATATATTAATATATATTTTATATAAGAATATCATATATATATATATATATATATATATATATATATATATATATATATATATATAAACTTTATAAATCATAATATTTAAATTGTATGTTGAAAGGGGTTACCGACACTTCCTAGGGGTCCTAGTACGCCTTATCACACGTTAGGACCCCTAGGAAATCCCCATGACCCCTTTTGAAACATTGGAGTGCTCAAGTGTGTCCGAAGAGGTCCTATGACCCCTTCAGACACACTCAAGCATTCCAATGTGTCAAAAGGGGTCATGGGGACTTCTTATATTGACAAATCGAACGAAATCGACATTGAAGTCCTAACCCAAGGCACATCTAAACACTATCGAATCATAATTGATTATCCTAAATTTTGCATTGGAGGATATTCCTAGAAATATTCCTAATTATCATAATTATCTTTAATTTAATAATTATTTGGCGATAAATCATATTTATCCTAAAGTTGATTAATTGAATATTCTAAATATTTAATTAATTAGATTTAATGCTGCCACTTAATTATTTAATTAGATTTAATTCTATTTATTCTTAATTATATTATTTAATTTTGACAATAAATCAAAATCTCCTATGGATAATTGATTAAATTTATATTTAATTAATTAAAGCAAATTGTCATTATTTAATAATATAATTTTGAATAAAAGTTTGATTAAAATAATTGATTAACCCATGCATCAGTTATTTTTAAATTTAAAATCAGTTAAGTTGAGAATAAATCACTTGTTTTAAAAATTAATTTATAATTAAATCATGCACATTCACAAAAGCAGTCAACTAGAAATCAACAGTCAATCTTAAATTTAAACTCAACATTCAATTATGAGTTGGAATTTGATCTAAACTCTATTTTGAGTTAAACACTGCTTTTGCATGATTTTTGTGAGTTAATTATTTATGATTTCCTAATAACTCAAAAATCAACTTGAGTTTATCAAGAGTGATTTATGACTTTTCCCATGCACCTCCAAAACCCTAGATTTCTATAAAATCAAAGCTCAGCTCTTCATAATTTCATCTCTCAAAAGCTCTTGGATCTAGCTTTCATCATCTCATATCTCTCGAATTTCATATCTCAGATCCACAAAATTTGCATACTTACTCTAGTGAATTGACATCTGAAGAATTGAAGCTTCTTGAGAATCAACAACTTTTGTGAGATCAATCTTGTTTTCAATTTATTCTAGTTTCATATTTCATATCATTGTTAGCTTACTTTGCATATTCATAGATCAATTTCATTCTAGAATAGTTTCATATCCAGATTTTTCATATTATTGCATAGAAAATATTTTTTAAAAAAATAGATTAATTGCATTCATCTCATATCTAGATTTTGCATTCAAATCCTTCATTTAGGTGTCGTCAAGGTCACTGATCTCGGTCTAATCTGAGAATACATACTCACATCTACTAGAAGGCAGTAAATCGCCTGGTTAGATTAGTTTCAATTCCATTGCATGATTTTGATTTCTGCTAACCTCTAATGTTTTATTAAAGTGTTGTGTTTCTACAGCTAGGTACAATTTTCACACACACATTTCTGGCGCCCACCGTGGAGCCCTAAAATGGGTTTCCCTTCAATTTCTATCATCTTTTTGTCATTTTCTGTTCCAAGTTGCAATTTTTTTTTTCTGTCCGTACAATTTTCGTATGAGTTTTGTCAGAAAATCGTATCAGGAGATACCCACTGTCATACGATAGTTTATTTTATCGAGGCTCATATCAGACTGTACACATTGTCGTTTGAAAGCCCAATTGTCGTATGAACAGGTACCTAGTGTCATACAAGTTTCTGGACTGTCATCTAGGAGGTGACCCACTGTCATACAAGTTTTGACTCCAGGTTTCAATTGTCATTTCATTTTTTCAGGTAGTTTTCAAGATTTGTTTTCCAGATTTGGACTAACAACTAACACTAATAATTGAAGTTTGCTATTTCTGATTGATTTCTGCTAATTTTGATTAGGAAAAGTGTGAGAGTTGCTAAAAATAGGTAAAAATCTACTAAGCGCATTGCAAGGAATTCAGATAATCTCCTCAGCTGATAATGTTTCGATTTGGACTAAAATGAACATCTCACATGTCTGGCTTGTGTGACCTTTTATTGCTTTCATATCACAGACTTCATTTTGGGCTATAAAACGAACATAGATTTGCTTTTCAGCATCTTTGTTACACATAGTAATTAGGCCCTATGAATACTATTCATGGTTCTTGAGAGAGTGGGTTTCCAACGAAACTCTTCTCAATGAAAGAATCCTTGTAGGTAGGGAGGATACTGAGAGTGTCTCACGTTCTACTAGCTTTGTGTGTCTTCAACTTTTGATTGATACATTCTCTCTCCGGAGAGGTTGATAGATCATAAGTGGTGGACATCATAGATCTTTGTGAGATAATCTTGGTCTTAGCATGTCAAATTAATCTGTCTATTTTGTTTTGGTTAAAAGTGAAAAGGCTAGAGGACTATGCTCTACTCCCTTTTTGGGTAGTATCAGAAACTCAGATCCTTGAATCTGGAACCAGTCTCTATGTGGTATCTTTTGCGAGTCACTTTTAGAGAGGGTTAACTATAGTGGACATTCCCTTAATTGGGTCAACCACGTTGACGGAACCTCAAACAGTAATAGCCATTTTCACCGTGGTAGTGACAACTGCTATATAAATGTCCTTGTGGAGGAAATCTTCACAGGTGTGGTCTCTTGTTGGGCTGTCAGATCTCCCTAGCAGATCTTGAAGATTAAGTTCTCAGGCTGTGTCAAAACCCCGGTTCGCCTGGATTGGAGTTCACCCTCTTGAGATTATAAAAGTTGCAAAGTCAGACCATTATTACAAACCCTAGTGAGGCCAACTTTTTCATTTTCTAGGAATATGTGCGTTATTGAAATTTTTTTTGGAATATACACAATTAGCACTCCTAGGGATTAACACATTCAGTCACTTGATTGTTCATGTGCAGGGTTGCTTTGTCCCCTATTCATTATTTTCAGATGTGCTTAGAATCACTTGCTTGTTGTTTTGTGTGTTTGCTTATCTATTCAGTTACTGAAAATGAACGATCCCGGTATTGGATTTACAATTTTGCAAATAAACTAAATCTGAAAACCAAAAATTTGCAAAAACTAAAGTGAAATTCCTTTCTGGAGTCAACAATCGTCCCATAGAAATCAAAAGTCGTACAAGTTTTGCAAGTGTCATTTCATAGTCTACCCATTGTCGTACGGTGTTTAGTACTCTGTCGTATGAGTTTTTATGCTAGTTAAATCAAGAGCCAAAAACCTGCTATCAATTGTCGTACGAGTTTGCCAATTATCATTTCATGCCCTACCCACTGTCGTACGAGCCTGTCAAAAGTCATTTGAGAAATTTTAAAAAATTGTCAGAAAGTTGTCAGAATTTCCATATACCCAACTTTTTCAACCTATTTCCAAAATCTATCGAATAAATCACTGTGTCAGGAAGAGAGCAACAGCTACTAAGAATCCAATCATTTTTCTAAAGTGGCCTTTTGAATCTGATTCAGCCTTCTATTTAATTGATTTGAGTCTTTTTTTCATCTTGTGTCAAAACCTTGTCATAACTATCAATCTTCAATCAACTATCAAAATGGCTAAGTGTCATGAACTCATGTTCACTATCTTTTGGGCACCTACCCATACATCCAGGGCACAGTATCCTTCACTTACGCCCAATCTAAGCTTCAATCAATCAAACTTTGACAAGGTTGCGTCATCTAATTTTTTTGAATCAATTCATTCTTCAGTTGTCTCCATCTTATTCTTTTGCTTCACCCAGGGTTAATGGTGGAAACTAGAGCTTCCTCACATAAGAAATCAGGAGAATCATCTCATACCTTACCTTTGACTCATATCCAAGGTCCAACTCTTACACAACTCTACAATTTTGGTCTTTACGAAGATGACGGTCTTGGAAACTTTCGATTAAAAATTGGTTACATACCTCCACCATCAACTCAAGGAGGCAATCAGAAAACTCCTCCTTGAACTATCCTAGGGAGTCCCAAAACTCCTACCATGTCTCAAGCAGGGACAAATCATGGTGCAGATAAGGAATCCACACCTAAAGAAATTGCTTGATATCAAAATGATGATGAATTCAAGAAAATGATGAGGCATTTCTTGAAGGAAGATAGAGAGACATACTTCTTAGAGTTAGGTCATTAAGGAGCTAAACTCCCTCGTAACTTTAATGTCAAAGATATCATTACACATGAGGAAGAAACTTCAATCATGGCTATGATGAAACAGATGCATGCCCTACAAGTCAAACTTAATAAACTTGAGAAAGATAAGGAACCCAAGGAGTTGTCCATGGAGGCCCTATGTCCTTTTCCATTTGACAAAGACTTGTACATGCCACCATTCCCAAAAAGAGTGGAGATCTGTAAATATGATAAGTATGATGGACACTCTGACCCTCAAGATCATGTTAGGGAATTCTGTACACAATCTATGGAGTTCATACACAAACCAACCTATCTGATGCACCTTTTTCCTCGATCTCTGGGGGGAGCAGCCATTCATTGGTTCTCTATATTTCCTTCTACTATCAAAACTTTTGAGGAGTTGATCAAATTGTTCTATCAGCAATACTCCTACAACATTCAACATCTAATCACCATGATCGACATCAGCAATCTCAAACAATATCCAGGAGAACCATTCCTAACATTTCTCAAAAGATGGAGGAAATTTTTTTCTCTATATGCCCGACCTATTCCAGAAACTGAGAAACTAAAAATCTTCATCAATAATCTTGTTCCAAAAATCAACTATCCTCTACAAATGCAAGATCATGTCTCTTTTGACAAAATGGTAGACAATGCGATTAAAATTGAAAAAAGTACTTGTGAAAAAAGGAGACATCACACTTCAAAAGGACAAGTACAAATCAGGATCCAGTTCTAAAGACAAGAACAAAAACTAGAACAAGAATAAAGGCATCATCATAGATGGCATTGTTGACACACTTCGTGCCCCATCTAAGGCACCAGCTTTCAATCTAATCATTGGTACCCAAGCCATCAAAGCTTTAGAAAAAAAGGTGTGTACAGTTCCATAATAGATAAAGATAATCACGCCATTGTTTCTCCTTCAAAGATAGTATATCTATTCTAAAGATTACCTATCCCATCATGAAATACACTTGAATTGTCAACCCAGGGATGTAGGACTTGAAATGGGCCAACACAATTTGTGCACTAAGTTCCTTTAGGAGTCATAATACCTATACTGTAGGAAAGTAAAAATGCATTGGAAGAATCTATGCTACAGCTACAAAATAGTAAACACACCTTGGCTAACAATAGATAATTGTAGGAAGCTTGAAAAAATGAACCTAACTAATTAACAACTTAGAACATCCACTATGATCATTTTCTACAAGTGTTGTAGGAACTTCACAGTAACAATGCTGCAGGACTAATACAGTAAATCTATCTAAAAATAGGAAACTGCAAGAAATGAATCTATTCTACCTAAATCTATTCCACCTCCCAAGTGGGCCCCCTTGGTTGGTTTCAATTAACTATGAACACAACAAGTGCTTCAAAATATTTCTTCCATTAAAATCCTTCTTTGATTACATAGAAACTTGATAACTCATAAAAGACAGAAAAAGTAACTTCTGAATCTAAATAAGCATTATCTATTTTCTCATTAGCTTCCTAGGACAATCCTAGATCCAATATATATAGGATTGGATTCTTATTAAAAACATACATAAAAGTCTTAAGCAAACATCACCAGAAAAGAAGGCGGAAGATCAACCATGACATAATACATTTACTGCCAAGCAACAGAATAACAACTTGCAAGAAATATAGCAAATTGTATCCCCTATATTCTCTGGAACTCCTTTGCAGGCGCGGCTTATTCAACGGAACTGGACTTCACTTTCTTTGCCATGATCGGTCTTCATTGTCTTCCTCCTTAAATTTAGTAATCACCACTCCTTGCATCGCTCCTCATTCTCCTGAAAAGTTAGCAACATCCGGAATATACATGCAAGATAACATTCCTACTTTTACTCAGATGTTAGAGCATAGCTTAAAATAGTTATATGAAATACTGCATTTTATGTATAATATTAAGCAAAATATATCATACACACTACACATAGGTTTAGTAGGTTCTAGCTGTTTCTGGCATAAGTTCACAAGATAATTACAACAAGTGTTCAGGAATGTTTTGTCAAAGCACAAAGAGTGTGTCCAAATTATGAAAACTTATATCAAAATTAAGATATTAATATGCCTCATCATCTGCCCCCCACTATTCAAATGCTTATCCTCAAGCATTATACTTCTTTGCCATAGCTCTGAAGTCTCCGACTGAGGTTCTCCCCTTTTTCCCACTTCTGAAGGTGTAGTAGAATCGTCTATTGCACTCCCAATGATCACCTCTGTGCTCCTCAACCAATAGGTCTAGTTTAGTAGCATTATTATCATAAAGAGGCCAAAGAAGAGTAGAAGGCTGAAAGGATAAGGGCATCCATAGTTCCTTTTTGATATGTCATCCTAGTTGTATGTATTTGGTCACCCTGTGAACAACTGCCTCATAATTGATAGGACTATGTGTTTATGCCTTTTTGAAGGCATCTAGCAATCGGCTCCACCTGTTCCTAATCCCTGAAAAAGCTCTTTGCTGTGTAAAATTTGGGAGTGTTTGGTAATCTCTGTAAACCTTTTCTCTTTCTACAAACACTTTAGCCCTGATCTCTGGTTTTGGTTTTCCATAAGTTAATCTGAACCAATCTCTTAAAAGATCATTAGGCTTATGTGATTCAGCCCGTAGTGGCAAAGGTTCAGATTTTTTAAGATCTCTGTAGGCATTTAACTGCTGGTCATAGTTTGTCTCATTATGCATCCAAGACATTAAATCCCTAAGGTGAACATCTTCTATGTAAAGCAAAGGATTCCACTCTGTTTCGTGTGGAATTATGAAATTATGCAAATAAAGTTCACACAACAAATTCTTCTGCCATGTGGGCAGAGTCTGATACACATTGTAAAAATCTTGAGCAGTTTTAAATTCACAATCAATATCCCTGATTGTCATCATTAATTTGAACGACAAAAACTATTCCTTCAGACAAACAGAATACACCCTTGGTGGTGATCTACAGGTCATGACTTGGCTAGTTATCTTTAAAACCTTATTCATCTGTTGTTTCTATTTCTCAAGCTGTTCCTTGAGGGATTCAATTTCCTCATCTTTATCAAATATTATTTTCTGCATTTGGTCTCTTTCTTGTTTCCACAAGGTCGTTTGAAAAATGAAATGATTGTATAGACCAAATAATACAGATTGAATTGTAGATGAAGGAAATTCTTGAGCCATAGCTTTCTTCTTTTGTTTCTTAGCAACTTGTTGGAAATAATGGGTATACCAGGAGGATTTATAAGGTATGATAGAAACATTACTATATATAGGGACTGGTGGAGAAGTAGGTTGAACACTTTCAGGGGTATTTTCTGTGACTACAATAGGATTTGTCTCACACATTTCTTGATCACCCTGTGGTATTTCACTGTCAGGCTTATTTTCACATGTTTCCACATTTTGGGGTTCCAACTGCACAGGAGAATCATCTGGAATATTCTTGACCTATTTTTCTTCATGAGGTTTTGATACTTGACCTTTCATGTGAGGGCTTCGACGTACAAGAACCTCTTTAACCTCTATTGCTTTGCGAGTCTGTTTTGGTTTAGATGGTGTTGGGGTAGATGCTGCAGGATTAGTTGCTGCAAGAATAGACCTCTTTCTCTTTGTCACTTGAACAGTAGGGTTTTGGGCCTCCCTTTTAAACATAGGGCTTTCTTCATCAACCTTACGTTTTCCTTTGTCTCTAGTAGAGCTAGGTATATCACCTTCTAAAATAGGTTCAACAATTTTATCAGTAGGAGGTAATGATGGTTCTTTCTCTGTTTCAGCTAGATTCTGACTAGGCACCTCAATTTCTTCCTCATTCCCTAAATTTTGTTGAATAGGGTTGGCTTGAGGCTGCAAGGTTTTAAATTCAACAAATTTTGCCCATGATACAGGGGAGGAATTCCTAAGGGACCTTTTAACTAAAATTTTAACTAGGGCATGATGACAAATAGAATTTTCATTTCCTTTTTGAGTTTTCTCAGCACTTATACACAACATATTGTAAAGGAAATTGGGGACATTAACTTGAATGTTATGCCTTACACAACTGAGCAGCTTAAAATGATGAGCGTGTAAGTTCAAAAATTTTCCTTCGCGGGTCAAATACTTGATGATATAGTTTGCCAATTTTCGATACAGTGCTAGGAGAGAGTCTCTTACACCCTTGCTTTGAGATTTCCAATGGAGGGTCACCCAGCCGTGAAAACTGTGCCCGCGACAACTTGGCGTCATGTTCATTTGGGTAATGCTCTCCACTAATTGGTAGTCCTGTGACTTCTGCTATTCCCTCCTCAGTAGCAACCACTTTCAATCCCCATACTGTGGCTTCTCCTTCATCAAATGTCCTCATAAACTCCATTTCTACTTCTTCATTGTACTTTGTTAACTATAGGAAGTAGCCAAGCCATCCACAAGCATTGAAAGTACGGAATGCTTCCACATCTGCTAGTAGAATACCATGGACAACCGGCTCATGTCTCTACAATTGACCTCCCATCCTCAAAATGCCTAGTTTTAAATTCTTTATTTTCACCACCCTAATAATTTTTATCCCCTTAACTCTCTGCAAATACCTTCTTCTCATAATTCAAAATGATTTTTCTGAGAAATGCCGATACCACATTCTCTTAACATAGCTTCATTATGTTTGGCATGTAAAATGATGATGCCATTAATTATGAAGGACATCAAAGTTTTAACTAGGAGTGTTCTTTGTATAAATGATAGTCCTTTTAAGTCATGTCAAACTGAGGAAATCTTTCCCAAAATCGGAATGAAAAGGTACGGTAGATACAATAAAGATTTAAAAATTAAAATAGACCGCAGCCAAAGTACAACATATAACATGGACATAACTAGGGTGACATGGAGATGACACTTGGAAAGAAATACACTTTCCTTGCCCCCCACGAAATTTTGACAAGTGT
The DNA here is from genome assembly GCA_027943335.1 of Chamaecyparis obtusa. NCBI lineage: Eukaryota > Viridiplantae > Streptophyta > Pinopsida > Cupressales > Cupressaceae > Chamaecyparis > Chamaecyparis obtusa. The sequence goes on from BSBK01003618.1 coordinate 1,786,804, forward strand.
CCACACTTAAAAAATTTCGCACAGGAATGGGAAACTAGCTTTAGGCTTATACCATACATTTAATGCAGTATTATATATAATTATTGAAACCTATGCACTAAAAATGAGAAGAAAGTAAAAATGTGTACCTGAAACTTTTAAATCGCGCATCCGTATGCAAGTTTATGAGTTGGTGAAGTCTGGTGATCACTGAAAAGGTGTTGACGACATGTTTTATTGAAAGCATGAAAAATAGAATTTGTGGGTGACGTGGAGGGTGAGTGGATGGTAGACAAAGAAATGAGATGAATTAATAAGAAGAAAATGAAAAGTGAGTGAAAGAACGAACCTCATATGGAATGAGGTTTTATTATGTGTTGCTCATCGAAGGCTTGCTAAGGTACGGCTACAGGAAGAAGGCTTGCACCCTCCACTCCAGGAACTATGTCCATAAGAGTTGGTAGATTTCTTGGTTGGAACTGCTACACGAACTCATCCTTGGTCTGTGGTTTATGATAGAGGCACAATCGGTGGCCATTTACAAGCAATTTGAACTAGACTAGATCAATGGTTGTCAGCTGTACTGCTCCATTGTCAAATACATACTGAATTTCGTAAGGCCCTAGCCACCGAGTCTACAATTTTCCTGGTATCTCCTTATATCGAGAATCATATAAAAGAGCCCAATCTCCTACTTGGAAGTGTTTAGTCCTGATATGTGCATCATGCCACTTCTTTCTTTGTTTCTAAATGATCTCTATTTTTTCCAAAGCTATCTTTCTCATTTCATCCAGTGAGTTCAAGTGGAGAAGTCTCTCTTCTTGTGCTGCAGGAAGACTGATGTTTAATTCTAGAGCAGTGCATAATGTTTTATGTTCAAATTCAATGGGCAACATTGCTGCTTTTCCATACACAAGTTCAAATGGGGTAAATCTAGTTGTTGTCTTCCATGTTGTTCTGTAAGCCCAAACAGCTTCAGTTAATCTGTTGTTCCAATCCCTCCTATGTATTTGCACTATCTTGGTCAGAATGGCCTCAATTTCTCTATTGGTGACCTCTGCTTGCCCATTTGCCTGAGGGTGATATGGGCTAGATTTTTAGTGCCTTATGCTGTATTCTTTCATAAGGTGAGTGATCAAATTTGATGTGAACTGGGCTCCTTGATCTGTTACAAGTTCTTGGGAACTCGGTAGCGTGTGAATATTTCTTCATATAAGAATTTAGCTACTTTCTCATCTCTTGCATTTTTCATCGCCCTGACTTCCACCCATTTTGTTAAATAATCCATACATACTAAGATGTAGGATTTACCATTTGATGGTGGGTCAATTGGCCCTATGAAGTCCATACCCCATTTGTCAAAGGGTGTTACAACAACCTATGGATTGAGTGGCATCTCATCTGAATTTTTTGGTCGGTCCATTCTCTGGCATTTGTCACACTTGGTGGTATAAGTTGTTGCATCCTTGTGTAATGTTGGCCAGTAATATCCAATTGTAAGTATTTTTAATGTTGTTCTTTTTCTTGCAAAATGACCTCCACATGGTTCATTATGACAGGCATGTAGTATGTCATATATTTCATCTTCCCTAACACATCTCCTCATGATTTGATCTAGTCCAGTATAGAAGAGATTGTTATCTATCCATGAATAATGAAAACTTTTCTCTGCAAGCTTCTTCCTATCTTTTTGGGAAAAATGTGGTGGCATTTTATTTGCAGCAAGATAATTTTCTATGTTTGCATACCATGGTGTTTGGGTTTCTATGTGGAACAAATGCTCATCTGGAAATGTATCTTCAATTGGATTTGAATCTTTATCAGCAAGTTGAAGTCTGGACAAATAGTCAGCAACTACATTGGCCTTTCCTGGCTTATCAACAATGGTAATATCAAACTCCTGCAATAACAAGAGCCATCTTGTCAATCTACCAGTTACAACTGGTTTGTTCATCAAGTACTTTATGGCTGAGTGGTCAATATGAACAAAAATAAGATAGCCAGTTACATAGTGTCTAAATTTGTTCGATGCATAAAATACAGCTAAAAGTTCCTTCTTAGTTACTGTGTAGTTTAGTTCAGGGCCATGGAGACTTTTACTAATATAATAGATTGCATTTTAGCAGGCTTTTTTCCTAATACAACACCTACAACATAGTCTGATGCATCAGTATGGATATGGAATGGAATAGACCAATCTAGTCATTTGAGAACTGGTGCTATGGTGAAGAGTTTCTTAAGCTATAGGAAGGATTCATTACATGCTAGTGTCCAAATGAATTCAGCTTCTTTAGTCAACAACATATACAAAGGACTAGCTATTTGACTAAAATTTTGAATGAAACGCCTATAATAGCTAGCATGGCCTAAAAAAGATCTTACATCCTTTGGTTTAGTAGGTATGGGCAATGTTAGGATTACCTCTATCTTGGCTGGGTCCACTTGTATCCCTGCTGCTGATATAAAGTGACCAAGTACTACCCCTTCCTACATAAGCATGAAACATTTCTCACTATTAAGTGATAGGTTATGTTCTTTGCATTAGACAAGAACCTTTTCAAGATTCTTCAAAGCCTCCTCAAAGGTTACTCCAAATGTTGTAAAATCATCCATGTATATTTCTTTACAGTCGTGTGAGATGTCAGCAAAAATACTTATTACAACTCTTTGAAATGTTGCTGGAGCATTACACAGGCCAAATGGCAACACAAAGTATGCAAAAGTACCCCATGGGCATGTAAATGTAGTTTTATCTTGATCCTCTGGAGCTATACTTATCTAATTATAACCACTGTATCCATCAAGAAAAGAAAAATATTTCTTACCAGCCAAAGTGTCTAGAACTTGATCAATAAATGGTAAAGGAAAATGATCCTTCTTTGTTGCCTTATTCAATTCTTTGTAATCTATACAAATCTACCATTTCTATCCTTTTTAAGGTACTATAACCAGAGGTGAGACCCATCGACTATCAGATATAGGGTATATGAAACCAGCATCAAGCAATTTTTGTAGTTCAGTTTTAACTATTTCCTTGAGTGCTGGATTAACCCGCCTCTGGGGTTGACAGGGTGGCAGACACCCTTCATTGATATATATTCTATGAGTGCATAATGTGGGGCTTAATCCTTTCATATCTCCATAATCTCATGCAAATGCCTTTTCATGTTTTTGAAGAAGCTCTGTTAACTGTTTCAGCTATTTGGGAGGCAATTTGTTATTGACATGGAGATTATGACCTTTTGACAACTCAACAGTAGTTGTGAGATTAACCATAGCAGCTTCAGAGATGGGACTTGTATCTAGTTCACATGGTAAAATTTGATGGATAATGTCTGGCTCCTTAACTAGAAAACAATTCTCAGTATGTTCCTCATATGTAGTTAGTTCCAACATAGAACTGTCACATATATCCTTTTCTACCACACAAGTATTATTAAGAATACTCTGAATTACTGAATCTTCCTTCTACAGCTTTAGAAAAGACTGTCTATGTAACATCATAAGTTGTACTATAGAGTTTAACTCTTCCTCTCCATCTCCTAAATCTGGCCATACAGGTGTGCTTAAATTTAGTTGGGGTTGTGCTAGAGGATACATGAAAAATTTCTTTGTTGCCTGTCCATCCGATATGGTCATATTTCCTGACCTACAACTTATATTTGCATCAGCTGTAGTTAACCACGGTCATCCTAAAATGACAAGGTAACCAACTAAGTTGACTTTGGGAGATAGAATCATAAAATCTACAGGGTATTCTAGAGAATCTAGGGCTACTACTATGTCTTCTATCATTCCATCAGGAGTGACAGTAGAACTATCGACAAGTTGCAGAATTGTTGGGGTAGCTCGTATTCCTTCTATGTTCAACTTTTTCATAGTATCCTTGGTCATTACATTTATAGCAGCACCAAGATCAATCAAGGCATTTTTGACTAACTGACCATTTATAATCACATTCACAACTGGACTTCCTTAATCAGAATATTTAGGAATAACCAATTTTCCTAACATGATGTCAACCAATTGTCCTATAACATGGACTGTGGTTGGGTCCTTTTTCTTCCTCCCAAGCTTTTTAAGATAGGCTTCTCTAATAACTTTGCCATAAAGAGGAACACCTTTAATAGCTTGGAACAAAGGAATCTGGACATGCATGTTCTTCAGCTGGTTAATGATGTCAAAGGATTGTTCCTCTGTTTGTGTAGGTTTACTTTGTATAAGCTTTTGTGGAAAAGAAGGTTCAACTTTAGTTTGAGTTTGAACTGAACTAGTTGCATTTTCTAGGTCAACCGCTTGCGATAGAGAAGTTGCTGGTACTGATGCTACAGGAGGATCTGGTATTTTAGTTATTAGAGGTGGTTCAGGTGTTGGTAAGGTTGTACCAGATCTCAAATGTATATCTACAACATTTAGAGCATAAGCAGGATACTGCTGAGCATCATCAACATACATTGGTTGTTGTGGCTGTTGGTTATTTGGATTTGGCTAAGGTTGTGCAGTCAACTGAGTCTATTTTTGAGGTCCAAAAATTGTAGGAGGTGGCATTAGTGCAGGTGTATTCATTGGAGGTGGTAAAGGTGGGTATCCAGTATTGTTAGACCATTGCTGAGGTCCTCTCCATTGGTCTGTAGATTGCCAATTCCCTTGGGGTGGTTGCCATTGGCTTTGGAATTCTGGCCATTGGTTTTGGAACTGTGGAGGATACCATTGACTTTGTGGATTATTTTGCGAAGCATTGTTCCAACTAGGTTGATTATACTGTGGAGGACCTTGGACACTACTGTTTTGCCATTGATTACTATATGGATTTGAATTTTGTAAAGGGTCTTGGGGCATACCTTGACATGGGGCCCATGGCTGACATTGAGCAATGAAGAATACTTGCTCATCTTCTCCTTCTATCTTTAGGTACTCAGTTGGAAGATGCTAGTTTTCCACATTAGCAACCAATTTGCAATGACAATCTTTCTTCTGTTTCTAGCAGTGTGGACAGTACTCAGCTAACTGCTCCTTAGCTTCTGCATGTTTCTTCTTAGCATCCATTGTATCCAAATGTGTGGTGACATCATTGATGATGTCCTGCTTGAAATTAGACAACAAATTTGAAATTTCCATCTTTGAAATACTAGAGCCACTTCCTTTGGCTATTGCTGAGCGAAATCCCCTTCCTTTCTTTACCACTGACCTAGAGTAGTTCTGGCAAATCTTCTGAAGGTCATCCCATGAGGATTGCGATATATCTCCTCCTACCATCAAATCCAATGCTTCAAGATAGTTTTCATTTACTCCTCTAAGGAAAATTAGCTTATGGGACTCCTCCTGGAGGGTGTGTTGTGGGTTCTTTTGTAAATTGAATAGGAAGTGAGATATATAATCTTCTAATGTTTCATCTTTCCATTGTGACATTCTAAAATGTCATCACCTTTTGAATCATTTCCCTTGCAATATTCCTTATACTTGTTAAGAAACAAGTGTCTCATATCATCCCAATCTGCTACTGCATTTGCCCCCAAGCCCATAAACCATTTTAAAGCTGACTCTTTTAGTGTGGTTGGGAATAATTTTAGCTTGTGACTATCATTATTATAGTCAAAGCTCCAGCACAGGATATCAAATTCAAACAGGAAAGTATCAAGATCCTCTATGATGAGACCATAAAATTTTGGTAATGCTGATGTAGGTATATTTTTAAGATTGGGATTATTGACGAGACTTGGTATTGGAAATGGAAATGTGGGAGCTTCCATAGCTGGAGGTATGGGATATTGAAACTATGGCTAGAAATTGGTAATTGTTGGGGAATTATGAATAACAGGTGGTCCTAAAGTGGAGTTAGTATGGAAGTTGGCCAATATTTCCTCAAATGGATGGAGGTCAAATGTTTTCTAGATGTCTTCTTCTACTGAAGATGTTGATGCAGTAAACTCTGGGCTTGCGTCTAGAAATGGTAGTTTAGGTTCTTCGAATTCTTCTTTTCGTTTCACAGACTCCTTAGGAAGGAATCTACCATGGACATCTCTCCTTCTTTGATGCATGCAAGTAATTGGTGACTTGTAAATCAAGCTCACAACTTTGCAGTTCCTAACTAACAAACTAATCTGAAAATAAATGACTCATGAAGGTTCCTAGCTTGACACCATCCCCGGTAACGGCGCCAAAAATGTACGGTTCCATAATAGATAAAGATAATCACGCCATTGTTTCTCCTTCAAAGATAGTATATCTATTATAAAGATTACCTATCCCATCATGAAATACACTTGAATTGTCAACCCAAGGATGTAGGACTTGAAATGGGCTAGCACAGTTTGTGCACTAAGTTCCTTTAGGAGTCATAATACCTATGCTGCAGGAAAATAAAAATGCATTGGAAGAATCTATGCTGCTGCTACAAAATAGTAAACACACCTTGGCTAACAAAAGATAATTGCAGGAAGCTTAAAAAAATGAACCTAACTAATTAACAACTCAGAACATCCACTATGACCATTTTCTGCAAGTGCTGCAGGAACTTCATAGTAACAATGCTGTAGGACTAATACAGTAAATCTATCTAAAAATAGGAAACTGCAAGAAATGAATCTATTCTACCTAAATCTATTCCACCTCCCAAGTGGGCCCCCTTGGTTGGTTTCAATTAACTATGAACACAACAAGTGCTTCAAAATCTTTCTTCCATTAAAATCCTTCTTTGATTACATAGAAACTTGATAACTCATAAAAGACAGAAAAAGTAACTTCTGAATCTAAATCAGCATTATCTATTTTCTCATTAGCTTCCTAGGACAATCCTAGATCCAATATATATAGGATTGGATTCTTATTAAAAACATACATAAAATTCTTAAGCAAACATCACCAGAAAAGAAGGTGGAAGATCAACCATGACATAATACATTTACTACCAAGCAACAGAATAACAACTTGCAAGAAATATAGCAAGTTGTATCCCCTATATTCTTTGGAACTCCTTTGCAGGCATGGCTTATTCAACGGAACTAAATTGCACTTTCTTTGCCATGACCGGTCTTCATTGTCTTCCTCCTTAAATGTAGTAATCACCACTCCTTGCATCGCTCCTCATTCTCCTAAAAAATTAGCAACATCCGGAATATACATGCAAGATAACATTCCTACTTTTACTCAGATGTTAGATCATAGCTTAAAATAGTTATATGAAATACTGCATTTTATGTATAATATTAAGAAAAATATGTCATACACACTACCCATAGGTTTAGTAGGTTCTAGTTGTTTCTGGCATAAGTTCACAAGATAATTACAACAAGTGTTCAGGAATGTTTTGTCAAAGCACAAAGAGTGTGTCCAAATTATAAAAAATTATATCAAAATTAAGACATTAATATGCCTCATCAAGGTGTATGTACCATCTCAAAAGAAGCCAAAATACAAATCTTGGTCCATTGATAATAAACGAAAGTTCACTCCTCTTGGACAATCTTTGGAATCGGCTATGAGAACTCTGCTGGCTAGTAACATCATCTCTTTGCCTGAGATCTGACAATCTGATCCTGACCCTAAGTCGAAATGGTGGAGAGAAAATGAATTATGTGATTTCCATCGAGGTAAAGGTCACAAAACTAATAACTACATGTGCTTGAAGCATACCATTCAAGACTTGATTGATAATGGAGACATCACGATTGATAATCCTAAAAGCAATAATGATCACACAACATTCATAGAACCATTTCCTAAACATGGTCAAGAAGTTTCATCTTCCCAGTCTAATATGGGGGCAAAGGTCAATTATGCTTACCCTGGAAATAATGTTGTTATCAATATGGTTGAACCCTGTCTCTCTGAGCATTGCAATGTCATCACAATTATGTGAAGAGATAGAGATCATCCTTCAACTAACATAGTTACTCGATCACAAGCTCAGGCACATCTAAAAGGACAAATCCCATATTCATTAAATGTCCCTAAGATACCCTTCAATCTATCTTCTGCTTCCAAACAGAAAGCTACTTCTAAATCTTCCAATCCTAAAGATACAAGGCCTACATCTTATAGCATTGTTCAACAACTTCAACACACTAATGGAAAAATCTCAATGTTTGAGTTGCTTCGAATATCTCCAGCTCATCGAGCTATTCTAGACAAAGCTTTTCTCAGATCCAATGTTCTTGATGACCTTGATTTAGACAGGTTCCAGACTATTGTTGGACATCTTACATCTCCACAATATATCTCCTTTTCAGAGGAAGATGACAAATCCTTGAGTCACCTGCATAACTAGCCCTTGCATATAGAAGTCTTGATCCAGAACCATAGATTCAAATGTGTGTTGATAGATGGGGGTGCTGGCCTAAACATTTGTTCTTACAGCTTGGTCACACAACTGGGATTTTCAGAATTGGCTATTGATCCTAGAAAGAAAATAACTATAAAAGCCTATGATGAGAAAGAAATATCTGCTAAAGGCACCATTGTCTTACCTATCAGAGTAGGTCCGATTATCAGAGATACTATATGCCAAGTTCTTGATCTACCTTTGGCTTACAACATCCTTCTAGGGAGACCATGGATACATGAGATGAAAGCTATCCCTTCTACATATCATCCATGTTTGAAATTTCCTTATGAAGGAGTAGAGGTGACAATTCCAGCTAATCAACATACAATTTGCAATACATTAAAGAAAAGTGCCGATAAACTTGTTCCTAATAATAGAGAATCTTCCACCAAACAGTCAGACATTGCTTCAACAGCCAAGATGGAAGACATTGCTAAAGAGGTTACAATTAAAGAAAAAGGTATGGGAGAATATGCTATTGAGCCAGTCTTATCTTTGATGTCTCTCCCTATCTCACCTAAGTCTTATGGACAATCTTTAAAACAACCTAAACCAAACTCTAAAGAACCTCTCGAGGCATATAAAGGAAATTTTGTGGCAGAACAAGTATCCAAGCAAGAATTTGAAGAAGATGAAGCTGTGCTTGCATGGCTATACAAGGATGAACCTGAATCTCAAGTTGCTCAAACTAGTGACTCTACAGTATCTAAAATCCCTTCTAAATCATATGGCCTAGGGAGTAAATTGATAGCTAAAATGGGATATCCAGGTAAAGGACCTCTAGGAATCAGAGGATAAGGTCTTATGACACCTATTTCTCATACTAGTAGGGCAAACAAAGAAACTATTAGTTTAGGCTTTAAAAAGAAACCCTTTCACCTCAAAGGTAATTGTTCTCATGTCATAGAGAAGATCACACCAGGAGAACCCCTCCTCAAGAAGGAAGAAACTGAATCATCAGATAGTGACTCAGACAACTTGGAACTTGTTCCTTATGAACGTTTGCCTAAGGAAATCAAAGACCTTCTTGTTGCAGAAATTGATCCAATAAAAAGAATTAATGTAGTAGACACACAAGAACCTACTATAAAGCAAGAGATAGTTGCAACATAAGAACCAGCTAATCTTGAAGACCATCAAGAAGAGGAAGGTGGAAGTTCTTTTGAGATAGATTCTCATGAGTATAAATCCAAATTAGAATCTAAGGGTAACCCTTCTTGGAATATCCATCCTGACTTTACTCATGTTCTTAGATTTCCTAGAGGCATAGATGAAGAGTCAAATGACTATGAATGGGGAGCCATTCTAGAACCAGATGAAGATGAGCTTATTACAGAGAAACATGTTGATGTTATTCACCAATATGCACCTAAACCCAATGTAAGTCTAGAGCAAAATAATGAACTTATCGAGTCTTATCCATCGATGGTTGAAGTGGACTTCCACAATGACATTGAGCCTATTCATGAATTGAATGTTTTAAGTTGTAATATCACCTTTGAACTCGAGCATCGGGTTAGGACCAATGATGACAAATCCATATCTATGAACACCATATCCCAATCTTTCACCACTTTGACTATCCAACATCCTAAACTTCTTGATCAAACCTCCACAAATCCGAGCCATGGTATTTATACCTTCCCTAATGACTATGCCCTTGCTTGCTACCTAAATGCAGTTGAGCCTATAAGGAATTCCATCAATGAACCAAGCGTTAGCATGATAGAGTCAGATATCAAATATCTCAGTCAAAAGAATAAGAATAAAAATAAAAATAAAAAGAGTTCTGAGGGTGAAAACCACTTTGTGGCAGTCTCAGAACCTACAATAGTAAAGAAAAAAGATGTATCCAAAGGTGAAAACCTCTTTGAGGTGCCTAAGGATGAGATATTTGATGTCCTTCCGACTCATTTACAGGATAGATCTCTGGTTCTAATTGAGCCCACTCAATCCATCAACTTGGGCACAACAAAGGAACCACAGTTGGTCCATGTTGCACAATCTTTATCAGAAGAAGAGAAGAAAGCATTCACAACATTCCTGACATAAAAGAAGATCAACTTTGCATGGAAATATTCAGATATGCCAGGGTTGGATCCTAATCTTATAATGCACCATTTATCTATAGCTCCCAACGTCAAACCTATTAAGCAAAAGTTAAGAAAGATGCATCCTCATGTTGCACTCTTGGTAAAAGCTGAATTGGAGAAGCTCCTAAAAGCCAGATTTATCCATGTTGTTGATTATGCAGAATGGATCTCTAATATTGTACCTATTTCAAAACTAGACAAATCAATAAGAGTGTGCACAAATTTTAGAGATGTGAACAAGGCATGCCCTAAGGATGATTTTCCACTACCTAACATTAACATGATTGTGGATATGACTACGGGCTTTGAGATGTATTCTTTAATGGATGGTTTTTTCGGTTACAATCAAATAAAAATTGCTCTAGAGGATCAAGAGAAAACTACTTTCACATGTGCATGGGGCACCTTCTATTGGAATGTCATGCCATTTGGGCTTAAAAATGCTGGTCCTACATATCAGAGAGCTATGACTTCTATTTTTCATGACATGATGCATAGGACTATGGAGGATTATGTTGATGATACTTTAGCAAAATCTATGATTAGAGCTGAACATCTAGATGACTCGAGCAAGATACTAGATAGAATGGAAAAATTTAGTCTCAGACTAAATCCTAAGAAATGTGCTTTTGGTGTCACTTCTGGAAAACTTTTAGGATACATAGTCTCAAAGAAAGGTATTGAAGTGGATCCAGCTAAAGTAAAGGCTATCACGGAGATGCAACCACCGAAGAATATCAGTCAAATGAGGACATTACAAGGGAGAGTTCAATCTATCAGAAGATTCATATCACAGCTAGCAGACATATAACAACCCTTTACAAAAACATTACATAAAGGTGTGACTTTTGCATGGAATGAGGCATGCAAAAAGAAATTTAATCATATCAAGGATTATCTATCAAATCCTCCTATCTTGATGCCTCCTATTTAAGGGAAGCCATTGATCTTATATTTTTCCGCAATAGGTACATCACTGGGAGCATTGCTGGCGCAACATGATGAGAATAAGAAGCAAAGAGCTATATACTATATCAGTAGAACACTGGTTGCATACGAAAAGAATTATTCAATGATTGAGAAAGCTTGTCTAGCTATGATCTTTGCATCACAGAAACTGAGACACTACATGTTAGCTCATACAACTCAATTGATAGCTAAAATCGATCAATTAAAGTACCTACTAAGCAAAGCCACCCTCATGGGTAGATTGGCTAAATGGGTTATGTTCTTAAGTGAATTTGACATTGAATATATTGAGAGAAAAGCTATAAAAGGATAGGTTATTGCTGATCAATTAGAAGATGCACCTATGATTGATGATACACCAATGCACATGGAATTTCCAGATTCCTCTATCATGACTCTTTCTTCTAGAAAATGGCAGTTGTTCTTTGATGGCTCCTATACACATAATGGATATGGAGCAAGCATATTGTTCATAACTCCTCAAGGATACTCAATCCCAAAAGCATTCAGATTAAAGTTTCCTTGCACAAACAATATTGTTGAATATGAAGCCCTTTTAAATGGTATGAAAATAGAAATTGAGTGGAGAGTGACAGAGATACACATTTATGGAGACTCACAACTTGTCATCCATCAAGTCAATAATGTATATCAAATGAAGGATGAAAAACTCATTCCATAGAAAAGAATGGTAGATGATCTAAAGAAATATTTCATATCTATCACATTTGAACAAATTCCTAGAATAGAGAACAAGGCTGCCGATGCAATGGCAATGCTATCTACTCTATTACAACAACTTGAACATGAGCTATGCTATGAGTTCCTGGTGGAAGCACTATCTTATCCTGCATATGATTCCCCTGAAACCCACATGATCTACACTGTTGTTGGTCATGATTCATCCAGATACAAAAACCTATTCCCCTATCTCAAAGACCAAATCATTCCTGATACCTTCAACCACCATGAAAAGAGATACCTTATCCGTAATGCCTCTTGATATGTCATCATTGGTCATGATCTTTACAAATGAGGTCTAGATGGTACGCTACTTAGATGTTTAGAACGGGAAGAGTCTCAACTTGCATTAGAAGAAGTCCATGATGATATTTGTGGGTCACACTTGAACAGTTTAACACTAGCTCAAAAACTTATTAGGGCTGGGTACTATTGGCCAGAAATGGAGAAAAATTCTATCAAGTTTGCTAAGAACTGTCAAAAGTGCCAAGTGCATGGCAACTTAATTCATGCTCTAGGGAGAGATCTAATTCCCTTCACTACACAATGGCCTTTTCACCAATGGGCATTTGATCTTATCAGAGCCATACATCCTCATTCTTCTAATGGACATACCCATATAATCACATCTACAGATTATTTTACAATTTGGGTAGAAGCAGTCCCCTTGACTCAAGAAATTGGAAAACAAATATCTATGTTCATATTGAACTATATCATATGTAGATATGGGATTCCTCATTCCATAATAACAGATAATGGTGGACAATTCAAAAACAAAGACTTGGATGATTTATGTGACAAATTCAAGATTACACAACATTGGTCGTCTATTTACTATCCTCAAGGGAATGGACAAGCAGAGGCTTCCAACAAGAATCTACTGAAAATCTTGCACCGTACAGTTAATAAAATAGGAAGAGACTGACATCTTATGATCAATCCAGCTCTCCGGGCCTATAGAACAAGTATTAGAACACCTACTGGGGCTACTCCTTTCACTTTAGCTTATGGGTCTGAAGTGGTACTACCTTTTGAGGTTGAAATCCCATCACTAAGAATTAGAATGCATGGTCTAGCAACTGATGATGACTACAAAGTGTCTAGGTTGCAAGAACTTGAACTACTAGATGAGCGCAGGCAAGTAGCGTATGATCATCTCAAAGTATATCAGAAAATAATGTCTAGAGGCTACAATAAGAAAGTCAGACACAGAGAATTTCAGGTTGGTGATCTAGTCTTGAGAGAGAATCCTAAAAATCAATCACATCGAGAACACAAGGGGAAGTTTGAACCCAATTGGCTGGGTCCCTTTGTAATCACTGCTACTTTTGGCTTTGGTGCCTATCAACTCTCAATGACTGAAGGAGAATAGCTCTGAGAACCAACCAACGTTCTCCATCTGAAGAAGTTCTACACCTAAGGCATTTAGTCTATGGTAAAATGTCCTAAAAAAATCTTAAAAATCTGAAAAAGTCCTAAAAAATGATCTTGGTGAAAACCTAGCAATAGGCACCTTGTTGATTCACAAAAAAAGTAAAAAATATCAAAAGTACAATTTTTTAAAAAAAAATATCAAAAGTATAAAAAAAATTTGAAAAATATCAAAAGTACAAAAAAATTGAAAAGATGAAAAATGCAAAAAAATGAGAAAAAGAAAAAGTGCCTTGGTGAAAACCTAGAAATAGGCACCTTGGTAGCAAAAATAAAATCTCTACCAAGATGGTGAAAACCTAGCAAATGGGTGCCACTTGTTCAAAATGCTCCATCTATCAGCACAATCTTGGTCTTTCCCAGCTTTCAGTCCTGCTTTAGTCTGTATATATTCATGTTTTCAATAAGTTGGTCTGTACACCAATCTGCTCAAGCGTCTGTATCTTATCAATGCTTAATACTTGGGGGCAATCAATGTCATATCTTATGGCCTCCACTGCATTTTAGACGTGTCATATCCAAACAAAGTCCTTTGAAACTTCATTTGAGTCAGTCAGTCAGTCTTGTCTCCAGAAAGGATTTTGCATCTCCAACAACGTAATCAAACATCAAAACAAACTGAAATTAATCTGTGCTTCATGCTTTTATCTCCTTGTATGCTTACTGATTCACATTGAGATTTTTGCATATTGTGTCTCTTCGAGCTCTTCGATGATGTCCTTTATAGGATTTAGAGAGTGATGATTGGGGGCATAATCTTTTCTTTGTCTTCTGCTTGTATATGAAAATCTAACAACTTTGGAAATTCTGGATTGAAATGGTGTCCGTCTGTAAGAGCCTCTATCTCGAATTGGATGGCCATGAGTACCTCGACCATTGATACCCAAAAAATTCAAGGAAGTTTGATCTAGCTATTGTCTTTTTGAGTGAGTTCTTTCTCCTATTGTGAAATGCAATCTTACTTAAGAATGTGAATGATAAAGGGTCACTATGGGTAATTCACATTGGATTTGGAATGATCTCTTGACTGTTTGATGTGTTTGTAATGCAAGGTGTATTCTAGTCATCATGACATTTATGTTTTGATGCTTATACAAATTGTTATATCAAAATGGACATGATATTCAAGTCATCCTGGCATTTGTGCCTTGGTGCTTATATCTACTCTGACATTCTGAAATAAAATCAATATTCATATGTCCATGGTTGTTTGGCCAGTGGGTGTTGTATTGATTCCTGTGCATACAAATTGATATTCATATATCTATGGTTTCATAACTGGTGGGCATTGTATTGATTTATCTGGTTACCTAAAAATTCAATGATGACAAACGACCGACACATGATCAGTGACTAGGTCCTAGGTCTTAGGTTTGCATATCATTTTGCATGTCTCTTTTCACTTTGCATGTTTGCATGATCTCACAATGGTTGGATAAACTTCAATGCTTAAAAATGATTCTTCAATCACATCTTCAAATCTAACAGAGAGCTGAATCTTACAAGAAGGTTCCTCCAACGAAACAACAAGTAGAATCCTTTTTCGGGATCAAAATTGAAATCTCAAATCATTCATATTATTAACTGCTTGCATAATGAACCTTCAATCATCACAAAAATCTAGTATTCAACTTAATTAATTATCTTACATCAAACTATCAAAATTTCAACTTGGTCAACTATGGTCAACTCATGGTTTAACCTAGTCAAACTTGGTCTTTAGGACCTCTAAACAATGCAGAACACATTCTTGGATGTGTACAACCACTTCTCAAATCAATTAACATGCTTCTAAACCATTCAACACTAACTTTTCTTATCAGATTTCAATTTTTATCCTAAAGGGGGCATGGTATTACACATCATTCAAGTCTGTAAATCTAATTTTGTCTATCAATCTTTTCTTAGTAATCAAGAGAACAACCACGTCCAATCGCTAATTCATCTAAAGTCCTTGTCGCTTGGGGAAAATCAAATCTATCATCGCTTGGGGCATATTAGATTCATCGAGATCCATATCAATTTGGTATTCTCTTAATATTGTAAATTGTATCAGTTTTTGTAACTATCGGTTTAGTTGTGTTATTTCCTTGGTTCTTCGGTAACTGAAGGGTTCATATGTGATACCAATGTGATTCTTATTGACAATTAGATCTAGAATCGATCACTCACTTCTTCGCAATCATAAGGTTCAGAATCAGGCATTTTGACACTTCTTCACAATCATCGGTTCATCGATGTTATAGTTAACATTATCTTTGGTCATTCAGGACCTAATATCTTCGAATCTTTCAATCAATTTTTGTCTCATATCACAATTTTTGTTTCATATCAATTTCAAATCAATCATCAATTTCAACATCAAACATAGACTGTCTTTGAACCACTACGCTTCTCATAGTAATTCAAAGAGGGGCAAAATGTAATACCCCAAAAATGGGCTATAGGTTCATTAACCTCCTATATCGACAAATCGAATGAAATCGACATCGAAGTCCTAACCCAAGGCACATCTAAACACTATCGAATCATAATTGATTATCCTAAATTCTGCATCGGGGGATATTCCTAGAAATATTCCTAATTATCTTTAATTTAATAATTATTTGGCGATAAATCATATTTATCCTAAAGTTGATTAATTGAATATTAAAAATATTTAATTAATTAGATTTAATTCTGCCACTTAATTATTTAATTAGATTTAATTCTATTTATTCTTAATTATATTATTTAATTTTGACAATAAATCAAAATCTCCTACGGATAATTGATTAAATTTATATTTAATTAATTAAAGCAAATTATCATTATTTAATAATATAATTTTGAATAAAAGTTTGATTAAAATAATTGATTAACCCATGCATCAGTTATTTTTAAATTTAAAATCAGTTAAGTTGAGAATAAATCACTTGTTTTAAAAATTAATTTATAATTAAATCATGCACATTCACAAAAGTAGTCAACTAGAAATCAACAACCAATCTTAAATTTAAACTCAACATTCAATTATGAGTTGGAATTTGATCTAAACTCTATTTTGAGTTAAACACTGCTTTTGCATGATTTTTGTGAGTTAATTATTTCTGATTTCCTGATAACTCAAAAATCAACCTGAGTTTATCAAGAGTGATTTATGACTTTTCCCATGCACCTCCAAAACCTTGGATTTCTATAAAATCAAGGCTCAACTCTTCATAATTTCATCTCTCAAAAGCTCTTGGATCTAGCTTTCATCATCTCATATCTCTCAAATTTCATATCTCAGATCCACAGAATTTGCATACTTACTCTGGTGAATTGACATATGAAGAATTGAAGCTTCTTGCGAATCAACAACTTTTGTGAGATCAATCTTGTTTTCAATTTATTCTAGTTTCATATTTCATATCATTTTTAGCTTACTTTGCATATTCATAGATCAATTTCATTCTAAAATAGTTTCATATCCATATTTTTCATATTATTGCATAGAAAAAATATATATATATAAAATTAATTGCATTCATCTCATATCTAGATTTTGCATTCAAATCCTTCATTTAGGTGTCATCAAGGTCACTGATCTCGGTCTAATCTGAGAATACATACTCGCATCTACTAGAAGGCAGTAAATTGTCTGGTTAGATTAGTTTCAATTCCATTTCATGATTTTGATTTCTGCTAACCTCTAATATTTTACTGAAGTGTTGTGTTTCTATAGCTAAGTACAATTTTCACACACACTAACACGTTATAAGGTGTACTAGGAATAGTAGAAAGTCCCCATGACCCATTTTGACACATTGGAACCCTTAAGTGTGTTTGAAGGGGTCATAGGACCCCTTCAAACACACTTGAGGGTTTCAATGTGTCAAAAGGGGTCATGGAGACTTCGTAGCGGTCCTAGTATGCTTTATCATGTGTTAGGACCCCTAGGAAGTCCCCATGACTCCTTTGGACACATTAGAACCCTCAAGTGTGTCCTAAGAGGTCATAGGACCCCTTTGGACACACTTGAGGATTCAAATATGTCAAAATGGTTCATGGGGACTTCCTAGGGGTCCTAGTACGCCTTATCACGCGTTAGGACCCCTAGGAAGTCTCCATGACCCCTTTTAACACATTGGAATGCTCAAGTGTGTTCGAAGGGGTGGTAGCACTTGAGTATTTCAATGTGTCAAAAGGGGTCATGGGGACTTCCTAGGGGTCTTAACGCATACTAGGACCCCTATGAAGTCCCCATGACCCCTTTTGACACATCTAAACCCTCAAGTGTGTCTGAAGGGGTCCTACGACCCCTTAGGACACACTTGAAGGTAGTAATGTGTCAAAAAGGGTCATGGGGACTTCCTAGTGGTCCTAACACATGATAAGGCATACTAGGACCCCTAGGAAGTCTCCATGACCCCTTTTGACACATTAGAACCCTCAAGTGTGTCCTAAGGGGTGGACCCCTAGAAAGTCCCCATGACCCCTTTTGACACATTTGAACCCTCAAGTGTGTTTGAAGGGGTCCTACGACCCCTTGGAACACACCTGAGGGTTCTAATGTGTCAAACAGAGTCATGGGGACTTCCCAGGGGTTCTAACACATGATAGCTCGTACTAAGGCCCCTATGAAGTCCCCATGACCCTTTTTGACACATTAGAACCCTCAAGTGCGTCCCAAGGGGTGGACCCCTAGGAAGTCCCCATGACCCCATTTGACACATTTGAACCCTCAAGTGTGTCTAAAGGGGTCGTAGGACCCCTTAAGACACACTTGAGGGTCATAATGAGTCAAAAGGGGTCATGGGGACTTCCTAGGAGTCATAGCGCATGATAAGGCATACTAGGACCCCTAAGAAGTCCTCATGACCCCTTTTGAAACATCTGAATGCACAACTATGTCTGAAGGGTTTGTAGGACCCCTTTGGACACTTGAGCATTTCAATGTGTCAATAGGGGTCATGGGGACTTCCTAGGGGTCCTAACACGTGATAAGATGTACTAGTACACCTAGGAAGTCCCCATGACCCCTTTTGACATATTAGAACTCTCAAGTGTGTCATAAGGAGTCATACGACCCCTTGGGACACACTTGAGTGTTGAAATGAGTCAAAAGGGGTCATGAAGACTTTCTAAGGGTCCTAACGCATGACAAGGTGTACTAGGACCCCTAGGAAGACCCCATGACCCCTTTCGACACATTAGAACCCTCAAGTGTGTCCTAAGGGGTCATATGACCCCTTAGGACACACTTGGGATTTATAATGTGTTGAAAGGGGTCATGGGGACTTCCTAGGGGTCCTAGTACACCTTATCACATGTTATGACCCTTAGGAAGTCTTCATGATGCCTTTTGACACATTTCAACACTCAAGTTTTTTCCAAGGGGTTGTATGACCCCTAATGACACACTTGAGAGTTCTAATATGTCAAAAGGGGTCATGAGGACTTCATAGAGGTCCTAACACGTGATAAGGAATTCTAGGACCCCTAGGAAGTCCCCATGACCCATTTTGACACATGAAAACACTCAAGTATGTCCCAAGGGGTCGTATGACCTCTTAGGACACACTTGAGTGTTCTAATTTGTGAAAAGGGGTCATGGAAACTTATTAGGAGTCCTAGTATGCCTTATCACATGTTAGGACCCCTAGGAAGTCCCAATGACCCCTTTTGATGCATTTCAACACTCAAGTTTGTCCCAAGGGGTCGTATGACCCCTTAGAACACACTTGAGAAGTCTAATGTGTCAAAAGGGATCATGGGGACCTCCTACGGGTCCTAACACATGATAAGGTGTACTAGGACCCCTAGAAAGTCCCCATGACCTCTTTTGACACATTTCAACACTCAAGTGTGTCCCAAGGGGTTGTATAATCTCTTAGGACACACTTGAGTGTTCTCATGTGTCAAAAGGGGTCATGGGGACTTCCTAGGGGTCCTAGTACACCTTATCACATGTTAGGACCCTTAGGACATACCAATCACCCCTTTTGACATATTTCAACACTCAAGTGTGTCCCAATAGGTCGTATGACACCTTAGGACACACTTGAGTGTTGAAATGTGTCAAAAGGGGTCATAGGGACTTCTCAGGGGTCTTAGTACACCTTATCACATGTTAGGACCCCTAGGATGTCCCCATGACCCCTTTCAACACATTAGAACTCTTAAGTGTGTCCTAAGGGGTCATACAACCCCTTGGAACACACTTGAGTGTTGAAATGTGTCAAAAGGGGTCATCGAGACTTCCTAGGGGTCCTAACATGTGATAAGGCATACTAGGACCCCTAAGAAGTGCCAATGACCCCTTTCGACACATTAGAACACTCAAGTGTGTCCTAAGGGGTCATATGACCCCTTGGGAAACACTTGACTATTTTCATGTGTCAAAAGGGGTCATGGGGACTTCCTAGGGGTCCTAGTATGCCTTATCACATGTTAGGACCCCTAGGAAGTACTGATGACCCTTTTTGACATATTTTAACACTCAAGTGTGTCCCAAGGGGTCGTATGACACCTTAGGACACACTTGAGTGTTGAAATGTGTCAAAATGGGTCATGGGGACTTCCTAGGGGTCCTAGTATGCCTTATCACATGTTAGGACCCCTAAGAAGTCCCCATGACCCCTTTCAACACATTAGAACTCTCAAGTGTGTCCTAGGGGGCCATACGACCCCTTGGGACACACTTGAGTGTTAAAATGTGTCAAAAGAGGTCATTGAGACTTCCTAGGGGTCCTAACATGTGATAAGGTGTACTAGGACCCCTAGGAAGTTCCCATGACCCCTTTCGACACATTATAACACTCAAGTGTGTCCTATGGGGTCATACGACCCCTTGGGACACACTTGAGTGTTTTCATGTGTCAAAAGGGGTCATGGGGACTTCCTAGGGGTCCTAGTATGCCTTATCATGTGTCAGGACCCCTAGGAAGTTCCCATGACCCCTTTTGACATATTATAACTCTCAAGTGTGTCATAAGGGGTCATAAGACCCCTTGGGAAAAACTTGAGTGTTGAAATATGTCAAAAGGGGTCATGAAGACTTCTTAGGGGTCCTAACGCATGATAAGGCATACTAGAACCCCTAGGAAGTCCCCGTGACCCCTTTTGACACATTAGAACTCTCAAGTGTGTCCTAAGGTGTCATACAACCCCTTGGGACACACTTGAGTGTTGAAATGTGTTAGAAGGGGTCATTGGTACTTCCTAGGATTCTTAACAGCTGATAAGGTGTGCTAGGACCCCTAGGAAGTCCCCATGACCTATTTTGACACATGAGAACACTCAAGTGTGTCCTAAGGGATTATACAACCCCTTGGGACACACTTTAGTGTTGAAATGTGTCAAAATAGGTCACGGGGACTTCCTAGGGGTCCTAGTACGCGTTATCATGTGTTAGGACCCCTAGGAAGCCCCCATGACCCCTTTCAACACATTAGATCTGTCAAGTGTGTCCTAACGGGTCATACGACCCCTTGGGACACACTTGAGTGTTGAAATATGTCAAAAGGGGTCATGAAGACTTCCTAGGGGTCCTAATGTGTGATAAGGCATACTAGGACCCCTAGGAAGTGCCCATGACCCCTTTTGACACATTAGAACACTCAAGTGTGTCCTAAGGTTTCATACGACCTCTTGGGCCACACTAGAGTGTTGAGATGTGTCAAAATGGGTCATGGGGACTTCCTAGGGGTCCTAGTATGCCTTATCATGCGTTAGGACCCCTACGAAGTCCTCATGACCCCTTTCGACACATTTCAACACTCAGGTGTGTCCCAAGGGGTCATATGACCCCTTCGGACACACTTGAGTGTTTTCATGTGTCAAAATGGGTCATGTGCACTTCTTAGGGGTCCTAGTATGCCTTATCAATCATTAGGACCCCTAGAAAGTATCGATGATCCTTTTTGAAACATTTCAACACTCAAGTGTGTCTCAAGGAGTCATATGACCCCTTAGGACACACTTGAGAGTTCTAATGTGTCGAAAGGGGTCATGGAGACTTCCTAGGGGTCCTAGTATGCCTTATCACATGTTAGGACACCTATGAATTCTTCATGATCCCTTTTGACACATTTCAACACTCAAGTGTGTCCCAAGGGGTCATATGACCCCTTATGACACACTTGAGAGTTCTAATATGTCAAAATGGGTCATGGGGACTTCCTAGGGATCCTAACACATGATAAGGCATACTAGGACACCTAAGAAGTCCCCATGACCCCTTTCAACACATGAGAACACTCAAGTGTGTCCTAAGGGATTATACGACCCCTTGGGACACACTTGAGTGTTGAAATGTGTCAAAAGAGGTCATGAGGACTTCCTAGGGGTCCTAGTATGCCTTATCACGCATTAGGACCCCTAGGAAGTCCCCATGACCCCTTTCGACACATTAGATCTCTCAAGTGTGTCCTAAGGGGTATGACCCCTTAGGACACACTTGAGAGATCTAATGTGTGGAAAGGGGTCATGGGGACTTCCTAGGGGTCCTAACCTGTGATAAGGTGTACTAGGATATGACCCCTTAGGACACACTTGAGAGATCTAATGTGTCGAAAGGGGTCATGGGGACTTCCTAGGGGTCCTAACCTATGATAAGGTGTACTAGGACTTCTAGGAAGTGCCCATGACCCCTTTCGACATATTAGAACACTCAAGTGTGTTCTAAGGGGTCATACAACCCCTTGGAACACACTTGAGTGTTGAAATGTGTCAAAAGGGGTCATGGGGACTTCCTAGGGGTCCTAGTACACCTTATCATGTGTTAGGACCCCTAGGAAGTCTCCATAACCCCTTTTGACATATTAGAACTCTCAAGTGTGTCATAAGGGGTCATACGACCCCTTGGAACACACTTGAGTGTTGAAATATGTCAAAAGGGGTCATGAAGACTTCCTCGGGGTCCTAACATGTGATAAGGCATACTAGGAACCTTAGGAAGTCCCCATGACCCCTTTCAACACATTAGAACTCTCACATGTGTCCTAAGGGGTCATACGACTCTGAGGGACACACTTGAGTGTTGAAATGTATCAAAAGGGATCATCAGTACTTCCTAGGGGTCCTGACGCATGATAAGGTGTACTAGGACCCCTAGGAAGTCCACATGACCCCTTTTGACACATGAAAACACTCAAATGTGTCTTAAGGGGTCATATGATCCCTTGGGACACACTTGAGTGTTGAAATGTGTTGAAAGGGGTCATGGGGACTTCGTAGGGGTCCTAACACGTGATAAGGTGTACTAGGACTCCTAGGAAGTCCCCATGACCCCCTTTGAAACATAAGAACACTCAAGTGTGTCCTAAGGGGTCATATAACCCCTTGAGACACACTTGAGTGTTGAAATGTGTCAAAAGGGGTCATGGGGACTTCCAAGGGCTCCTAATATGTTTTAGCATGTGTTAGGACCCCTAGGAAGTCCCCATGACCCTTTTCGACACAATAGAACTCTCAAATTTGTCCTAAGGATTCATTGACCCCTTGGGACTCACTTGACTGTTGAAATATGTCAAAAGGGGTCATCGAGACTTCTTAGGGGTCCTAATGTGTGATAAGGCATACTAGGACCCCTAGGAAGTGCCCATGACCCCTTTCGACACATAGAACACTCAAGTGTGTCCTAAGGGGTCATATGACCCCTTGGGACACACTTGAGTGTTGAAATGTGTAAAAAGGGGTCATGGGGACTTTCTAGGGGTCCTAGTATGCCTTATCACGTGTTAGGACCCCTAGGAAGTCCCCATGACCACTTTTGACACATTATAACTCTCAAGTATGTTATAAGGGGTCATATGACCCCTTGGGACACACTTGAGTTTTGAAATGTGTCAAAAGGAGTCATCAGGACTTCATAGGGGTCCTAATGCATGATATGGTGTACTAGGACCCATAGGAAGTCTTGGTGACCCCTTTCGACACATGAGAACACTCAAGTGTGTCCTAAGGGGTCATACGGCCCCTTGGGACAAACTTAAGTGTTGAAATGTGTCAAAAGGGGTCATGGGGACTTCCTAGGGGTCCTAACGTGTGATAAGGCGTACTAGGACCCTTATAAAGTCCCCATGATCCCTTTTGACGCATTTCAACACTAAAGTATGTCCTAAGGGGTTGTATGACCCCTTGAGACACAATTGAGTGCTCTACTATGTTGTCGAGGATTACACCGGGACCTAAGGGGTCTTAGTACACTTTCTCAAGCCTTAGGACCCTTAGGAACCCTCTATAACCCCTTTGGAAACCTTTTGGAAGCCATATATTGGTATAATTAACCTATGTATTAATATGTCCTATGTAATATATATATTATATATATACTATACTTGCTTTTATTATATATACAACAATATTTTATAAATAATATATATATATATTACATATAATTTAAATATGAAGATATCATGTGATATATTGTAAAATACATATTAATGTATAATACATATAAAATAATATATAATATATGATGTATAATGTAACATTTAATATTAATATATATTATATAATATTTAATGTAAAATGTATATTATATAATATTTAATACATAATAGATATTATGTAATATTTAATATATATAATATATAATCTAATATATAATTTTTGATATATAATATATTGAAGTATGGAGAAATTGGAGGGAGAAAGGGGTTGGAAATAAATTAAGAGGGAGAAAGGGGAGGGAAAATTTAAAATTCAAAATTCTGTCAGGATTTTCATGTACCTGATTTCAAATCGGGTACCTGATTAGGCTCGGTATTGCTTTGTGCACCGCACCTACCTAGTCAACTCTTCAAATGTCATAAAAACGTGTTTTTCCCCTGTTTCTCTGAGTTCCAGACTTCGACCATGTAGCTGACAATTTTTTTTTCACCCGAATTTGATGAAATGAAAAGGGTATTTTAAGGAGATTATTAGCTTTCTATCGATATAATTGCTGTCAAATTTTGAATTTATTAAGTAATTATTAGTTATTTTCTAATTGAGTTACCTCTAAAGTGCTGATTTATATACTGATTGAAAAATGACTATAACTTTCAAATATTACAACATTTTTGAAATACAAAAAATGCGTCACATTCTATGCTTCACCTACTATAAGGAAAAAAAATAAAAATTGAATTTTGTAAAGTTTTGAATGAGTTAAGGTGGTCAGACACGAGAGTTTTTTTATTCTAAAAACATTGTAGAAGAAAATTCATAATTAATTATTTTTTTAGAATAAAAGTACAAAAAAATATGCGTCACATTCGGGTATGAGTCTACTACTTATATATAAAATTTTATAAAAAAATATTATCATTTGATCATGATTAAGGTGGTCAGACATACACCTACTTCTTATTTTTTTCTTGAAATTTTTGTACTGCTATATTGAAATCTATACTTTTCACCAATTATATTAATTTTTTTTAGAAAAGGCCTAGTAGTTTAGAAACTGCATTCCATTTCCTACAAATTCTATTCTTACAACTTTTTGGTATTAGGTTGATAGCTAGTTCAAATTTTCACGTCAAGTTGACTAACCCTGATTTGCTGATTTTTCATTGTCACGTAAGGGCATAGTTTGGCCCCTCATGATCTTGCACATACCCATATGCTGCTTATAAAGATTTCAAGGTATATCAAATGGATGTCAAGTCTACATTTTTAAATGGTATACTAGAAGAAGAAGTTTACATAGAACAACCAGAAGGTTTTATTGATCCAAACATAAGACATATGGTATGCAAACTGAACAAAGCACTATATGGATTGAAACAAGCTCCCAGAGCATGGTATGAGAGATTGCATAACTACTTGATATAGATCAGATTTTCAAGAACAAATGACACAAGCAATTTGTACATGAAAGATGAAGAAGGTAAAGGTATTCTGTTGGCAAAAATTTTTGTGGATGATATTATTTTTGGTGGACAAGATGCTTTGTGTAAAAGATTTTCAAATGAAATGCAAACTGAATTTGAAATGAGCATGTTTGATGAGATCAACTTCTTTGTTGGTTTACAAGTATATCAAATGAAGAAATAAATTTTCATTACACAGTGTAAGTATGTTAATGAAATACTAAAAACTTTTGGAATGGAAGATGCTAGACTAGTGAGTACTCTTATGGTTACTGGACAAAAGTTATCTAAGAATGATGATGCTACTAAAGTGAACCAGACTTTGTACAGATCCATGATTGGAAAATTTTAGTATGTCGTACATAGTAGACTAGATATTGCACTAGCTATTGGGATTGTGGGAAGATTCTCTGCCAATCCTAAGGAAACACACATGATGGCTGTGAAAATAATTATGAGATACTTAAAAGGAACTGCTGACTATGGGCTATATTACAAGAAGGATGCCAAATTTGAACTAAGAGTATATACTGATGTTGATTGGGCAGGAAATGTAGATGAAAAAAAGAGTACCAGTGGTGGAGCTTTCTTTCTTGGATAGAGATTAGTCTCCTGGATGAGCAAGAAACAAAATTGCATTTCCCAATCTACTGCTGAAGCCGAGTATGTTGCTGCTGCAGTAAACTATTCAAACTTGGTATGGATAAAATAATTATTGGTAGGTAGGAAAGAAGAAATCACTGAACCTATTGTTATTTTCTATGACAACACAAGTGCTATCAATATTTTTAAGAATCCAATGATGCATACTAAGACCAAGCACATAGCAATCAAGTATCACTACTTGAGAGAATTGGTACAAGATAAAGAAGTTCGAATGGAATATGTGAATACAAAGGAACAATTAGCAGACATATTCGCTAAAGCTTTACCTAAAGAAGCTCATGAGTATTTGAGATGTCAATTAGGGGTCCTTCCCCTAACTAAGGCTGCCTAGTCAAGCTATGAGCACTGCATCAAATATGCTACTGTAGAATATTTGATAGATTGATGTAGAAGATTATCACACTTTAGGACTGGCCTAGAGTTGTGAAGAAGAGCAAAGATAAGGAATCAGTCATAAGAAAGATGACAAAGGGAGAAATTCTAAATAGCACAGATATATCTACATCTGATGGATGTATGCTTTAGTTTCTGCTTTGGCATTTTTGTCAAAGAGGGAGATGAACTGAGATGATATAATAACACATGACACTGAAAAAGAATAGTAAAGAGGGAGATGAACTAAAATGAAAGATCTGAATATTTTTGCTGGTCACAGAAATGAGGCTTATAGATTCTAAATTAGAATGACGGTAAGGATATTACAAATTTTTCTGATGGACAAATAAGTTTTTGGATTGGTTGGTAATCCATGTGTTATTCAGGTGATATCATATGGTGTTGCCATCAATGCCAAAGAGGGAGATTGTTGGAAAGAGAAATTGTTGGAAACTACATTATAACAATTGTTGTGTTGTCATTGATGTCAAACCTTAATGGGTAAGACTATTGCTACTTAGGAAAGTACTATATCTATTTGAGTGTTGCTAAGGGGATAGCAAGATTGGTAACAATAGCACCTAAGGAAAGGTTGAGTTATCTTGATACTACAATGTGTACTTGATTATGTGGCATAATGATGAGATAATGTATTGTTTATCTTAGTAAGATTGAAGACTAAACTAGTAGGCTTGACCAAGCAAAAATGGAGAAATCATGTTTAAGCCGAGTGATGTTAGTGTCGACCGAGTTAGTATATGCCAAGTAAAATTTTAGTGTCGACCGAACATTAGTTAATTGCCGAGAGAGACAGTATAAGCCGAGGAAACATTTTTAGTAATGACCGAGCTTTCTACATGAAGACCGAGTAGTTGATTATAGTATTGACTGAGTATCAACATTTTTATATTTGAAGAGAATTCATATTTGGAGCCGACATTGTTGAATTCTTAGATTATGTAAAACGTGTTGACTTTATGTATTGATTGTTTGAAAGCATTAAATGCACTAAATTTTTTTTTATTGTAAATCTTTAAGAGATTTGAGATGATTCTAGAAAGGAAGCCAAAGAATGTAAAGCAGGTAGATTCGATGAATTTGACCTAACCCTAAGATCTACGAAGGAGATTGAGTGGCAAAAGATAAGTTAACCTAATTGAGGAAAGTATTAAGGGAATCGAAGCATTAGGTATGTGTATGCATGGGTGAAAGGAAGATGTTGGAAGATCAGTAAATGTTATTGACTATATAAGCAAAAAGGCTGAAGGAGAAGTGTGGTGATCGCTTGAAGAAAAGTTCCAAGTAGATCAGAGATGGAAATGACAAAGTTTCAAAGTCAGTAAACCAACATTTATGTACGGAATTGGATTTGATATTTGCAAAGTGAGTTGTATGTTTCTCAGATCAAAACTACTATTACTTTCTAACCATTGTAATAGTCAAAACCCTTTTAACAGAGGTTGACTTAACAGTCATATGTTTAAATCCTTTGAACAAAGTTGCAGTCTAATGGATTGTAGCAAGTCCTATAACAAGGCTCACTTTTAACAGGGTGATTAAAATCTTTTAACCGGGTCACACCTAATAGTGTGTATTGTAACCTTTGACAGGGTTGGCTTTTAACCGAGCTCACTTCAAAAGAGTGAAAATAATAGTAGCATGTTACAAAGTGGTTTTTCCCAGATTGGGTTTCCATTATAAATCCTAGTGTCAATGCTTGTGTGAATGTTTTGGTTTGAACATTTCTATGTTTTACAAGTTAGATACAACTGGGTAGTGGACTGTAATGTTATATGTTTCTATTATTGAATCAGTGATGACCAAGTTGGTTTTGGTTGTTAAATCTGATTTATAGAAAAGTTTTTGAAGTTTATTTTTATACATTTGGACCTGAGAACAACTGATTCACCCCCCCTCTCTGTTGTTCTAAATTATATTAATAGTTTATTGGATTTGGAATCTGTTTATCACATTTTAACCACTTGCCCTTACAATACAAAAGCATGGTCTGATATGGAAAGATTGATTGGTCAAAGGAATGTATGGGTCAGATGTACAATATTGCTTTGTTTTGAATATTGGTATCATAATGGGGTACTATACAGTTATTGGACCCTACCACTTCATGTTTATTGAGGCATTTGTTTGTTTAGCCATAAATGCTACAATCTTTGAAAACAATTTGATCCCCTTCCTTTCAATGCTCATCTCAAATTCTACCATTTTTGTCGAGTTTGTAATACTCAAAAGGTTAAAATTTGCAATTCCTTGACTCCCCTATTAATTGATAAATCTCATTCATCGAGTTTTTTAATGGGGCTTCTCAAGGTAATCTTGGGTTTTGTGGGGTAAGAGATATCTTAGTTATAATCCTAAACATTCTATCTCTTATAGTGTTAGTTTAGGCAGTGGTACAAATAACTTTATAGAGATTACGGATTTGAAATTACTATTGACTTTTGCAAGGACAAAAAGTTAGATAATATTCAATATTTTGGATATTCCAAAGTCATCATCAAATGGATAAAAGGGATCTACTACATGGAAAGTTTTGATTTTTTCACCTATGACAGATTTGATAGATAGGATGTGCTTTTCTTTTGCCCATATATCATTCATACATGTTTATAAAATTATAATCTGGAGGTGTGTGCACTTTTTTAAGGCAGGTTTACAGCTTCTTATCGATCAATGGTAAATTCACATGTAAACACCCTCTCTATGATTAATCAATCACGATCCTCTTTGCTCTCTCTATTCTGTCAAGTTTTTTATATCAAAACTATCAAGTTTCCACAATCCATTTGAATTTGTTAGATAATTTCTAGATTTGATTGTGTAAGCTTTTTTTATCTCTGGGTTTTGAGTTTTTTTTTCCTTTCTTGGTGGGTTGCTCTTCATTTATGGTTTTCTTGGCCTCTATTTTTGTGTTCTTTCGATGTTTCTTACTGACATAAACCTTTATGGTGGTTTTGTTGGTCCTATTTATTCATAGCTTTTTCTTTCATACTTGAAGTCTTTTTTTCTAATGTTTTTTCCTCCCTCCAAAGCTTTTCAAAAGTTTACAATATGACATCTCATTTATACTATTATGATGTTACAATTTCTTTTTCAAGGGAAAAAAATGTAGTGAATTTTGTTATGTCTACAAAAGTTGAGTGATCTTAGAAATGTCATTAAGGAAACAATATAATTTTAAAATGAATAATATTTTATTAAAACCAAAATTTACTTACATATTAATTTACTTTGATGCCTCACAACTATTATGATGTATATAATAGTGTTCAAATCATTCAAGCCATTAAAGAGTTAAAATTTAATTCAAGGAATTAAATATGTAAGACAATTTGAAAATGAACCAATAAAAAGAAAGATAAATGATTATTTCACAGTTTTAAAATATAAAATTAGATGTCAATTGTAGAAATTTTTTCTTAATTTTTTTAATATATATGTATAGTAAGCATTAGTGTTTGTATTAATCTAACAATAACTAATAAAGGATCTTAATTAAAATGAGAACTCAAATTGGTCTTTCAAAAAGTTTTAGGAGTTACATTAGAATTCGATAAAGATGTTTTCTATTACCTACTCTTTTATTGCTTACATGTCTACAAAACTAAAAGAAATCTAAGATTTGTAAAGATGGAAGATGTTCTTTTAGGAGAGTTTGTGTAGACACCCAAAAATGGACAGACTTGTGAACTAACATTTAATGCACTAGTTAGTCTTATATTAATTAATGGTTCTTTAATCGTTAATTAATCATTTGTATTCCTTCCAAATTCTAATCTTTTGATCATTTAGTCATTTCCGCTAAATTAATTAAATAATTGGATTTATTTAATTAATCACCTTTAATTAATTGTTTTTTAACTAGTTAATTAAAGTCCATTTCTAAAGCCCCATAATTAAATAATTATCATTAATTATATAAATTAGCTAATTTAATTTTCAAAATTATTTAATTTAATTTCATCTCAATTTCCCTCAATTTTAATTTCCAATTAGTTTCATTTAATTCTATTTCATTTCATTCTAATTTCAACTAATTTCATCTTTCTAATTTAATTGAATTTTTAAATTCAATTAAATCTTCCAAAAATCTAAAAAATCAAAATAATAGGGCAATTATCAATGTTGAAAAATTAAAAACCTCACAAATTGGAAAGTCAATTTTTTTGAAAGTCCAAAATCAGAAAATATCCAAATCTTTCCATTTTCAATTTTTTGGAAACTTTATCTCTCCAAAATTTGAAAAAATCTTCTAATATTATCTGCTATTTTTTTAGTTCAAATTAGAAACTTACTAATTCTTCCTCCAATCACATCTCTTCTCATCCGTCAATCTTGATTTTGTCTGATCAATCTTGACTGATTGTTTTAACCTAAATTTCTATATAAGCAATCTTCTACTCTCACAATTCATCACGGATTTATGCATTGAAATTATGTCTCATTATCAACATAGTATTTTAGCAACCATACTTATCAATCATTTTCTTAGAGAATCAGATTCGAAGTGCTAACCAAAATCGTTACTGAGTGCAACCACTTCCAGCGATAAAAAAGAAGCAACAAAAGGTTGGAGTATTGTGATCGATTTGCATGCCTTTATTGTGTCTGTTTATTTCCGATTAGTATTACTTCTTATTTTTTTTGTTAATAGGCTAATATTTAGTAGTTTTTATTAGATCAATCGATGCTGCTAACCCTGATTTTTTGAGCGTGTAGATTTAATCCTATACAGTTTGTTATGAAACTTATTTTGTAGTTGACAATCTCATTTTGATTGTTAGGTCCATTCAAAATTTTCAAGAGCACTATAGTGGAGAAGAGAATTCACCACCCTATGGATTAATGAAATCCCAAGGAGCAAATTAGCCCTTGTGCCACCTCACTAAACTAGCACTTTGGTGAGCTAGAGGGATCAAATAATTAACTAAGGTTAAAACTTAAGTGACAATGTAAAGTACTTAAATGGAAATAACTTTATACTATGAACTAATGAAAATATTTTACCTACTGAATGTAAAAGAGTTGTTGATCAAGTCCGACTGGTAAAATTTTCTAACTCATTATCTTGGATGCCATGTGAGTCCAAGATTACAATACATATTTGGGATTCCATCATGTCATGTGTGTGTCCCATAAGGATAGGTATGGGTTTTTTACTAGAGAGGCTTGAGGATAGAAACTAAGCTAACAAAACTCAAAATTAGTAAAAGTACAAATAACATAACATAAATAACAAAACAAAACAATTATTCTAAATGAGGAAAGGAAGGAACAAAACCTCATGAATAGGGGTGGAAGAATCCAAAGATCACTAATCCATCTCCTCCTTTAAATCCTACACACAAGGAGATGAGAAAAGTGGTGGGTTGTGTATCATACTAAAAAGTTAGCACCTATAATTGGATGCTCTAGGACCTATTAGATGCTATTTTGGTGATTTCAAGGTCTGAATGTCTATTATTCTTGATCAAAACAACTTGTGTTTTCTCCTCCCAATTCTTTTCACCTTCCCCGACATCTCTATGAAATTTGAGCCAATTTTTCTTAGGACAAGTTGACTATCTAACATGTCCTTGGATACAAGTTGAGTAACTGACTTGTCTCTCAGGTTTTGGGCCCAAATTTTGTCTGGAGCTTGATGGTAGGGTGTTCCTTTAAAATTTAGATTTGTGGTTGACCTGGATCAAATTTAAATCCCAAGTGGAGAAAATTGATTATAAAAATACCTCTTCTCCCCTCATTTGGTATCATTCATGCATATGCAAACATATCATGATCAAGTGCAAGAATTCAAGCATTCAAGTTGTGCAATTAAGGTTTTGGATTCAAGATTTGAAGGCAAGAATCCAATTCAAGATCTCCAAGTCTCTATTTCTCCAAGATCCATCCAAGAAAATTCAATCTTCTCTAATTGTTGTAAGTTTCTCTCCTATGATGGCCAAGTAGAGGAATTATAAATCAAGCAAGAAGATCCATACATTTATCTCTTTCTTTCTCTCATTCCTCTTCATGTGGTTATCAAGCATACATACATTCAAGATCTAGGAGTGGAAATCATAGATCCATGCATTTGTGAAGGCATCATTGATTCTACATCTCATTCCAAGCACATTTCAAGCATCTTCATGGATTTGAACAATTTGTACATCTGTTCATGAGGGTTTCATACAAGGTGAATCAATAATTTACCTTTTTGCAATACTTTCCTTTACGCAATTTCAATTCCATTTCAAGGTTGATTTCTAAACAGGGGTTTGACCAAGTCAAACACCTTTCCACAACCTTTTTTCTATATTTTTCTATGTGCAAGAATAGGTTGTGGAGTTGTAATTATGGATCTAAGAAATATAGGAGTAGTTGCAAAACCCAGGAAATTTTTTATCAAAATTTGCCAAGAACAAGTTGACCACTTGTTTTGTACCCCAAAAGTCAACTTGTACCCTAAAATACTACTTGTCCCTACTAATTTTCAATGAGATTTTCAAAACAGACATTTAGATCTCTATTTTCTAGATCTGCAATTACAACAAGATCTAAGGTTCTGGTGACTGTCAGATTTAGATTCAAAGGCTTATCTCCTCCATCTTGTTTCCAGATGCACTTATTCTCCTTTATTTTCTCCTTGTCTTACTTTTTTAAATCAAATATATCATCTACATTTTATTTCCTTGTCATTCCTATTAGGAATCAAAATAATGCATTGTATACATTTTGCATTGGCACCCGCACTCCCTTGGTTGTGCTAATCATATCCACAATGCGAGGGGTTTTGTATTCCAATGTATGATATATCTAGTGATTTAATAACTCCTATAGCATTGCATCTCATTTTCATTTATACATTTTGGTGAACCTGACTTCATACATCTCTATTCTAATGTTGGTGTTATAATTCCTTTCTATGCATTTAGATATATAGATATATTTTGCATACATTTACATCATATGTTTTTAATCTATGTGTTTTGATATATAGATTTGGTAGTTAGATTTTGTTTGCAAAATATCCTTTATATTGCATGCATCTAGATCTATAGGTTTAATATCTATTTATATCTAGATCTACATAGTTACATCTACTTTCTTATGCTTTCTATTTCATGCTTGAATTTAATATTTAGATGTTCTTTTTCATAAGTTATTGTATATCTCTTTCAGATATTACACTTGCATTAGATATATACCTTCTTTTTCACTCCCTTATTTATGAGTGTTATCACTTTGAGTCCTAAATATAGTATTCCAATTAGAATAAGTTGTAGACTTATGGGTTCCTTTGATCTTGAGTCTTCTCTTTTCCCTAGGAATCTTGATGAGACCAACATGCATATTAGTGACATCAATCCCATCATGGATAATAACTCTTTCCATTTTTCTCATGATGAAGATGATGCTTTAAGGGTTCCTTCTATGAAAGTCCAAAATCTTTCCAATGATTTTGAGAAATTTGAACAATGGATATGAAAAGAAAACTCTAATCCTAAGGTCATTTCTATTGTAGAAGATTTAAGGAAGATAATTCATAATGATGAACATGGTGTTAACATTTTTATAGTATCTCTCATCTCATTGATACTGATGTCAAGCCTGTTAGATATTGTGCTCAAGTTTTTAGGTTTTAATCCACCCACTAGTAGTTTTGAGACCTTTATGCTTATTTCTACTTCAATTCCTAACATTTCCACTTATGTTCCACCTATCATAACAATTTTAATTCAAATTCCCATTCCTACCCATGTGAACATTCCTAACCCTATTTCTCCTTTCATTCCTTCAAGTGTTCCATGTGTTTCATTACCTTTATCAATGTGCACTTACCATAGTGTTCCCTTTTCATATTCAACCATTCCTTCCATTTCTAACAATATTCCAAATATTTCTAGTATCTCTCCTTCTACCATCTTTTCCATTGATCCTACCATTAATAGCTTGGCTCAAATTATGTCTTATTTGCAACAACAAATTTCTTCAATGACTCAATCCAAGTTTAACATTTTTACTTGTGACATTCCTAGTCCTTTTCCTTTGGATATCATCTGTGTTATTATCCCATAATATACAAAGATTCCTCACCTTGAGACTTACAATGGTAAGGGTGAACCTTTGACTCATGTTAAAACATTTCAAAGCTTGTGTAGTGATTTCTCTCATGACCATAGTTTCATGGCTAAGTTATTCACTAGAACCTTTTGAGATAAAAACTTGCAATTGTATTTTTCTTTGCCTCCTTATTATATTGATTCTTTCCAAAAGATTGCTAATGTTTTCATTTAAAATTTTCAAAACAACATTGGTCCTCAAATTTCTTTGACTGATTTAAAGTATTGTAAATAAGGTGTTAGAGAAAAAGTGACTAAAGTGAGTGATTAAATTGGTATATTTAAGCATTTGCATGCTCTTATTTCTTATCTTATGCCCAATATTTATGTGCAATGCATTTTCATTGCTAATTTACAAAAAGACAATAGAGATAAGGTTTTACTTTATGAATTCTCTTCTTTCACTCAATTATGTGCAATTCTTCATAATTATCAACTTCAACGGAGCTGGTTTGAGAGAACCACTCTAATGGATCCTATTGATAAGAGTGATGCCACATTTAACAATTTTAACAAATTTCAAAAACCAAAAACCTTCATCAAAATCAACAACTCATCCAATAATGTTGACGATCAAGTGGCAACATCATCTAAAGGTGTGGCTCCTTTATCACATATCTTTGGACCTACTTGTAATTTTACTCATCTTTCTGAATCTTTGCATAATTTGATGTTGAAGTTGATTAATTCTAATTTGTTAACACTTCATCCTATCAAACTCATTGATACGTGCAAACCTTTACCCCAAAACTTTGATCATAAATCTTTATATCAATACCATCGTCAACCTGGGCATGATACAAAAAAATGTTTCCACTTGAAAACTATTATTCAAGACCTCATTGATATAATTCTATATTTGTTGAAGGTGTCAATGATCAAAGAAACAAATTTGTAGCACCTATTGAATATATTGAATAATTGAGAAGGGGGGTGAATCATTTATTCTCACACACTTTACAAAATGTTTTCTCTCTCGATAAACTATTAAACACCAGCAATAAAAACTTCTTATTCATTGGTTAAACACATAAAACATCTATAAAAAATGTAAACATGTAAACATAGGAACATCGACATAGAGAAAACCATAATTTACATGGAAAACCCAAACTGGGAAAAACCACAGGGAGGCTAATTCTCATGAAATGATAACACCTGTTAGGGTGACACTGGTTAAGGTGATATGTACAAAGGATCATTGTCTGTTGTGGTCACTACAAATAAGGTTTACTTCCAGTCGGACTAACTACCCTTAAATATGAAAAAGTTCACTACCAATACAAAGAGGCTTATTGCCAAAGTATTTGAAATAAAATTAAATCCACCATTGAGATCATTGTCACCAACACTCTACCATGAACACACGAATCTCCAAAAATAGTTTTTTAATCACTTAGCATACAAGAAAAACACAAGCCACACAAATAACATAATCCTTGCTCTTCTTATACTTCTTGATGCCATCAACCTTGTCGGCCAAATGCAATTTGAAGTAGGTCACACGAAGAGATTCCTTCAATGGTAAGGAATGAAATGTAGATAACCTCAACTAATACAACTTTTCTTACACATGCCAAAACACAACACCATCTCAAAATCCATTAGTTCCAACAAACATAATGAACATGTTACATAACAACATCTAGAATCAAAATACAAATGAACATGCTCTAAATAGGATCAACCCCAAACAACTGATCTACCAAATTTAGCACATAATGTAGAACCAACACCATAAATAAAAAGGATAGATAACTAAAGCACATCTTTCGGTGAACACTTCTACCGACACACAAACTATTAGTATATCAACTAAAACTGTTAATACTATCAATACAAACAGGACATGAAAATGCATAGGGTATGTTGACATCAATGATAACCATTAATGACAACACCATGAATAGCATCAACTTCACATTTTAACAATCTTCCCCTTTGTCATTCATGGAAACATTCATCAAAAACAAAGCAAGCATGGATATGGTCATAGTGGAATGGTGAGTGGAGGAGGAGGAGAGAGAGTGGCTAGAGAAAATTCAAATCTTTTTTCGGGTGGGAAAACTACTGCAGGAGGATCTCTGGCATCTACAGTGGTAGGCATTAAGAATACCAAGGGAGGTGAGAAGGATGCGGAAGGGGACAAAGACCTAGATCAGAATCGGTCTCGAGAAGGTGGGAAAAGGGGCTTTTCAAATCATGATATGAGTGGGAATGATGCCTCTAGAAATGCTCAAAGATCTCCCGCACTAGAAATTTAGAAAAAGGACAAAAATGTAGTAGAGGAGGGCTCCACAAAAGAGAATAAGGGGGACAATTCTCTTCCTAGATCCCACAACTAAGAAGAAGATCCAAATGCAAGGAAAGTTGTCGATAAGTCTTTTGCAGAAGTGATTGATGGTCAAACTTTCTATGAAAATGCTGCTAAAGATAGCTGGACCTCCCTATTTGGTGTGAAACCTATTGGGAAATCTTCTTTTCCCCTAGTTGAAAACACATCTCATCCTGAGAAGGGATTATTCAGTATTTCTCTTCCTGATTCTTTGGTTGATCATATAGTAGCGTCTATGAAAAATATGCTTGTAGGAAAGTTCATGGGTCCAAGACCTAACATAGATGCTGTAAGGGTTTTTGTAGCAAGTAAATGAAAGCTTAAGGGTCAAGTTGATATTGTAGCTTTGCCAAAGGGTTTTTTCACTTTGAGTTCTCTAGCTCAGAAGACCTATTTGATGTCTTGTGCAGAGGTCCCTGGATGTTCGGTAAATCATCCTTGGTTCTTTAGAAATGGGGGGAAAAACTTGACCTTAATATGGATATGTTTGAATCGGCCCTAGTGTGGGTTCGGTTCCAGGGTCTTCCTCTGGAATATTGGCATGAAGACGTCTTCTCGGGGTTGGCCAAATCATTTGGGGAGCTTTTATCAATTGATCCAATGACAACTGCAAAGACAAGACTAGTGTATGCTAGAGTCTGTGTCAACATAAATCAAAAGGAAGATCTCCTAGAATTTATTACCATTAATTCCAAGCTTGGAACTCATATTCAAGTGGTGGAGTTTGAATCCCTTCCTTTTGCCTGCTTCACTTGCAAAAAGTCAGGGCACTGGGCAAAACAATGCCCTTTAAAACCTATTGTTAAGCCTAAAAAGAAAGAACCAAGAGCTAAATGGAGAGAGAAAAATGTATCTTCCTCTTCTCTCCCAAATCCTCCTAAGTCATCAGAAGAAGATAAATCACAAGAAGCCCAGATTGTCAAACCAAATAATCTATCAGAGGGAGATAATACCTAGGAAATAGCCAATGAGGATCAATCCTGAAATCTAGAGCAGGAGAATCCAAAAGCCATAGAACAAGAGAAAAAAGTGGAAAATGTTCCCTCTTCTGCTTCTCTCAATCCTATGACTGGGAATAGGGAGAAGGATTCTCATCCCCAAGTTGCTTCTCAGGAAGGAAGTATTGAAATGGAGCCACCAAGCCCAACAATAGATGTGAAAAAAGAGAAGGGTAACTCCTCTGTCTCCTCGGGGATAGGAGACAATGTGTTGGATAAATTGGAACTTGCTCCCCCCATTATTGAATAGGCGATTTCCACTATTAATGGTAACAGTAGCAAATGTTGGTCTAAAGTTAGTGAGGAGGACATTCAAAAAGAGCGCCTGGATGAATTCTCTCCCATCTCAGAAATGCAAGAGTCACCATGGTCTAAGGTGAAAAATAATAAGAAATTCAAAAAGCTCTCTAAGAAGGGAGGCCCGAACCTAAAAGCTCCTGAATTAGGGAAAAAGGTAGAAAATACTCCTCTAGTGGGAGTCCAAACTAGAAGGAAGAAAGTAGATGTTGGATCACCTCAGGGGGGAAGAGGTAGACCTACTAAAAAAGCAACGAGAGAGTTAGAAGAAAAACATAATATAGTGGATGGTAAACAATCTACTATCCCAGAGATGTGTTCCCCAACCCTTTAGATGAAGATTATGTCATGGAATATAAGAGGTCTTAACAGTCCTCATAAATAGGATGTTCTCAGAAATATTGTTAGAGATATCAAACCTGATATCATGCTTATTCAAGAAACAAAAATGACTAGAGAGAAAGTTGAAAAAATTAATCCTTTTAAGAATGGTAGTAGTATTGGCAGTGACTTTGATGGAGCTTTTGGAGGGGTTGTTATCTTCTGGAACAACTCTATTGTTAATTGCATGAAGCTCCATGTTGAGAAGAACATTATCCTCATCCATGTTAAACACCTTAAAGTTGATTGCTCATGGAAGTTGATTGCTCATGGAATTTGATGAATATCTATGCTCCAAATACCAAAAGTGGCAGGTTGAGATTTTGGAAAAGATTAAAAGAAATCAAAAATAACTTCCAGACCCCTAGCTGGATGGTTATGGGAGACTTCAACACCCCTTTGCAAGCTGATGATAAAATGGGCGGAGCTCTACCTCAAATAGATAGTAGAATGGATCTCATCAATTATATTAATGATCAATATTTCATTGATATGGAGCTAGAAGAAATTTCCTATACTTGGTCGAATAGAAGAACTGGTGATGGTCTTATGCAGGTGAAACTTGACAGAACCCTTCTCTCTCTTGAGTGGTTCTCTAATTTTTCCTGCTCTTTATCTTCTTCTTTTAGGATTGGATCTGGTCACTTCCCTATTATTTTCAATGCTAATATTCTGAATGGCAAAAAGAATATCCCATTTCACTTTGAGAAGATGTGGTTAGCCCACCCTAGTCTGAAGGACTGTATCTTTAACTAGTGGAACTACAATCAGGAAGGAAGTGCTATGTACATAATAGCTAAAAAGCTGAGCAATGTCAAGAGAAATGTTAAAATTTGGAACAAGGAAGTCTTTGGAGATATTTTCAAGGCCAAAAGTAACAAACAGGAAGAAATCAAGGTCATTCAGGAGACTATTCAAAAAGAGGGTTTCTTTGATGAGCACAGAAGAGCTGAGAATGTGCTGGTGGCTGAGTATCATAACATCATTGCTAAAGAGGAGTCTTTTTGGAGGCAAAGATCAAGAGCCCTATGGCTTAAATATGGGGACATAAATACTAGATTCTTCCATATGATGGATATGAAACATAAAGCTATTAACAAAATTTCCTCCCTTTTTGTGAATAACAAGACTCTGGTTAAGGAAGAAGATATAAGAAAGGAAATGCTTCAGTCCTTCTCTCTCCTCCTCTCCAAAGAGGATAACCTTGTTTTACAAAGTCAACATGAAATTCTCTCTGCTATTCCCTTCATCATTGACAGGGACACCAATTCTAGACTGAAAGCTATTCCAAATGATAAGGAAATTAGAGATGCTATTTTTTCCTTTGAAGGTGATAAATCTCCGGGTCCAGATGGCTTCCCCCTTTTCTTC
Organism: Chamaecyparis obtusa; assembly: GCA_027943335.1. Classification (NCBI taxonomy): domain Eukaryota; kingdom Viridiplantae; phylum Streptophyta; class Pinopsida; order Cupressales; family Cupressaceae; genus Chamaecyparis; species Chamaecyparis obtusa. The sequence continues at coordinate 1,826,708 of BSBK01003618.1, forward strand.
TTTCAACATTTTTGGGAGATTACTGGTCAAGATGTTCTGAATGCTATCAAATAATTTTTTGGTACTAAAGCTCTTCTTAGAGAACTTAATGCCACTTTCTTGGTCCTTATCCCTAAAAGACATGGTGCTAATACGGTGGACTCATTCAGAACCATTAGCCTCTGTAATGGGATTTACAAGATCATAGCCAAAGTCATGACTTCTAAATTGCTTGCTTTGTTGCCCTCTATTATCTCACCTTAGCATAATGGTTTTGTGATAGGGAGACAAATCCTTGACTCCATTGTGGTGGCCCATGAGAATATTCACTCCCTTGAAGCTACCAAGAAATAGGGTTTTCTCATGAAATTGGACTTATCTAAAGAATATGATAGGGTTGATTGGTAGTTTCTTCAAAAAGTCTTAAGCAACTTTGGTTTTGATTTGGGGGTCATCAAAATTGTTGATCAGTTGGTCTCCACTGTTTCTTCCTCTGTTATTGTGAATGTGATTCCTCAAACTTTTTCAAACCTTCAAGGGGTCTTAGGCAAGGGGATCCTATATCCCCTATCTTGTTTGCTATTTTGGCTGAAGGGCTGGGAAGATATATCTCAAAACTTGTCAATGAAGGAACCATCTCTAGTCTCCAACCTTCCTCGGCTAGGTCCTCCTTGTGTGTGTGAATTTTGTACCTAATCTGTAGACACAACACTTCAGTAAAACATTAGAGGTTAGCAAAAATCAAAATCATGCAAAATTGAAATCTAATTTAACCAAGCGATTTACTGCCTTCTAGTAGGTGCGAGATTGATGTTCTCAGATTGTTATCGAGATCAGTGACCTAGACGACACCTAAATGAAGGATTTGTATGCAAAACTGATATGAAATATGAATGCAATTAATCTATTTTTTTTTATAGATATTTTCTATGCAATGATATGAAAAATGATATGCTAAATGATCTAACAAATGAAAACTAATATGATATGAATACAAATGAAATTGATCTCACAATAGCCTTGATTCACAATAAGCTTTGATTCTTTTTCCTCCAATTCGACAGCGCGAGGATGCAAAAATATGAGATGATTTGGGATGAGCTGAAGCCTTAATTTATAGAAATCTAGGGCTTTGGAGGTGCATGGATAAAAGCCATAAATCACTCAAATTAACTCAACTTGATTTTTGAGTTATCTGATAATAAAGATAATTTAATTCACAAAAACATGCAAATCATGCAAAAATAGCTTTTTAACTCAAATTAGAGTTTAGATCAGCTTTTTGAACTCCAAAAGGATGTTGAGTTCTAAAAAGTCAACACTTCGCATTGATTTTCTGATTTGGAGTTTAACTGCTCTTTGATTGTGCACATGGATAATTATGAATTAATAAATAAATAAAGTGATTTACTCTCAACTTAACTGATTTTTGAAAATAAATAATTGATTTATGGGTTAATCAATTATTTAATCAAACTTTTATTAAAAACTATATTATTAAATAATGACAACTTGCTTTAATTAATTAAATAAAAATTTAATCAATTATTCATAAGATATTAGATTTATTGTCAAAATTAAATAATACAATTAATAATAGATAGAATTAAATTTAATTACACAATTAAGTGGTAAGATATTAAATCTAATTAATTAAATATGAAAATATTCAATTAATCAAACTTAGGATAAATGTGATTTATTGCCAAATAATCATTAAATTAAAGATAATTAGGAATATTGCTAGGAATATTCCCCGATGCAGAATTTAAGATAATCAATTATGATTCGATGATGTTTAGATGTGCCTTAGATTAGGACTTTGATGTCAATTTTGTTCGATGTGTCGATATAGAGGTTAATGAACCTATAGCCCATTTTTGGGGTATTACACTCCTGCTCCCACAAACAATTTGTTGATGATACCCTATTTATGGGTGAAGCTACTATCAAAGAATCTAGGAATCTAAAAAAAGCCTTGTCTATCTACACCTCAGCTACAGGTCAACTTATCCATTGGAACAAGAGCTTTATATACTTTATCAATACCCCCCTTGAGAGACAGGCTAAGATTTCCAAAATTCTTGGTTGCAACATTGGTGCTCTTCCCTCTTCCTATCTAGGTCTCCCTCTTTGCTCTAAACTCCATGATAGTTTTTGGAATCAAATTGTTGATAGATACAATAGAAAGTTGGTTGGCTAGAAAGGTACCCTCCTCAGTAGCTCTGGCAAGCTCTAGCTCTTGAAGTCTACTCTGCAAAACCTTCCTGTGTATGCCTTGAGTCTCTTCAAGATTCCTCACAAGTTTGTGATGGTGCTTGAAACTATCCAAAAAAGGTTCTTATGGATATGTGTTGAAGATAAAAAAAGACTAAGTCTGGTCACCTGGGAAAAATTTTGCAAGCCTAAGAGTAAAGGGGGCTTGGGGTTAAGACCTATCAAGCTTGTCAATAAAGCCCTCCTAGCCAAGAAAGTTTGGAGAGTCTATGGGGATACAAAGCAATGGAATAGTATTATTAGAAGCAAATACCTCTTTAATTCTAACAATCTGAAGGACCTCTTAAACATAGATGCCAGAGTGAATGGCTCTTACATTTGGAATAGCCTCTGCTCCTCCATTGAATTTATAAGAGATGGGATAAGGTGGAAATTGGGAGATGGGACAATTATTGAATTTTGGGATGACCCTTGGATCCATGATTGCCCCTTGTCTGATAGGAAAGATTGGAAGGATATCATAAATCAAGAAAAAAATACTATTGGTTGCAAAGTCTTTGATTACTGGCTTAATAACTCTTGGAAGGATCTTTCTAGCCTTGATAGAAGTCTGTCTCCCCTTATGATTGAGCTGTAGTCCTGGTTTAGAGAAGTTAATCATCCTGATAAAATTATGTGGAATCCTTCTTCTAATGGTGAATTCTCAGTGGCCTCTGCCTACTCCTTCTTCTCCAAGGAAGTTAAGCCTCAGAGCGCTGGTATCTGGTATAAATTCCTCACTCCAAAGATTAATTTTTTATTTTGGATTCTTATCCAGAATAAGCCCCTAACTCTTGATAATTTAGTTAAAAGAGGGTTATGTCATGTTAATAGATGCTTTCTTTGTATGGATCAAGCTGAATCCTATGACCACCTTATGCTCCATTGTAGTTTTACTCGAAGACTCTGGTCCTTGGTTTTTCAAAATTGGAATTTGTGTTGGTTCTTTCCTAACTCTTGGTAGGATTTCTTTACTCAGTGGAGATGCCCTTTTGACAATGATCTTGTTAGAGAATTTTGGAATCTCATCCCGCCTCATCTCTGCTAGTGTATTTGGAAGGAAAGAAATAATAGAATATTTAGAGAGAAATATGCCAAACCTAATATTATCTACAACATTCTTTCCAAAGCTATCAAGGAAAACTTCATTAATGCCATCAATAACAACAAGAGTAAGCTTAGGGATTATCTCCTTGACATGGATTGGAATAATTGGAATTTTCCACATCACAACTCTCAAATTTGTTCTCCTAGAGATACCTCAGTTTGGATTGCTCCTCCTATCGGTTGGGTTAAAGCTAATTTTGATGGGGCCTCCAAAGGAATCCCAGGTGTCTCAGGGGGTGGTGGAATAATCAAAGATAGTAATGGTAACTGTTTAGGTGCTATTTCGGTCCCTTTGGGAATACAAACTAATCATAGGGTAGAGGCCTTGGCTGCTCTCAATACTATATTGATGGTGGAAGAACTAGGTTTCAAAAGAGTCTGGCTTGAAGGTGATTCTTTAAATATTATAAATAATATTAAAGATATCAATACCCCCTCCTAGACTATTGAACATATTATATCCAAAATCAAAATCATTGTCCAATCCTTCGAGTTGTTCCATATTTCTCACAATTACTGGGAAACCAATCAGGTTGTTGATTGCCTTGCTAATATTGGAGCCAAAAGTGAGAGGATTCAAAAATGGGTTGGTAACACTATTAGTAATGATGCTGTCATCTCGTCTCTTAATTATGAAAAAATCAGGCACAAGGAAGGAGTCATTAATAGGAACATTAATGATATTATTTAATTCAAATCAGTTTGGGGTGATTTCAAATGTCATTCAAAATTTTGCTAAGTACATCTCCAAGATGCCAAATTATTTTCCCTTAATGAAAGCTCAAATTTTGATGTTTGGCGTCATCATCATTAGTAACTATTTCCAGTTCACACATGTGAATAGTACTGTGAACCAGTTAAATAGTCTTTTCATGCTTAAGAACCATCAAATTGATAACACTTCCTTGTCTAAGCATAAGAAGTAGATGAAAAAAGAGCAGGGTGATTATTTGGCCATGGGTGGTGATCTCAGGAGAGAAGAGCCGATGGAGTGCAAGTGGAAGCATGATAAGGAATTCTGGAGCATTATGAGGAAAGGACATGTTCCTCAGTTTCTTCAGAGACTCCATGGTTTTGCTAATGATGTCTCCAAAGGCTTTGCAGATGGTTGGGACAAGGGCATGATGAATCTGGCTGGAAAGTCCTTTCACCTCAGCCTTGAGCTCCTCTCTGAAATCACTGGTCTCCCTTTGGATGGTTTGAAGTACTCAAAAGAGATCAAGGTCAGAACCAGAGCTTACCAGTCATTTCCTGTCACTGACAAGGAGAGGGCTCTTTTGGTTAAAGGTAAGAAAGACTATGTGGATATGGATAATATAGATAAAATTTGGGGTTCTATCATTAAGGTTATGATGGAATATTTCACTCTAGAGGGGAGATTTTCTAGGGTTTACAACTACCACTTTTCCCTAGCTAATCATTTTAGGCATGAGAAAAGGATTTCTTTTCCCTATTTTCTCTCATGTTTGCTCAACCAGAGCATTACTGAATATAGAGTGAAGAACTTCTATATTCTTCATGTTGGGCTTATCCTCCTTATTATTGATTATGCGAGAGACCACATTCCTGAACCTATCCCTGCCCAGGTCAAAAAAAGGAAGAGCATGGGTTCTCTGTCCATGAAAAAGAAATCCAAGAAAGCTCTTCCCCTCTCTGAGCCTACCTCTTCTAAGCCCAAGGATGGTCTAAAGGTTGTCAAGGACTCTTGTGATGTCAATTCCTTTATCACTGATAACACTAACTTGGAGCCCCCTACTATTCTTGTTCTGTCAGAGCCTAAAGGTGTGAAGCCTACTCCCTTGGAGAAGCCTGATATTGAGGCTGAGGTTGAAGAGAATACCTAGGTGGGTCATAATGTTTTGTCTAATTCCACTACCCAGATCCCTGAGGAGAATGATTTAGAGAACCCTGATGCCACTACTACTAAGGGTAGTCCCGGGGAAGACCAGGATAATCAAAATAGTCAGGATAAGCCTAACCCTATTTTGGAGATCAGCAATACTGAAGATAAAGACATTTCTATGAATGAGGTTGAGGTTGATGATAGAAAAGATAAAGAGGCTAATACAAATGTGGCTGATAGTAATGCTGGTGACTCAAGGAATAATAGCTTTAGGGTTATGGAAGAGGATAACCTGGATTCCCACGATTCCCCTAGCTCTAGGAAGGAGAACAAGAAGGATGACAGTGAGAGATCCCTTGATTGCAATAGGTCCCAACCTCTTTAGGATAACCTTAGAAAGATGGATTTGTAGGTCAAAATATCAATCATAATGACTCCCCTTGAAATTGCTAAAAATAAGTCCATCTATAGTTATAATCTGGATAAATGGATGTAGAATGATTTGGTTGAGCTGAAGAATAGATGTATCAAACTAGAAAATAAGAATTCTATGCTTGAGGAAATGGTTGATAATATCAGGAAGGAGAATGCTCTCAATGCTAATGTTAGTGTTTTTTTATTACGGTTCTAAACTGGAAGATAAAATTAAAAAAACTGTTGAGATAGCCATGGACCCCATTCATGAGAAGATGAGCAAGAATGAGGATATGTTAAAATATATGCTCGGTCTGGCTAATACAGGTATGAAGTCTACTCTGGAGAACTTGTACACACTTAGCAAAATGCTGGAAGGAAACAAAGAGGCCCCCCTAAGTGACAAAATTGATCTGACTAGTCCTAGTCAGTAGATGGGACCTGGTACCAGAACTAGGTCTAATACCAAAAATAAATTCATGGTTGATGATCAAGATATTCAGAGGCTAAAAGATAATGTCAAGATTATGTAGGCCCAGTTGGAGGACTCTAAGGGCTTCTTGAAGACTCTGTCTTGATCTTGGTGCTGGTGGTCTTTTCTTCTTTGTTTCTCTTCCAGTGTCTTTTGCTTTTTTGTTTTGTAGGTGTTTATTGAATATTCAGGATTTGTCCCTTTGTAGTCTACTCCCTTTTTAGGGGCAACTAGTTTTTCTTTGTGTCTTCCTTTCCTATCTCACTTCTTTAATGTTAAAGGGTTTCGGGGCCCCTTCAAAACCTATTTTTACTGTAATAAAAAACAACAAAGCAAGCAACTCCAAATGATACCAACATCAAAGTTCATAACTCCCCAACTTTCTAACTTTCTCCCCTTTTGACAATAATGACAAAGGGCCAAAACTCCCCCTAAAAAAATCACTCTTCCCCCCCCAAGAGGAAGCCACCAGGTACTGATCTAGAAAAAATAGTCATGCAACATACTAGACCAATGCACACACCAGTGCATTTTAATGAACACTGGGCAGTGACAAATACCCAACTTCCCTCTCAGATACTCAAAAGTATCTTTACACAATTTTTTTTAATATCTTTTCTATATTATCCTATGTAGGCACATACTCAAGCTTCACTTCACCATCTAACACCTTCTCTCTGATAAAATGATATCTAATAGATATATGCTTTGTTATGCAATGTTCTACTGGATTCTTTGACATGCTCATATCACTGGTATTATCACACGCGATCAAAATTGGTTCATAAAAGGAAACTCATATCCTTCAAATTATATTTCATCCATAATATCTGAGTACAACATGAGGATGTTGCAATATATTATGATTCAAGAGTTGGTAAAGTTATGAAATCCTACTTCTTGCTTGACCAAGAAACTAATTAGGAGCCAAGAAAGTAAGCTCCACTATTGGTACTTCTTCAGTTATCCAAACATCCTACCTAATTTGCATCATTATACTCTTTCAATGTGAAATTTGTACCTTTTGGATACCAAAAACCAAACTCTTCTATTCCTTTCAAATATTTGAATATCCTTTTCACCACCATAACATGCGATTCTTTCAATTATTGTTGAAATATGGTTTCCAAACATAATGCATACATGAAATTTGGTCTGGTAGTAGTCAGATACAAAAATCCACCAATCATTGATTTTTATTTACTTGTATCTTCTTTCAACAACTCATCTTCCTTAGTTAGATTACAACTGGTAACAATTGGAGTACATACCAATTTGGAATTCTCCAACCCAAATTTCTTTAATAATTCCTTAGCATACTTGGATTGAGAAATGAAAATTCCTTTTCTACTCTAATTTACCTGCAATCCAAGAAAGAAATTCAACTCTCTTATCATAGACATCTCAAATTATTTCTATATCTCTTCTGTAAATATTTTGTACAAATCATCCTTGCCTCCAAAAATGATATCATCAACATACACAACAATAATCAGGATTTGATCTAAATATTTCTTGCAATAAGCTTGTTGTCTATAAAACCTTTCTAAACCTTTGTCCAATCAAATATATACCCAATCTGTTGTACCAAGATCTAGGTTCCTGATTTAAAACATACATTGTCTTCTTTAATCTACATACTACCTCTGGTTCTTCTTTTTATTTGAAACCTTTTATTTTCTCAATGTAAACTTCTTCCTTCAGCTCTCCATTCAAAAATGTTGAATTCACATCCATCTGATAAACCTTGAAATCCTTATGTGCTATAAATTCCAAAAATATCCTAATCACCTCCATCTAAGCAATAGGAACATAAGTCTCCTCAAAGTCAATTCCCTCAATATGAGTGTAACCTTTTCAAACTAGTCTTTCCAACATTCTTATTGCTTTACCATTCTCATCCAACTTGTTTCTATACACCCACTTAGTACTAATCAATCCTATTCTTATTTGTTGGTCTGGACACAAGTTCTGAGGTCTAATTCTTCTCAATCTGATCAATTTATTCCTTCATTGTGTTTACCCAATTTAGATCATTGCATTATTCTTCTACAAATCCAAGTTGAACTTCTTAAAGTAGACACAACAAATCATGATCTTGCATTGCTCTACTTTTGGTGACAAATCCTCTATTCCGATCACCAATAATCTGATTCTTAGAATGATTTCTCTTTACATACCTTGGGTCTCTTAGCTATAGATGCTAGTGTTGATTGAGTCTCCTCTGTTGGAGATTTACCAGCAGGCCAGTACTGACTGTATGTCTGTCATTGATGAAAACATATGAAAAGTAGCATGCGTGGAAGTCTCATGCAGTAAGCTTTCAATATATGATGCATGGACATGATATCAACATGATATCACAAGTGCAAAGGTTAACTATTAGTACAGATAGTTATATTGCAGTTGGTGTCAACAATGTTCCTAATAGAGTAACATGTAGTGTTCTGTGTATGGTTGTCCGTATAGTTATCATGGAGCCATGCGCCCTAAGATATATGTTGAAGACATGTTAGTGATGTTTTAGTTATGGATGCATAGTCTGATATTCAGTGGAAGTGAAGTTATGTAGTCACTATCCGCCAGTAGCAGTTTCCTGTGTTTGTTTAGGAGAGCTGACAGAGATTTTATTGGTTCTTGAGTTGCACCCATCCTTGGGGTATGCACCCTTGGAGTTAAGCTTAGAAGAGAGTTGTTGATGTTTAGTTAAGAACGCATAAGCTAATTCAGCTTGAGAAGAAATATCCAGTTGTTTTGATAGAGCTAACAATGTGTAGCGTGCGTCTACAATTACCTTAATGAATAGGTCCCAGAATGTGTTGCGTGCATAGTAGAGCTGACAGAATGTTTGTAGAAGTTTGTTATGGTTTCTCTAATATGATTCTAAGGTGGTTCTAATAGGTTGACCTAATTGTATCATTTAAAGGAAAGATATTTATAGGCAGTCATTTGTGATTGTTGAAGTGTGGCTCATAGTTGATTAAGCAGAACCAAGTAAAGTATGTGTGCTATACATTGGAACTAATCTAGACAAGAAGGTCAAACCGCAGTTCACCAAGATCTAGATATAGTGTGTATCTATTATTCAAAAGGTTGTAGCCTTCACCCATTTGAGCAGTGAGCTCTTGGATAGTGTTTCCTCTCTCCTAATAGGGACAATTATAAAAAACTCCTAACAAGGTCTGACCCTTGACCAGGTCTACTGTACTAAATATATTGTAAAGCTACTCCTAACAGGGTAAAGGATCTTCTAACAAGGATGATTATACATTAGTGTAGAATATTAGTGGGTGTCAATTCCCATCAGGGTTTTTACCTATTTGGGTTTCCCCATAACCAAAATATTGTGTTATGTTCAAGTGTTATTTTATTGTGTTTATACTTTATGTTTAAGTATACTTAATTGAATAAAGAATTGAAACTTGTAGATAACTGATTCACCCCCTCCCCTCTCAGTTATCTCTTGGGACTATTCCTAACAATTGGTATCAGAGCCAAGTGCCTCAGAGAGAAAGCTTAATAGCTTGAGGTTGATCAAATGGCATACTTCAGGAAAGAAAGTCCTAAGTTTGATGGAGAGAATTATCTTGATTGGAAGAACAAGATGGTGACCCATTTACAGTGCATTGCTTTTGAAGTTTTTGATGTAACCATCAAAGCATCCAAGATTCCTACCTTAGAAGACCTTGCAAAAGATGATGCTACTGAAAGGCAAAAGGAATTGTTTCATCAGAATGCTATATCTAAAGAAGCCCTTATCAGTGCCCTATCTAATAGTGAATTTTCAGAGATAAAGAAGGTGGACACCACCCACAAAATATGGAAGTACCTAGAAGACATATTTGAAGGAGATAAACAAGCAAAGGATGCACACAGAAAGACATGGAAGAAAAGATTCAATGCATTAGAGATGCTACCTAAAGAAAATATCAGAGCATACAATCAAAGGATAAATGAAGCAATTGCTAGAATAAGGAACAATGGTGGAGACATCTTAGAAGAGGACATTATGGACAAGTTAATGACTAATCTTACTTCAGAATATGAAAGTAAGATCAACATTCTTGATGAGACCATGCGGCTTACATCTAATTTCAAGAAAGAGACCTTGATCAACAAAATCTCATCTTTTGAGATTTTAAGATTGAAGACAAAACCAAAGAGTGAGACAACCTTCAAAGCAACAGTTCATGGTAAGAAATCTGCAAACACTTCTGGTAATTTTGATGATGATGATGAAGAGAAAACATTAGATGATTTCATTGCTATGATTTCCAAAATTGAATATAAAGGAAAAGTAAAATATAAAGGTCAATTACCATTTAAGTGCTTTTCATGTAATAATATAGGTCACTTTGCATCTAAGTGTCCTACTAGAGCTAAAAAGTTCAAGAAGGATTACAAGCCTAAGTACTTTAAGGAATGTTACTTTGCTGGAGATGGATTTTCAAGTGATGAATCAGGTGAAGAAGAAATTGGATTCATTTCTATGGTAGACAAAATGAATGATAAGACAAATCACAAAGATGAGAAAGAGGAACAAAAGCTAGCACTAATTTCACAAGCTGACATAAGGACAGACTGGATTATAGATAGTGGTTGTTCACATCACATGACAGGTGATAAAGGTAGCTTTGTTCATTTGGACAAATAAATTGGTGGCATGGTTAGATTTGGCGACAACACTCCTAAACCAATAGTCGGTAGAGGAGCCATCACCTTGGATGGAAAGAACAATACTGATGATGTTCTCTATGTTGATGGTTTGAAACATAACCTTCTCAGTGTTGGACAGTTACTTGAAAAAGGCTATCAATTGGAGTTGAAAGATGACAAATGCATCATTAACAACAAGGATGGTAAGTAGGAGATATTTTCCATAGCAAGTCAAATTGTGATATTGCTATCAGGATTCAACTGTGTAGTTTTTTGAGTCAAACCATGGAGGATGCAAGTAGAGTGGGTTTAACCATGGAGGAAACTCCGTAGTTAAGCATGCTCGAGCTAGAGTAGTACTGGAATGGGTGACCTCCCAGGAAGTCCCAGTGCTTCACCTCTGTGAGCATCACCTAGATCCAATGAGTGCTAAGTGTTCCATTCATTCTCATGAGAGATGGGTTCATGTTGAAACACTACTCATGAATCATGGGTCAATGAGTTTGACTCAAAAAACTACACAGTTGAATCCTGATAGCAATATCACAACAAGGATGGTGTTATGATTGCATCAGGCTCAAAGACCAAAGGTAATGTTTTTCAACTCAATTCAGAAGCAAGTTGTTTTGTTGCTAAATTTGATGACAGTTGGTTGTGGCATAAAAGACTATGTCATATCAATTTTGATAACATAGTAAAGATAAGAAATGTAAAAGTAATAAGAGATCTACCTAGCATAGCAAAGCCAATTGATACTATATGCAGGGAATGTGTGATGGGAAAGCATGTAAGAAATTCATTCAGGAGCAAGCTCAACTCAACAGAGAATAAGGTGGATCATATTCATATGGACCTATGTGATCCAACTCAAACAAGATCATACTATGGTGAAAGGTATTTCATTTTTTTTGTTGATGATTATACTAGGATGATGTGGGTTGTGTTCTTGAAAGATAAGTCAGAAGCTTTTGAGAAGTTCAAAATATTCAAAGCTAAGGTTGAGAATGAATCTAGACTAAAGATAAAATGCTTGAGATCAGATAGAGGAGGAGAATTCACCTCTGAAAGATTCTATGAGTACTATGAAGAACATGGAATAAAGAGATAGTTGAGTGCACCTAGAACCCCTTAGCAGAATGGGATTGCAGAGAGAAGGAATGGGATCATTCTTGATACAACGCACATCATTATGATAGAAGGAAAATATTCACACACCTATTGGAGAGATGTGGTCAATACATCAGTCTATACCATTAATAGAATTCAATTGAGGCCAGGTGCTGACAAAACACCATATGAGCAATGGTTTGGTAATGTTCCCATAGTAAAATACTTCAAAATCTTTGGAAGCAAGTGCTACATCAAGAGGGATGAAGCAGTAGGCAAGTTTGATGCAAGAAGTGATGAAGGTATTTTTCTTGGTTACTCTACTAAAAGTAAAGCTTATAGATGTTTCAATTTAAGATTGAAAAAGATCATTGAAAGTGCTCATGTTAAGATTGATGAAAAGTTTATGATTCAAGAAAGATATCATGATTACTCACCCATGGTTGAAGAAGAACCTAGACCCTCCACTAGTGAGACAGTCATTGAGGAAATGTTTGATAGTATTGATGTATTATTCAATGACCCTAAGACAAGTGAAGAGAGTACTCCTAAGGCTGATGAGTCAAAATCACCTAAAGTTCCTAAGTATACATCTAGAAATCATTTCAAGAAAGACATCATTGGAGATTAGAGCGGAAAAGTCTTGAAAAGATCACAAGAAAAGAACTAAGTTAGCAATGAAAAGGTATGTTTACTATCTGAGATTGAACCCTTAAGTGTTGAAGATTCTTGTAAGGATTTAGATTGGCATGATGCTATGAAAGAAGAACTTGATTATATTATTAAGAATGACTCTTGAGAATTGGTCCCAAGACCTAGTGATAAGAATGTGATTGGAACAAAATGGATATTCAGAAACAAGATGAATGAACATGGTACAATAGTAAGAAATAAAGCAAGATTAGTGTGTAAGGGATATGCGCAAAGAGAATGCATTGATTACTCAAACACATTTGCACCTGTGAGTAGATTAGAAGCTATCAAGTTGTTTTTAGCTTATGCTATAGTCAAAAACTTCAAAGTTTATCAGATGGATGTCAAGTCAGCATTCCTGAATGGAGATTTGAAAGAAGAAGTATACATTGAGTAGCCAGAAGGATTCACCTTATCAAATAGATTTGATATGGTATGCAGATTGAAGAAAGCCCTCTATGGACTTAAGCAAGCCCCTACAGCATGGTATGCAAGACTAGATGGTTATCTAACAAAGATTGGATTCAAGAAAGGAGTAGCAAATTGTTATCTATTCATTAGAGAGACATTTGAAGGTCTACTACTTGTAGCTATATTTGTTGGTGACATTATCTTTGGAGGTAATGACAAACTAAGTGTAGAATTTGCCAAAGAAATGCAGAATGAGTTTGAGATGAGTATGATTGGTCCTATCAAATACTTTTTAGGACTAAAGGTGCAGTAGATAGAGAAAGGTATTTTCATTAATCAGTCCAAGTATGTGAAAGAGATACTGAAGAAATTCAAGATGGATGATTACAAGCCAGTAGGAACCCCTATGATCAGTGGATGCAAGCTTACAAAAGAAGATGATTCACTAGTAGTAGATCTAACATTGTATAAGTCCATAATTGGTAAACTCATATATCTTACTCAGACTAGACCTAATATTTCCAATGTAGTTGGCATAGTTGGAAGATTTGCAACAGAACCGAAGCAAAGTCACCTAATGGTAGTAAAGAGGATATTTAGATACTTGTAGGGCACTATAGGTTATGGTCTATGGTATCCTAATTTAGAAAATGTTGAGCTTCATGTGTACACTAATGCAGATTGGGTAGGATGTGTTGATGACAAAAAGAGTACATCAGGTGGAGCAGTGTTTCTTCAGGATAGACTTGTCACTTGGACAAGCAAGAAACAAAATTGTATTTCTTAGTCAACAATAGAAGTGGAGTATGTTGTAGTAGCCTTGAATTGTTCTACAATTGTTTGGATAAAGAAGATGATAAAGGATTTTGGAATTCAGATTGATTATCCTATTGTTATTCACTATGATAACACTAGCACTATCAATATGTCAAAGAACCCTGTGATGCATGCAAAGACAAAGCACATTGAGATCAAGTATCACTTCCTAAGAGAGAAAGTGGCAGAGAAAGAAGTCAAGCTGGACTATGTGAGTACCAAAGATTAGTTGGCAGACATATTCACAAAGCCCTTGCCTAAGGATACTTTTGATTATCTTAGGGAGAATTTGGGAGTAATTCCCTTCCTTGATTATGCTTAGAAGAAAGAAGGAAAGGCATCAGTCCTCAGGGACTGATGTAAGGTTGACTACTCTACCTCAGGAGTAGTACCGATGCTTAAAATGAATGGCAGCCTTTGCCATTGATGTCAAAGGGGGAGTAATATACAAAGTCATGAAAAATAGAAGCAAAAGGAGGAGTAATATACTAAGGGGGAGCAATATTCAGTTATGACAGAAGTTCAGTTGAGGAAATGGAGAATATTAGAAAATATTGTAGCAGATTAAGGATTCATCTTTGGGGGAGTTTTGATGAGGAAATGGAGAATGTTATAAAAGAAATATTCATTTGGGTTGGTGGTGGTTTTTCATTCCACATGTTGCCATCAATGACAAAGGGGGAGATTGTTGGAGATTTGCCAGCAGGCCAGTACTGACTGTATGTTTGTCATTGATGACAATATATGGAAAGTAGCATACATGGAAGTCTCATGCAGTAAGATTTTAGTATATGATGGATGGACATGATATAAACATGATATCATGAGTGTAAAGGTTAACTGTTAGTACAGATAGTTATATTGCAGTTGGTGTCAGTAGTGGTCCTGACAGAGTAACATGTAGTGTTCTGTGTATGGTTCTCCGTACAGTTATCATGGAGCCATGCACCCTAGGATATATGTTGAAGACATGTTAGTGATGTTTTAGATATGGACACATAATTTGATATTCAATGGAAGTGAAGTTATGCAGTCGCTATCCACCAGTAGCAGCTTCCTGTATTTATTTAGGAGAGCTGACATAGATTTTATTGGTTCTTGAGTTGTGCCCATCCTTGAGGTATGCACTCTTGGATTTAAGCTTAGAAGAGAGTTGTTGATGTTTGTTTAAGAGTGCATAAGCTAATTTAACTTGAGAAGAAAGATCTAGTTGTTTTGGTAGAGCCAACAGTGTGTAGCGTGCGTCTACAATTACCTTAATGGACATTTCCAAGAATGTGTTGTGTGCATAGTAGATCCGATAGAATGTTTGTAGAAGTTTTTTATGGTTTCTCTAATATGATTCTAAGGTGGTTCTAATAGGCCGACCTGATTGTATCATTTAGAGGAAAGATATTTATAGGAAGTCATTTGTGATTGCTGAAGTGTGGCTCATAGTTGATTAAGTAGAGCAGAGAAGAGTGTGCAAAGTGTGGAGCCATCATGAGAAGGTCTATGTGACCAAGTAAAGTATGTGTGCTATACATTGAAGCTGATCCAGACAAGCAGGTCAAAGCACAGTTCACCAAGATCTAGATATAGTGTGTATCTTTTATTCATAAGGTTGTAGCCTTCGCCCATTTGAGTAGTGAGCTCTTCGAGAGTGCATCCTCTCCCCTAACAGGGACAATTATAAAAGACTCCTAACAGGGTCTGACCCTTGACTTGGTCTACTGTACTAAATATATTGTAAAGCTACTCCTAACAGGGTAAAGGATCTTCTAACAAGGATTATTATACACTAGTGTAGAATATTAGTGGGTGT
Source organism: Chamaecyparis obtusa (assembly GCA_027943335.1). Lineage (NCBI taxonomy): Eukaryota > Viridiplantae > Streptophyta > Pinopsida > Cupressales > Cupressaceae > Chamaecyparis > Chamaecyparis obtusa. The sequence goes on from BSBK01003618.1 coordinate 1,842,266, forward strand.
CAATTCCCACTGGGGTTTTTACCTATTTGGGTTTCCCTGTCACCAAAATATTGTGTTGTGTTCAAGTGTTCTTTCATTGTGTTTATACTTTATGTTTAAGTATACTTAATTGAATAAAGAATTGAAACTTGTAGATAACTGATTAACCCCTCCCTCCTCTCAGTTATCTCTTGGGACTATTCCTAACATCCTCCTCTTCTTTCATGTTTTCCTTCCCTTTGTCTTCTATATCAAATTCATAGTCAATATGTCTCTCACATGTCTTCTAAAAATCTTCATCAATCTTCACATTTTCACTTTCCACAATTTTGTTCATCCTTTTCTTATAACACTAGTAAGCCTTGTTTCTTATAGAGTACCCAAAAAATATACCTTCATCTACTCTACTATCAAATTTTCCAAGATTTTTTCATCTTCATGAATGTAAAACTTTCTTCCAAATATTTTGAAATATTTAACTGTAGGTGCTCTCCCATGCCATAACTCATATGATGTATTTTCATATTTCCTTTGGTACAAAACTTTATTTAGTGTGTATACAACACTATATAATACTTCTCTCCAATATATTTATGGTAAACTCACTTCCTTCAACATAGTTCTTATTTCCCCCTAAATTATATCATTCATCCTTTTCACTACACCATTTTGTTGTGGTGTTCTAGTCATTCAAAATTGTCTCTTAACGTCATGTAACCACAATAACTCTCAAATAGAACATAAGTAAACTCTCCTCCTTTATCATATCTTAAGAATTTAATTCTTTTACCACATTCATTTTCAGCTTTAGCCTTGAAAAAGTTAAACTTCTCAAATGCTTTTGATTTTTTCTCTAAGAAATTCAACCCAAGTCAATCTTGAATAGTCATCAATAAAAAGTATAAAGTATTTATCACCTTGAAAAATTCTTGTTTTGGCAGGACCACAAATATTGGCATGCACTAACTCCAGTAAACTAGTAGATGAATAGTCTTTTGCTTTGAATGATTCTCTTCTCTATTTTCCTTCTTGGCATCCTTTACAAAAATCACATTATTTGGTTTTCATAGTCTAGGTAAGTCTCTCACTGCTCAAGATGAACTTATTCTTACCAAATTATCAAAGTTGATATGACACATCCTCCAGTGCCAAATCCAATTTTCATTGGTCTGTGAAAGAAAACATATTTTTGAAGCTCCTTCAAGTTGGTACACATTCCTTCCTATCCTTTTTCCAAATGCAATCACATCTCTAGATCTCTTATGAATCTCACATACTTTATTCTTGAAAATATCATATACATTCTCACACATCTATCCAAAACTCAATAGATTGTGATATAAACCTTTCACATAATAGATATTGGTAGTGTTATTATTTCCATAAAAAGTAATAGACCCTCTACTGACAATGTAAGCAACCTTATCATCACCAAATCTAACAGGACCACCATCATATTTGTCAAGTGAGAAAAACATATTCTTATCTCCAGTTATATGATGAGAACAACCATTGTCAATTAACCATTCATTTTAATTTCTTCTAACATATAAAGAAGTTTCAACATCATCATTAACCTCGACACAAATATTAGAAATATCAATTTCCTATTTCTTATCTTCATTGGCATAAAACAAGCAATATTTTGTTTCTGACTCATCATCTAAAATACTAGCATCTTCATTCACATAGTAATCCTTTTTATTGAACTTCTTAATTTTCTATCTAGAACCATTCTCTGGACATCTAGTAGCCAAATGACCAATTTTAGCACATCTAAGACATTTTAGAGGTAACATACCTTTATACTTTTTGGTACTTTTCTTCAGTCTTCTTGCAAAGTTCACTTCAGATTCTTCTTCATCATCACCGACATGATCTTCATCTAATATAGTTTCCTTGAAATCCTTTTTTATCTTATCTCCTCTCTCCCAAAATTCCTCATCTCAAACGCAGTTAGGGTACCAAATAATTGTCCTTTAGTGAACTTCAGATCATACAATTCCTCAATCTCTAAGATCTTATCATTGTAACTATCTGGTAATGTCATCAAGATACTTTCCATGAAATCTTCATCGGTAATAGTGCATCCTTGGTTCTTTACTCCATTCACAACATTCTCAACTCTCTAAAAGAAGTTTTTAATATCCTCACCATCTTCCATTATCAGATTCTCATAGTGTTTCTTAGTTTTAAGCTTATTAGATAAGTTAACCCTAACAGTTCCAATCGGCCCTGAGAGTGGAGGGGTGAATCGACACCTGTTAAACTTTAAAACAAATCTGATGCAGTATACTACAACTATAAGCAAAATAGATTCTAGCATAAGAATAGAAGCAAACAATCAACCACAAAGCAACACCAAATTTATCATGAGGAAACCCAAATCAGGTGAAAACCACAGTGTGAGGAAACCTCAAAAATTATGCACTCTTCTAAAGTGCGTCCTGTTAGGAGCCTTCCTTATTAAAGGATTACAAATGCACTATTAGATACGACCCGATCAAGGGATTTGATACAATAAGGCTTGTTAGAGCTTGCCTGGTTAGAGGACTTAAAACACCTGAAAAGATGTCACCCAGTTAAGGGATTTAGTACAAGGGACATGTTAATGTCCACCCAAAATAGTGGGATTTATCTATTGTAATTGTTAGAGAACAATAGAAGGATTGACATTTTAGAAATGGCTTGGCATAGCCTAATAAGATCTATGTTATAATCAACTAAGAAACATCATCGGTCACTACAGGTATGTTCTCCTTTCCATTTGTGCTTCTCTGCACACTCTTCTCTCTTCTTCTTTCTCTTCACCCTAGCTTCTTTAGCGTAAAGGTTCAGTCTTTACTTTGGCAGAATGAGGGAAAACTATATTCTTGATAGACAGAGGAATATATAGTCTTTTCCCTAATTGCTTTTCCCATGCATGACCTATTTGCAGATCCCCTTCAAATCCATCACCCAGTGGAGTATTAGTTCATTGAGGAAACATCTGATGCATGCTCTTTCTTTATTTGCTTTATGAAAGAAAGTAATAGATGCATGTCAAAGGCTTTCCTTCACAAGAGATATCTCCATAATTTAATGCCACAAATCTCGGCATTAACACCTAAAATCACGCTTCATACCGATCATCTTGACAACTAAAAGACTACATGAATTAGTGTAGTAACTCCTGGTCAAAGTGTTAGATAACTTCTTGTTGACTAAGACATTCTTGGTTCATTTATTATGACAAAGTCTTCACTTGATCGGTAAATATCCTTAAGTTGTGCATAGGTAAGAGCCTTGACTTGTCACCTTTCCTTCGTTTGGCTATACTGGTTGCATGCTTTCCTTGGCTACATTGTCTATTACTGGTTGCATCTCCTTTGTTGGTTATCAGTGCTTTGATGATCAAATATAGTCTCTTCTTTCTTGCACATTGTCACCGGTTTCTAAACTAGTCTCTCCTTGCACTTGTTGTTGTCAGTTGTGCCTTTCCCTTTACAGATCCTACATTGGTGCCCCTAGATTGAGATGTCAACACCTCTTTCCTCTTTTTCTAATCAATGAAAATACTCAATTGCCATGTACTGATAGAAAGCTTATCGGTTACCATCCCTTAATGCCAACAATCTCCCACTTTGGCATTGATGGAAAAAACCATAACAACACTACCGGGCCATACACACTAGTGCCTGATCATAATCTCCCCCTTTGACAATAATGCCAAAGGCTAGTAAAAAAGACTACCTTAATGAAATCTTCTCCCCCTTCGAGCAATAGTCCTTTACATCGGTACAGATAAGATGAGGTGAATTCCTTTGTTGAAGCATAATGAATTGATAAACACCTTTTCAATTTTACTAATGATCAGGGAGGGGTATTACCCCTAATTTACCTCTGAGCTACTCAAAAGTACTCTTCGGTAATGGCCTTGTGAAGATATTAGCAATCTATTCTTTTTTGGGAAACTACTCCAATCTTACTTCTTTATTTTGTACCAACTCTCTCAAGTAGTGATACTTGATGGCAATATGCTTTATTTTGGAGTTCATGACAGGATTCTTGGATATGTTAATTGCACTCACTAGTACATTTTGTACCATTTTTTGATGCACTATTGGTAGAAGTTTCTACCCAACTTGGTCGAATGGTCGACCAACGGGTTCATCACTATTATTGGCATCGAAATATCGACCCATTACTGAACCCGTCGAATGATTGACTCCACTATTGGTCAAAAACAAGGGAAATCTAGGCCAAAGATAACATTGGTAAGTGTTTGTGTATTGGTCAATTTTTTTACCACTATTGGTTGAAAACTTTGGTCGCTCTGACCAGGATGCCAAACTCGCAATGGTCATATTTTGATGATATTTGGTCAAAATATTTAGCGGCTTTGACCAGGATTCCAAACCCGCGATGCCACATTTTGACACAGAATGGTCGATTTTAGACCAGAATTTTGATGACAGTCAGTTGAAAGTTTGACGAAATGTTGAGTTTTAAAAAAAATTGAAGATAAATATCCAGACTAATCACCAATGCCATCCTGATCGATGATTAGTCTAGATATTTATCTTTAGGTGTCCACACTCATTCTATTGCTTCTTGCCAGCAGGTCTTAGCTTGTTCTATTTTCCAGACTGCTTTGGGCTCTAGCAATCCATTTGCTCTGCTCTGCGTAAAACTATGGGTTTTTTCATTTTGTTTGAACTATTTGAGAGATAGGCTCTGACTGGTGATCTATGAATTAGTAGAGCTTCCTCTTAGATGCCCACAACTCTTCAAATCTATTGGTGTGAAGCCCCCAAAGGGTATTCTACTCTATGGGCCTCCTGGTTCTAGGAAAACCTTAATTGCTAGGGCATTGGAAAATGAAACTAGTGCCTTCTTTTTATGTATCAATGGACCTGAGATCATGTCAAAGTTGGCTCGAGAAAGTGAAAGCAATCTCCAGAAGGCTTTTGAGGAGGCTAAGAAGAATGCCCCGTCCATTATATTTATTGATGAAATTGATTCTATAGCTCCCAAGAGGGAAAAAACCCATGGTGAAGTTGAGAGGAGAATTGTTTCTCAACTTCTTGCGCTTATGGATGGACTTAAACACATGCCCATGTTATTGTTATGGGAGCAACTAACCGACCAAATAGTATTGATCCAACACTTAGAAGGTTTGGAAGGTTTGACAGGGAGATTGATATTGGGGTTCCAGATGAAGTGGGCAGGTTGGAAGTGCTTCACATCCATACAAAGAATATGAAGCTCTCTGATGATGTACGTATATTGGGGCCTTATTTTTTTTACTTCTATATCTAATGTTAAATAGTTCTTGGATTTTGAAAGCATTTATTAATATTTATGTTTCTTGATGGAGTATCTATTTATCTTTAGTTTTCTTGTTACAGGTTGATCTTGAAAAGATTGCTAAGGATACCCATGGATATGTTGGTGTAGATCTTGTTTCTTTGTGACTAAGGCTGCACTTCAGTGCATTAGGGAAAAGATGGATGTTATAGACTTAGAAGATGAGACAATAGATGCTGAGATTCTAAACTCCATGGCCGTTAGTAATGAGCACTTCCAGACTGCTTTGGGCTCTACCAATCCATCTGCTAAAGCCATTGCTAACAAATGTCAGGCCAATTTCATCAGTGTGAAGGGCCCTAAATTGTTAACAATGTGGTTTGGAGAGAGCGAGGCTAATGTGAGGGAAATTTTTGGTAAAGCTAGAGGATCAGCTCCTTGCATCCTATTTTTTTACGAGCTTGATTCTATTGCTATACAGGTGTGTTGATTTTTTATGAGTGAAGTTCAAGTTGAGGATGGTGAATATATTTGAGTAGGAATTTTGTTTGAACTATTTGAGATAGGCTCTCTGACTAGTGATGCATAACTAGTTTGCATGTTTGCAGCGTGGAAGTAGTGTTGGGGATGTTGGCAGTGCCATAGACAGAGTCCTTAATTAGTTGTTAATGGAGATGGATGGTATGACAACCAAGAAAACAATTTTCATTATTGGTGCTACAAACAGACCCGATATATATTACATACAACTTTTAAAATTATAAATATACAAATCTATAAAATATACATATATAACATAAAAGGAAGTGTTGATGCATACTGACAAATAAAATAAGGAAAGCTTTTGCTCTCTTGATTTGTAAAATTTTCTCTGCCTCTGCTTTTTCTTGTGTTGCCACCCTCATTCTTGTAGCTGATATAAAACAATGAAATGAATGATGGTGAAATTAAGAGAAATTTTGGGTAAATAAACTAAACAAATATAGAACAAAAATATGAACAAAGTTGAGGATAATGAGTTGGGTTTTCTTAAATAAATGAATACCATCAACCCATTTACAAAATGCAAAAGTATATGCTAGCAATCTCCAACAATATCATGGTAAAAAAGACATTTAGTATTGGATGTAAAAGTCTTGCTTGCATTTATTTCATTCATTTCTTTCTTGACATGCACATCAGCCTCTATATCCACAATAAGTGTTTGAACTATCTCATATCCGTAGTTTGACATAGCTTGTAAGCATAGAAATGAATGATTGAATCATACTGCATTCAAATTTCATCTTGTTTGATATTCAAGAGATATTTTACAGTAATCAATTGACAATACACATCAATAAATAAATGAAACTGATATGAATATATCAACCTTTTCAAGTTCTTCAACAACTTTAGCAACCTTGTTCTTTTTCTCAAAGATATCATCTAGATTCATCTTTGGAACACTGGAACGAATAACTGTAAATCATACATGGAAACAAGGTAGTTTATAAGAGCAAATATATTATATGATAATACAAATCACATTAATCTAAAAGACTACTACATCATTTTGAAGATCATATCAATCAAATTAATTTGAATCCTCACAAGGAAAACATAACATTCAGGAATCCAAAAATAATGGATGCAAATTCACAAACTAATTTTCTAAAATCAGCATTTCATCATATAAGAGGAATTGCCAATATTAATATATTATCTCACAAATAGATGCAAATTCACAAATTAATTTTCTAGATTCAGCATTTCATCATATAAGAAGAACTATCGCAGACCTTTTGTGAGGGTATCAAGTATGCCGCTTGACTCCAAATATTTCCTGAAAGCTTCCTTCTTGGATTCATTTGCCTACCATATAAGGATGACAAGCATTATCATAGAGCCTAAATGTTCAGTTCTTGTCATTGAATTCATGCATACAATCATCTACAATTGCATCACTAAAACAACTAATTTTTGAGCACATAAGGACTGTTTGCTTAAGTAAATCCTAAGGGGACAATAAGTAAATGTATTCACGTGGGTGTATTAGGCTATTAGCTATAGAATATCTATGCTACTTATAGATCCAATTGATATTTGATTTAACACTTCACCTACTCAAAAACACAAACCAATGAAATAATCCACATTAGGCCAAGAGAGGTTGATGCATTCAATACGAGAATACTTACACAAAATGAAGCCAAATCATGCCATACAATGACAATGAGAAGTTGACTATTGGACCGTCTAGTTTTTTATTTGATAGTTGCTTGAGAATGACACATTCAAAATGCACTTATGAGCATAGACCTAGAATGAATGAAATTGATTAAATAATGAAGGTGTGTTAGTTTGAGCTTCACTTGGTTTCGAGAATACTTTAATATTCTCTACTTAACAAGGCCAACCACGTGAAGGTTGAAGCTCATCTGGCCTCACCCCCCCTCCCCCTAACATCAATCTAAATTCCCCATTAACATCTAATTACACACTTCATTCATCCATTTATGAACTATAACATTCAATCAATACAATCACATAACATTTATTAATATGATATAACATTAATTAATACGCAACACTAATAAAAAATTGATTAAAACATAACAATATTCATTAACATGACATATAATTCAATATTAATACATAACATTCATAGATAATTACTTAAAACAACATTCTTTCATTATCCAACAAAGTTAATCAAACAAGTTTTATCAAAGAGCATATTTAATAAATCATTTCTTTTTTAGGTTTTTCTTAGATTTCTTATTTAGGTAAAGGCTAATAAGAGCATCAATATTATCTTCCTCCTCTTGTAGTTGTGATCTCAAATTATGATGCTTCCTCATGTCTCGAGGAGGATGATGCTGCTGCACTAAAGGGGGGTCTGCTGCAATAACAAGTAAATGGGTTAAATTCGCATACTTTTTTTTACTGTTACATGTATTTCATTAACCAGTAGAACATAACATGCATTTTTATTTACCTGAAAATGCCACATCATCATGTACAATAACATTTTGATCTTCTGCCACCTCAACATGCTCAACATGCTCTAAAATATTCAAAAAAAGGTTACACGACCAATTGCAATTAAAGATGTTAAATTCTATTACTAATTACGTAATTTATTTCCAATAGAAAATTAATACCTCCAATAATGTGATGCACATCATGGCCTTCGTCATGCCCAGGTTATGTGGTAGGATTTGAAGGCTTTAGTGAAATGTCATGCACATTGTTATCATGAAATAGTCAATTTATGTTCGAAATTAACTATTCACTTTGATTTACTTTTCATTTGACTAATTTACCTATGTCTCATCTGGTGTAGCAGATTCTTTGTTATGGATTTGGGATTCTTGGTGTAGGCGTGCAACCACGATTGCATAACCTTCCTTCAAGGCTATTCTCTTGTCTTCATCTATGGGCTCTACATTGAATTCTATGCCCTATATTTTTTGTTTAATATCATCACTTTTACATGTATGATTTGATTAAACAAAATTATTTGCAACCTTATATATAAAAATTTGATATGAAATTTCAATGCTACTACTTACAAGTCGAGAGTGAAGTTTCATATAGCCACCAGAGCCAATTTTGTGTTGGCCAACCTTTATTAATCTCGCTTGTGTGGCTTTTGATGTGTCTTGCAGTCTATGAAAAGTTTGAAACATGTTAGATTATATATTTACAAAGATCACTAATTAGTGCATGATTACATTCTACTTAATACTATCATGACATACTTTCTTTTGTTGTCTTTTGGTTGAATTCCACTACCCTTTAGCCTTTTCTCTTTTGCATCTTCCATTATTTCATTCCACTCCATCGGTGGAATCATAGGAGGACACTCATACTTTAGGTTATCCTTTAGAGCCCTTCTATATTGGTCCCTCACAGTCTTTATATGTTTGGCTGCTCTTGTAAGAATCATGTCTATATCAAAACTTTTAATTCCAAAGAGGTTCTCTAAAGATTTAATGAGCTGATTTTTTAAGTCAGCATCCTGATCATTCCACCTTTTTTGAAAAAACAAAATTGTTAGATATCATAACTTTAATATAGTACAATAAATGGAAGATAAGAAAAATATTGTACCAATATTATGAAGCTACGTACCTTTTACGTATGGTGGGGCCAAATAGCTTCAATGTAATTTCAAAAATATGATCATAAAAAACATCATTTTCTGCAAAAATAGCATGGGATTATCAGTCCAAAATGAGTTATGTATAAGTAAACTACAATTACACTATAAATAATAACAATTTTAGAGCACTTGGAAGCTTTGGTACTTTTAACAGAACCATATTATTCTTGTTCATCAACAATGTCCCCACAAACGAACTGGTACTATTAACATAGGCTGATCCGGGAAATGGTTTATCTTCACTAGTACTGGTTTGATCTATTCTTGTACCAGGTGTAGGTGTATCTATTAGTACACAAAATAGGTCCAATGTATAAAAATCACACAAGAAAAATAATCAATTCATGATTAGCACATAACAAAATATAGAAAAATAAGGTTTTACCAGTTGTAGATGGTATAGAGGAAGATGTCTGCAAGCACCTTGTTGCGGACAATGCAGTCATTGAATGCAGAATGTTAACTGAAGGAGGTGTCTGCACTTCATCATGAGCTGTAGAATACATTTTTAGCAAAGACATTTGCAATTGATAAAGATTAAATGGGCTACTAGAAGCATCTCAAACATAAGTTGAGTCAATAATGCATACAAAGGTTAAATCAATGGTTAAAGGTTTAAGGATTATTTACATGAAGGTTGTGCGGTGCTACAACCCTCACCATGTTGACGATGTTTCACACGTGTCAAAAAATTCTATAAGAAGAACACATCATATGTTAGATCATGATCCATAAGATAGTATAAAATATAAACATCTATTGAACTTTAATTATTGCTTAAGATTAATTACTACTTACATCAATAGAATTGACTCTACGTGTCAATTCTTCTTCGAGTTCCTTTGACTCCTTAGTTTCATTTGCTTCCATTAGAAGGTTAAGAATTTCATTACCATATTTATTTTTTATTTGAGTAGCCATGAATACATGGTTAGATTTAAATTCTACATCATCTCTAAATGCTGTGTCAGCTTCAGATTGAAATAGATCTACTGCCTCTTTTGCTTTTCTCTATCAATAAGTATCAAGTTGTGACATCAATATCAGTAAAATTCTATCAAAATAACTCCAAATCCATAAAGAAAAGAACATAATAATATGACATTTGTTCTATATAATTTTTAGAATTGCACTAATTAAGGTTTACCTTTGCTGAAGAAAGTGTACTGTGAGGAACATCCACTCCTGTATCTTGAGGTGGAATATCCATGTCGTCCTATGACAAAGATTAGTAATTCTTAGCAATCAGAAGTGATTGGAGTCAATATTAATTGGAGGTAATTGGTTTAAATGTTATACTTACTAGTCCCATGATAGGGAATTTAAATGTTCATATCTTTAACTTGGTACTTACCTAGTTGAATGAAAAAAATATTACATAATTATTATGACCATCTTGATGCAGTGTTTATAAATTAATTTACATAAATATTAAATGAAAAAATACCTGGTACAATCATTGACAACATTATGTGCTCCCTCTTTATGGATATCCAAGGAGGAATGTTATTGTTAATAATAAAAATAGGCTACACTGAGTAAGTAGATCTCAAATCTCCAAATGGATTGACACCGTCCACTGGCACTGAAATCTTGAAATTACGAGGCTCTTCTTTAAACTGTGGCCATGTTGTTTCCATGCCTTAAATGCAGAACCATCTGTAGGCATTCGCATAATGTCATCTTGACTTCTATTGCATGCATGGTAATTCATAAATTGTGCCAAGCTAGTGCACCTGAATAATCATTGAAGACGTGGAATAAGGGGAATGTACCAAACACTCTTGTGAGGCAACTTTTTTGTTATTTGATCTGACTGATATCTACTAGTATGACAAACAAGGCATTCTGTTGCAAATTCATGCTGTTTATAATATAAAATGTGATCATTAGGACATGCATGTATTCTCTGATATTGCATTCCAATTTGATTCATAATGGTAGATAATTCTCGGTACGAATGAGGCAAAATATTTGATGGTAGTAAGAAAAACTCACCTATCAACCTAATACAAAAAATATGAATTATTAATATAATGAATTGTAATGATATGCTAACATTGAAGATGACAAAAATGGCATACCTTAGCATACGTGGCATTGCTACATTGGATAAACCTGTTGGAGATTTGCTAGCAGGCCAGTACTGACTGTGTGTTTGTCATTAATGACAACATATGGAAAGTAGCATGCGTGGAAGTCTCATGTAGTAAGCTTTTAGTATATGATGCATGGACATGATATCATCATGATATCATGGGCACAAAGGTTAACTGTTAGAACAGATAGTTATATTGCAGTTGGTATCAGCAGTGTTCCTAATAGAGTAACAAGCAGTGTTCTATGTATGGTTGTCCATACAGGTATCATGGAGCCATGTGCCCTAGGATATATGTTGAAGACATGTTAGTGATATTTTAATTATGGATGCATAGTTTGATATTTAGTGGAAGTGAAGTTATGTAGTCGCTACCTGCCAGTAGCAGTTTCCTATGTTTGTTGAAGAGAGATGATAGAGATTTTAATGGTTATTGAGTTGTGCCCATCCTTGGGGCATGCACCCTTGGATTTAAGCTTAGAAGAGAGTTTCTGATGTTTGGTTAAGAGCACATAAGCTAATTCAGCTTGAGAAGAAAGATCCAATTGATTTGGTAGAGTTGATAGTGTGTAGTGTGCATCTACAATTACCTTAATGAACAGGTCCAAGAATGTGTTGTGTGCATAGTAGAGCCGATAGAATATTTGTAGAAGTTTTTTATGGTTTCTATAATATGATTCTAAGGTGGTTCTAATAGGCCAACCTGATTGTATCATTTAGAGGAAAGATATTTATAGGCAGTCATTTGTGATTGTTGAAGTGTGGCTCATAGTTGATTAAGCAGAGAAGAGAAAAGTTTGTGAAGTGTGGAGCCATCATGAGAAGGTCTATGTGACCAAGTAAAGTATGTGTGCTATACATTGGAACTGATCTAGACAAGCAAGTCAAAGCGCAGTTCACCAAGATCTAGATATAGTGTGTATTTGTTATTCAGAATTTTGTAGCCTTCACCCATTTGAGCAGTGAGCTCTTAGACAGTGCGTCCTCTCCCCTAATAGGGAAAATTATAAAAGACTCCTAATAGGGTCTGACCCTTGACCAGGTGTACTGTACTAAATATATTGTTAAGCTACTCCTAATAGGGTAAAGGATCTTCTAACAAGGATCATTATAAACTAGTGCAAAATATTAGTGGGTGTCAATTCCCACTAGGGTTTTTCCCTATTTTGGTTTCCCGATAACCAAAATATTGTGTTGTGCTCAAGTGTTCTTTCATTGTGTTTATACCTTATGTTTAAGTATACTTAATTAGATAAAGAATTGAAACTTGTGGATAACTGATTCTCCCCCCCTCCCTCTCAGTTATCTCTTGGGACTATTCCTAACAATTAGTATCAGAGCCAAGTGCCTCAGAGAGAAATTTTAATATCTTGAGGTTGATCAGATGGCATACTTCAGGAAAGAAAGTCCTAAGTTTGATGGAGAGAATTGTCTTGATTGTAAGAACAAGATGATAACCCATTTCCAGTGCATTGCTTTTGAATTTTTTGATATAACCATCAAAGTAGCTAGGATTCCTACCCTAGAAGACCTTGCAAAAGATGATGCTACTGAAAGGAAAAAGGAATTGTTTCATCAGAATGCTATAGCTAAAGAAGCCCTTATCAATGCCCTATCTAATAGTGAATTTTTAGAGATAAAGAAGGTGGACACCACCCACAAAATATGGAAGTACCTAGAAGACATATTTGAAGGAGATAAAAAAGAAAAGGATGCATGCAGAAAGACATGGAAGAAAAGATTAGATGCATTAGAGATGTTGCTTGAAGAAAATATCAGAGAATACAATCAAAGGATAAATGAAGCAGTTGCTAGAATTAGGAACAATGGTGGAGACATCTTAGAAGAGGACATTATGGACAAGTTAATGACTACTCTTACTTCATAATATCAAAGCAAGATAAACATTCTTGATGAGACCATGCAACTTACATCTAATTTCAAGAGAGAGACCTTGATCAACAAAATTTCAGCTTTTGAGATTTCAAGATTTAAAACAGAACCAAAGCATGAGACAACCTTCAAAGCAACAGTTCATGGTAAAAAATCTGCAAACACTTCTGGTAATTTTGATGATGATGATGAAGAGAAAACATTAGATGATTTCATTGCTATGATTGCCAAAAGAGAAAAGAAAGGAAAAGGAAAATATGAAGGTCAATTACCATTTAAGTGCTTTTCATGTAATAAGATAGGTCACTTTACATCTAAGTGTCCTACTAGAGCTAAAAAGTTCAAGAAGGATTACAAGACTAAGTACTTTACAGAATGTTACTTTGCTGGAGATGGAGTTTCAGATGATGAATCAGGTGAAGAATAAATTGGATTCATTTCTATGGTAGACAAAATGAATGATAAGATAAATCACAAAGATGAGAAAGAGGAACAAAAGCTAGCACTAATTTCACAAGCTGACATAAGGACAAACTTAATTATAGATAGTGGTTGTTCACATCACATGACAAGTGATAAAGGCAGGTTTGTTCATCTAGAAAAATACAATGGTGGCATGGTTAGATTTGGAGACAACACTCCTAAACCGATAGTTGGTAGAGGAGCCATCACCTTGGATGGAAAGAACAGTACTGATGATGTTCTCTATGTTGATGGTTTGAAACATAACCTTCTCAGTGTTGGACAGTTACTTGAAAAAGGCTATCAGTTGGAGTTTAAAGATGAAAAATGCATCATTAACAACAAGGATGGTGTTATGATTGCATCAGGCTCAAAGACCAAAGGTAATGTTTTTCAACTCAATTCAGAAGCAAGTTGTTTTGTTGCTAAATTTGATGACAGTTGGTTGTGGCATAAAAGACTATGTCATATCAATTTTGATAACATAGTAAAGATGAGGATTGTAAAAGTAGTAAGAGATCTACCTAGCATAGAAAAGCTAGTTGATACTAAATGCAGGGAATGTGTGATGGGAAAGCATGTAAGAAATTCATTCAGGAGCAAGCTCAACTCAACAGAGAATAAGTTGGATTAGATTCATACTGACCTATGTGGTCCAACTCAAACAAGATCATACTATGGTGAAAGGTATTTCATTTTGTTTGTTGATGATTATACTAGGATGATGTGGGTTGCATTCTTGAAAGATAAGTGAAAAGCTTTTGAGAAGTTCAAAATATTCAAAGCTAAGGTTGAGAATGAATCTAGACTAAAGATAAAATGCTTGAAATTAGATAAAGGAGGAGAATTCACCTCTGACAGATTCTATGAGTATTGCGAAGAACATGGCATAAAGAGATAGTTGAGTGCACCTAGAACCCCTCAGCAGAATGAGATTGTAGAGAGAAGGAATAGGATAATTCTTGATACAGTGCACACCATTATGATAGAATGAAAACTTGCACACACCTATTGGAGAGATGCAGTCAATACAACAATCTATACCATCAATAGAATTCAATTGAGGCTAGGCGTTGACAAAAAACCATATGAGCAATGGTTTGGTAATGTTCCCATAGTAAAATACTTCAAAATCTTTGGAAGCAAGTGCTACATCAAGAGGGATGAAGCAGTAGGCAAGTTTGATGCAAGAAGTGATGAAGGTATTTTTCTTGGTTACTCTACTAAAAGTAAAGCTTATAGATGTTTCAATTTAAGATTGAAAAAGATCATTGAAAGTGCTCATGCTAAGATTGATGAAAAGTTTATGATTCAAGAAAGATATCATGATTACTCACCCATGATTGAAGAAGAACCTAGACCCTCCACTAGTGAGATAGTCATTGAGGAAATGTTTGATAGTAATGATGTATTATTCAATGACCTTGAGACAAGTGAAGAAAGTACTCCTAAGGCTGATGAGTCAACATCACCTAAAGTTCTTAAGTATACATCTAGAAATTATTCCAATAAAGACATCATTGGAGATCAGAGCGGCAATGTCTTGACAAGATCACAAGCAAAGAACTCAGCTAGCAATGAAAAGGTATGTTTACTATCTTAGATTGAACCCTTAAGTGTTGAAGATGCTTGTAAGGATTCAGATTGGCATGATTCAGATGGTCCCAAGACCTAGTGATAAGAATTTGATGGGAACAAAATGGATCTTCAAAAACAAGATGAATGAAGATGGTACAATAGTAAGAAATAAAGAAAGATTAGTATGTAAGGGATATGTGCAAAGAGAAGGCATTGATTACTTAGACACATTTGCACCTGTGAATAGATTAGAAGCTATCAAGTTTTTTTTAGCTTATGCTACAGTCAAAAACTTCAAAGTTTATCAGATGGATGTCAAGTCAGCATTCCTGAATGGAGATTTGAAAGAAGAAGTATACATTGAGAAGCTAGAAGGATTCACCTTATCAGACAAACTTGATATGGTATGAAAATTGAAGAAAGCCCTCTATGGACTTAAGCAAGCCCCTAGAGCATGGTATGAAAGACTAGATGGTTATTTAACAATGATTGGATTCAAGAAAGGAGCAGCAGATTGTAATCTATTCATTAGAGAGACCTCTGAAGGTCTACTACTTGTAGCTATATTTGTTGATGACATTATCTTTGGAGGTAATGACAAACTAAGTGCAGAATTTGCCAAAGAAATGCAGAATGAGTTTGAGATGAGTATGATTGGTCCTATCAAATACTTTTTTGGACTAAATGTGTAGCAGATAGAGAAAGGTATTTTCATTAATCAGTCCAAGTATGTGAAAGAGATACTGAAGAAATTCAAGATGGATGATTGCAAGCCAGTAGGAACCCCTATGATCACTGGATGCAAGCTTACAAAAGAAGATGATTCACCAATAGTAGATATAACATTGTATAAGTCCATGATTGGTAAACTCATATATCTTACGTAGACTAGACCTAATATTTCCAATGAGGTTGGCATAGTTGGAAGATTTGCAACAGAATCGAAGCAAAGTCACCTCATGGAAGTGTTGGCGAACATATTTGTCTTCCTCTTTTTAAATGAGAATGAATAAAGACTCTATGCTTTTGAAGACAAACGATTCCTCAATAGTTGGGTAAGCATAAGAAATTGGTTCCCTCTAAATTTTTAAGGTACAACTTCCTTGTAGAATATTCAATGAATTGTTAACAAAAAGTAAATTCATACACCTTTGACCAGAAAGTGTACGACCGCTCCAATACTCTTAGGTATTGAGGTGATTTACAGAAACAACATGTGATCAAAATTAACTATGAAGAAAGCTGAGATCTACTAACTACTTCTTAAATAAACAACCTATAAAACAACTCAAGAAAGAAGATCTAGAATGAAACCGGAAGTGACTAAATATAAATAACACATGCACAGATTTAAATGCACCAACTTTCAAAGTAATCAATACATTCTATATTTTTATTCAAAGATCTAAACCATACCATGCATCTATATATTCATATATGATTGGATCAAAGTCTAATAAAAAATCAGTCATCAGCTATTTCAGAACTTAAAAAGGCTAAGCTAACTATCTACTTCAAAAAGAAACTATCTATTTTTATATCTACATTTTCTAACCCATTTATTGTTCAATGTTCCAACATTAATAGTTTTAGGTCTGAGAGAGCCTCCAGAAAAACTCGGCCCCTTGGACACCAAAAAGAAACCACTTAAACTAGTTACAAAACTAAAAATAGAATTACATGTCTTTTAAAAACACAAAGAAGGAAAATGTTGTCCCAAAAACTACTACCTCCCTCCAGGGCCTTCTAACATGGTGGTTTGTACTAGCTTCCAGGATTGAAACATGTTCACCAATTCTTGGGTTGGCTAGAAATGCAGATTCTTTTGACTTGTCAGCTTCATACGAGTCACATTCTTTTCCCACCTTAACTCCTTGATCCTCTCTACCTGCTTAGGTAACTAACCTCTATTCAGTAGCAACATAGATTCCATGTTCATAATTATGGTGAAGTCATGAACTGTACGTGCCTCATTTTCTTTGAGAACATTCATGGTGTCTATAAAGACTTTGACCATGGCATCTGCATCCCTGTTACCTTCGTCAATTTGCAAAATACTTAAGGGATTCACTATCCTGACGTATTTAAGGGCATCTGCATGCATATCTAGCACCTCTTTCTCTATTTCTTTGGCTTGAGAGATTGTAGCTTTGAACATTGTACTTTTCCATCCAAAGTTCTGCTTTAAAATGAACAACATATAGGGATCTACTAGCTTCATCAGATTCTCATCTAAGAACCGAGTCACACCATAAGTTTCTATTTCTTGAACCTGTATGATGATCACTGCACATTTCTCTTCCTCCATTTCCCAGCTTGGAACTAGGGTTTGAACTTCACTCAGTCATCCTTCTCCATCTAAGCAAGTAGATATAAACTCATGGATGAAAGTGCTTCCTTCAGTGATAACATGGTTAATCCAAGATTTCAAAACCTCCATCAGGACCCTCCCCTATTGCATTTGTTTCACTAGCCTTTGGCTCTCAACTAAATTCAGATCAAAATCTTGTGAAGACTGGGCTAGTGGCAGTATTCCATCATTAGCGAGTGAAGAAAGAAACTCAGCCATGGTAGATACCAGCTGTTTTAACTCACGTTTCTCCCTTCCATCTTTTTGTGACTACTTGAGCATATGATCAGCTGAGAATTTAAATAAGTGATCCCTAGAATCCCTATTCAGAACACCAAGTTCCATCTTTGTGATTTCAAAGTCCTCAGCCTCTGGTTTTTGAATTCCCTCTTTAGGCCTGAAAGTAGCTATTTCTGCAGTGACTTTTCCAGTAGATGGATCGGTAGATAGCCCAGCATCACTCTTCATTCTTTTTGCTTTGGGGGACTAGGTAGCATATTTGGTGATGATCTCCTTCACAGGAAGTGAAATGGGTTTATAACTCTTCCTCTTATTCACTGATTCAGTTAGCCAGGGGGGATTGAACTAGTGACTATTTTGTTGTCAGGAGTTTTTATAGGAGTATTCTCAACCTGAGGTACATTTGTGCTACTGGTAAGGATTTCTTGAACCTTTTCTTGTTGATCCATTGGAAAAGAAATGTCATTGTCATTAATCTCAATATCCAGGTAGTCTGGTCCTAAGGATGCCATCTGACAACGCCTTTCTGATCTTGTTCTAGGCCTCAATCTTGGTGTCATAGGATGTCTATTGGAAACCACCTTTTTCTTAGGGGATTTAACTTTACCTACATTTGGAACCATAGGAGATACATTAGATGGGGCATGTTTCACATTTTTTAAGGCTAATCCCACACTATGATTTTCAAGAGGGGGGTTCTTAGCTCCTTTCTTTTTATTTCCCGTTAACCAGTTTTTTGTAACCTCAAAAATAGTTCTGGCTCTCAACTTTATATCATCTTCTTATTTCCTATTCCAATCTATGTCTGGGGGACTTCTTTCTTCTACATTGCTAGCCTCTGAACCAGTGGCTTTGGAACTATCCTCTTCTACACCCTTAATATCAAAATTTAATTGCAACATTTTGATATGTGGAATTACAAGTCTGGAGTGATCTCATTTCCAGATTGCCTCCTCATCACTGAGATCTTCCCATAGGTCCTCAAGGTGTGAAATTGGTGAAGGATAATTACTTAGGCTTAGAACTTGTCTAGCAAAGCCCTTATTGTCAAAACCCCTTCTCAACTCATAAAATTGCAAATGAAAACTCAACAAGTTGCTTCCTACCATCGAAGCGTCCATCATAGTGTTACAAGCCAAGCTACCAATTTTAATTGGGAACATAGAAGGCCACTTTTCTTCTGGTAGGGTATTTTTAATAATCATGAACAATTGCCTACAAACTTCAGCCAAAATAAAATAGTCGAAAGAAAACCTTGGGAGCCTGAGAGGTTCATCATCAAAGCCTCCTACCCAGATGTAGGTGAACATGGGAACTAAATGTATAAACTTCTATAGGCTTGAATCAGTTTTTGTGCCTCCAATGAAACTCTTTGGTTTGGGACTCCTACCTATTGTTGACACAATCTACCCAGGAAAACATCATGAACCTTCCTATAATTTTCCAAAATTTTATCTCTCCTTAATAATGGACAATACTCATAAATTAAGAGATCTTCATTCCAAGGAACGTGTTGAATGACAGACAAATCCTGTGTGCATGCTAGGTAGTATATCAAATAGGAAGACATAAAGAAATCCTTTTTAATGGCTTGAGCTTGTTTAAGTTGGTCCCTTAGGGAACTAGCAATAATCTCCACCCAATCGATATGTTGCCTCCCTTCCAAGACTATCTCTATAAAATGAAACATCCAATCCTCATAGAGAAGAACCTGTTCTGAACCTTTAACCCTATGAAGCAACACTATCACATCATGAATAAGAGGTTTCATGTGATCCTTAGTGAGAACTTTAGGTAACCGAGACCCACCTTTGTAATTGGTTTGAGTCCACTTCCTAGCCACATGACTCTGATTTTTTTCTATGTTCTCTCTGTATTGAGCTAGAGATTGGGTGGGAGTAAAACTGATGAGGGATTCTTCTAAGATTTGAAAAATAGCCATAATAGTCTCCCTATTGATTGGCACAAGGGATTGGCCTTCTACATTCATAATGCACTTGGATTTAACATCATATTTGTTAATACATTGCTGAACCAATTATGGGCATACAGCTGACGACAGAAAAGTCGGGGCTTCTAATAATCCACTTGACAGGAACTCTAGACTATGATCTTTTGCTGCATGATTTGTGAGGTCAATTACCATCTTTTCTACTGGCATCTTTACAGGTCTATGTCTAAGAAAATAGGAGCTTGACATTGCATATTCTTGACATTTCTGAAGAAATGCATACTGGACCTCATCTCTCCCTTAGGAAAAAGAATAAAAATGCCCCCCCTCTCGAATCAATATATTAAACAACAACAAGAAATGAGAAAAAGATTTAGGAGCTAGCTGTTTTATGTAGAATCAGAACAAATTCTTCTCCCATAGCCGAGACTATGTAGAAAAATAACAGGAAAGAAAAACTTACAAAGCTATTTATATTTTGAAAGATTAATGCCCTAAAAAGTTGACTTTAATGAGCATTAATCGGGGACATTAATTTCCAATGATACAAGTAGTAATGACTCAGCAATAGGATGTCCTTGAAATCTGCCATCTTTAATATCATTAGTGACCATCCCTCAAATAATATCTCCCGCTCGTGCTAAGGATTTCATTAATCACAACCCAAAACTTCATTTGAGATTTGCTTTATGGCTCCCGCCAAATCAAAACTGCCCCTCTTAAAAACTTAACCATCATTTCATTGTTAGCCTATGTCATGTGTCCCATCAACTATCCTTTCATTTATGACTCTACCTGCTATCTATCTTTGAACTTCTTTGAACTACTTTGAACCGGAGTTCAAAGAGATTCGAAGTGGTTCACCACCAAAAGCTGATGTAGTCAGGGGCCCACCTCCATAAAATAGTCGTTAGAAGAAAAAACATTCATTGAATTGCTTCGAACTATTCTGAACTAGAGTTCAAAGTGGTTCAGGTGAGGCAAGAGTCTTGAAAAAGGTTCATCCAAGGAAGGTTGAATTTGAACTTGATAAACTTGAAGGCTATTTCTTGATAACTTTGAAGGACATCAATGCTTGAAGGAATACTGCAAGGAAGGAATCTCAAGGGAACACGCTAGATGAGCTTCAAGTTAATGAACAAGCAAGGGCCTTAGACACTTCAATATGGTGACTCTAGCTATCTCTAACATCAGCTCTAGCTGGGGACTGCATATTGCTCAATGTGCAGAGAACTCTGAATAACTGGTTTCATAGAAAAGACTACCAAAGGGAAAGAAAAATAGAGCGCAATGACACAACAAAAAGGGAAATAAGAAACACTACCTAATATGTACACAGGGACTAACTGCGTGAATCATTAGAGCTTGCACAACTTGAGGTCTTGCCCATTATATGTAAAAGGCAGATTCACACCATCTGGGTAGGACAACCGAAAAGCATTTGAGCCAAGAGTTTTAGAAATAATAAATGGGCCCTTCCATAAAGACTCAAATTTCCCATGAGACCCTTTGGGTGCTCTCCTCTTGTCCCATAGTAGAACTTCATCACCTTCCATAAAGTTACAAGGTCGTGCCCGCATATCAAAAATCTACTTCACCTTCAACTGATGCTTTGTGATATGATCTACCAAATCCTCCCTTTCTTCTTCTAGTCTACTCAAATGCATAACCCATTTCTCCAGAGGGTCTTTGAAATACTGGTCTTCAATGACAGCTTGGAGCTTAGCTGAGGAGAGTTCCAAAGGTAGAGAAACATGTGCTCCTATCTCATATACCAGTTTGAAGGGGGCCATTCCAATTGCTCTTTTCAAAGTGGTTTGATCTACCCACAAAGCTTCAAATAGCTTCTTATGCCATTCACGGGGATTATCATCCATCAACTTTTTCATGATTGCTACCAGGTTTTTATTATTGGATTCAGCTTGACCATTCCCTTGTGGGAAATAATTAGAAGAATGAGCCAGAGATATGCCATGTTCATAATAGAAAGCCAAGATTTCTTCAGAAGAAAAGTATGTAGCATTGTCTGCTACTATCTTAACAGGTACCCTGAACCTGACAAAAATATAATTTAAAAGGAACTCACACACAACTTGAGAGTTCACTTTCTTGGTAGGGACAACTTCCACCCACTTAGTAAAATAATCGGTGGCCATAAGAATATAAATATGCCCAACACTAGATGGTGGGTTCAGAGGTCCCTTGAAGTCTATCCCCCATTGTTTGAAATGCTCATCAACAATCACAGGTTTAAGAGATAGAGCAGCAAGATGAGGTCTCCCAATAAAAAGCTGACATTTTTCACAATTGCAAACAAATTGGTATGCATCCTTGAGCATGCTAGGCTAGTAAAAATGATTCTGAAGAATCTTGAATGTAGTCACAGTTGAGGAGTAGTGGCCTCCACAAGCTTCATCATGAAACACTTTCAAAAGTTCTTTCTGCTGCTCAGCATCCACGCATCTTAAGAAGGTTCCATCTATGCCCCTTTTATATAATGTCCCCTGGGATATCACATATTTACCTGCTTTCAATTTTAAATTACGCCTCTCTTTGGGATTTAAATGACCAGCACACTCACCATAGGTAAGGAAATAAGCCATGTCCGAAAACTAGGGATCAGTTAGACTGACAAGAAACACCATGGGTACTTCATCAATTTTCTCAGATGGCTTACCATTCTCTACTATCAGCTTGCATAGACCTTTCCCCCTTACCAAATTGGTCAGTTTGATCATTAGATCATACTCTTGAATTTTTGCTATCCAAACTACTCTATTATTCATACCAATCTCCTTCTAAGTCAAAATACTCTTTACGACAATTTTAGGAATGAAAATAGTACAATGGGAATGAAGTATATAGTACCTGAACTGTTTAACTGCTTTTACCATGATGAAGGCATGTTTTCCCATCTAGGAGTACTTGAGCTCATGTCTTTTTAGAGGCATGCTCATAAAGGCTATGGGTGCCTCTTGTCCTTTCTCATCTTTTTGTGTTAATATACCCGCCAGGGTATGCTTGGAGGCATAACAATAGATGATACAATCCTTTTTGAAATTGGGACTTTTTAGCATAGGTGCCTGAGATATTGCATCTTTAATATTATTGAAAGCCTTGTGCCCATTATCACTCCACTTAAAAGGAATTTTCTCACTCATCATATCAATTAGGTGCTTTGTAATTTCTAAGAATTTAGGAACGAATGCACGTAGGAAATTCACCTGCCCGAAGAAGGACTTCAATCCACTTCTACTTAATGGCAAATTGAGTTGTTGAATCACCTTAACCCTATCGGGGTCAATCTGGACACCATCCTTTGAAATGATATGACCTAGTAGTTTTCCTTCCTCCATAAAGAACGTTAATTTCTTGGGGTTCAGAGAGATGTCGTGACTTCTACACCTCAAGAGCACTATTTCAAGATCTTTTAAATGTTGACTCCTCTTCTTCGAAAAGACAGTGAGATCATCTAAGTACACCACTATAATTTTGTTCCAGAGATCTTCAAAAGAGGAATTCATTGCCCTCTAGAAAGTGGCACCCGCATTAATTATCCCAAAAGGCATACAACTATAGGCATAAGTTCCCCAAGGGGTGAAAAAAGATGTTTTGTGTTGGTCATTTTCTGCCACACTTATTTGGTTGTACCTAGAATAACCATCTAGCATAGACATAACTTCAGATCCTGATACAACTTGAAGAACATGTTCCATCATAGGTAAAGCATAGTTATCTTTTAAACTCGCTTGGTTTAGGTTACAAAAATCAATGCAGATCCTGATCTCGCCATTCTTCTTTCTCACAGGAACTATATTGGTGATCCAAGTGGAATGATGAATGGGATAGATAATTCTTTCCTGCAACATTTTTTCAACTTCCTTTAATATGGCTTCAGACACTTTTGGATTATAGTTCCTTAATTTTTTATGAAAGAGGGTAACACCAGGCTTTAAAGGGATTTGATGTTTAAAAAGGCCTCCTTTGAAATTCTTCAAGTCCTCATACCCCCGAGCGAAGACATCCTTGTATTCTGTAAGTAACCTTGTTAGGTCTTCTTTTTTAGATGAAGTACACGTCTGACCAATTGAAATCCATTTTGGATCATCTTGCTCTCCTATATCAATTTTGTCATATTCTTTGGCATTATGTACATGGGATATCTTCTCTTTAACAATACTATCATCTTTTCTCCTGAACAAATGTTCTAGAGATACAAGGCCCTTGGGAATTTTATTACCTTTCAGTTGAATCACTCCATCACTACCTGCAACATCTTCATAGACTTCTTTACAATCACTATTATATCCTTCAAAATATACATCAGAAAAACCTACGACACATTCTAAGAAATCCTTGAGCTGGGAATCACTATCAAAGACCTGCCAATACTCCACAGTATCAAGCACTTTCATCTTGTAAATCATCTCAATTTGATACTTTCGAGTTTTAAAGTCAGGATGTGGCAACAATAATGAAGCTGATATTGCCAGGGTATCAACTCTGGTGTTCTGATTTCTTGGTATAAATTCTATGGAAAAGGTGTTGAAAAAGTCCAACTCGTCCCATACTAAATTTTTGTAATGCTTTAACCTCTCATTCTTGACATAAAATTTTCCTTTAACCTACTTCACGATTAACTCAGCATCACCCTTCAGTATCAACTTTTTGACTCCCCTTAGTTTTGCCTCTTCTAATCCCAAAAGTAAGGCTTCGTACTCTGTAGTATTGTTAGTATTTTTGAAATCTAACTTGAAAGAAAAATGAATACATTCTTTATTAGGAGGAAAAAGGACTACCCTCGTGCCTGAGCCTGAATTGGAGCAACTACCGTCAAACTCCATCTTCCATATACCCTCTTCTTTCTGAGAAGAAGTTTCAGCATCCTTTTCAAGATTGGCTAAAATAAGATAGTTGCCAAAATGACACTCCTCATACAAAATTTAAGCTTTTGGGTTATTCGAGGGTACCACAACATATTTATTTTTAGGCTCGGGTTCAAGTTTTACTTTCTTTTTTCCTATTGGGATCATAGCCTCTGACTAGTCCATCTTAATGTCTCCTCCTAAATCCTTGCAGAAAGTTCTACTGAGCAACATACCATAGCTAGCTGGGATATCTGCCACTAGGATAGTCAACTTTAGGTGTTTGTCAGGATATGCAACGAGAATGACTTGGGCATCTTTGACTTGACCCATTAACGGTACTTGTTTCCCATCCATAGAATAATAATGGCCATAAGTTTTAGTCAGGGTGAGACCAAGGGCTCTTGCAATAGGGGCATGAATGATGTTATCTGATGCTCCAGAGTTAATAATGTAATTGTTGAGCTTCTAGCCATTTAGTAGTAAGGAGATATAAAAGGGATTTGGCTTTCTTTCCTCTAGTTCACCTTCAATTGTATTAACGAAAGGACATTCTTTATGCATCTAAGGAGTATCTTGGGGCTTAAAGACAAGAGGTTCTTCGACTGTGGTTGTCTCACCTATAAGAGGTTTATCTAATTTGGGGTTTGAACTTGGCTCCCCTTTAACATATTGGACTAGCTTGTCCAACTCTTTGGGATTCATTTTAAGGTATTCTGAGAGATTGTGCTTGTTTTACATAATTCAACAAATTCAAATGAAGAAGGAGACGAACCACCTCTTGGTAAGACCTTTACTTCAGGGACCTTTGGACACATAGGAGTCTCTCCACTTCTGACTTCTTTATGCCTAGCATCAGCGTTAGTAGCAATTGAACCAAGGACAAATTTTTGCATTCTTTGATTTCTTGTTAGAACAGCACAGGTAGGATCCTACAGAGTTTCTAAAACACTTCCACCTCTGTCAGAGCCTAGCTCATACTCTAGGTAAAAAGAACTAGATAGACCAATATTAGGTGAGTCTTTCTCTTCTTGCAACTCTTCTATACTGATAGTATCCTTTGTTGCATTGATTTGGAGACACCTTTACCAATCAAGACAAGTTTCTCCATCATGATCGGTTGTTAGATGAAAGGAACACATTGTTTCCCTTGGGGCAGATTCAATTTGCAATCTAGGTTGTGAACCTGACAAGATAGGCACTTTTCCATGGGGTTGATTATAATGTCTTCAGCTAACATCTTGATAAGGAGATTGGTACAGTGAACTAGCCTTATTCTGCTATCTCTTGAGCATAGCCATATTGTTCATCAACCTCTGCATTAGAGGGTCTATTGTTGTAGAGGATGAGGGAGTTCCTAAAGCCTAAACTTCTCTCTTCCACTTTTTAGCCATTATGAGTGTATCCTCTAGTTGAATAGTCCATGTCTGAGCTATAGCCCAATCGACCACTCCATCTTTTAACAAGTGAAAGCTTATATCAGGCGGAATGACATTCAAGAAGAAAATATTCTTGTTCTCATTACTTGGTGCCAAAGCTATTGGGATCCTTTGAAAAATTCTATTAAAGTTAGCCACAAACTCCTACATAGGCTCATGTATTTCTTTCTTTAGTTGACGAAGTTGAAGCAATAAAGAAATCTCATTATCAGGAGTTTTAAATCTAGCTTCAAAAGCTATTTTCATATCATTCCAATTTGTGATTGAACCATTTGGTGGATGAATGAACCAATTAGCTGCGGTATCCACTAAGGTTCTAACAAAAATCCTGACCACAACTTCTTTAGTAGGAACACTAATAACACCACAGGTAGTGTGGAATGCACTGAGATGATCATCAGTGATTACTTTTCCATCTCTGCTAAACTTGGGGAAGACCTGATTAGCACCTTTGGAAAATTCTCTAGGGGGTTAGCTCCTAAGTTCAGTGGGCCAATATTCTGACCCCAGGGTTGGTTTGCAACCATATTAGGTAATTGGAAATTCAAAGGTTGGATATTAAGAATAGTAGGCACAACAGTACCTGGTGTTATAATGGCTCAGAAAAGGGGTGGAATAAATGGGCTAGGTGGAGGTGAAGAAGGTCTACTAAATATTCAGGTTTTCTTCTTCTTGTGGGTATTAAGGTCAGGTTCAAAACTAAGATTCCTCAAAGCTTCAAAATCTTCATCAAGCAATCCCCTACTCCTATCACCTCTGGTATACCTCTTTTCTGCTAGTTTTCAAACTTGGGAAAGACCTTAATTTCTTGCTGGGGCTTGTGCAAGTCTATTTACTATAGCTACTTCACGAGCAACTGGTATACCTCTCAGTCGCTCAACTCTTTCTTCTTCTCTTTCAAGCACTATCTGAAATAGATGAAACTACTGATTATTGCATTTAAACCTCCATGCTGTTGCAGCTAAGCTTGAAATTATGTCTTCTTGTGTGTCTTTGAATCCTAGATTAGGTTGAAGCACAAGAAACACATTATTGTGTGGTAATACCATCTTGTGGCATTATATCAGTTGAGAACCTAGTGTTTTATACTGGACTCTCCCCAGTAGAGTCGCCAAAAATTTGTTGGTGAATAGATTTGTCTTCCTCTTTTTAAATGAGAATGAATAAAGACTCTACACTTCTGAAGACAAATAATTCCTCAACAATTGGGTAAGCATAAGAAATTGCTTCCCTCTAAATTTCTAAGGTACAGCTTCCTTGTAGAATATTCAATGAATTGTTAACAAAAAGTAAATTCATACACCTTTCACCAGAAAGTGTAGAAGGACCACTCAAATACTCTTAAGTATTCAGGTGATTTATAGAAACAACACGTGATCAAAATTAACTATGAAGAAAGCTGAGATCTACTAACTACTTCTTAAACAAACAACCTATAAAACAACTCAAGAAAGATGATCTAGAATGAAACTAGAAGTGACTGAATATAAATAACACATGCACAGATTTAAATGTACCAACATTCAAAGTAATCAATACATTCCAAATTTTGATTCAAAGATCTAAACCATACCACACATCTATATATTCATATATGATTGGATCAAAGTCTAATAAAAAATTAGTCATCAGTTATTTCATAACTTAAAAAGGCTAAGCTAACTATCTACTTCAAAAAGCAACTATCTATTTTTCTATCTATATTTTCTAACCCCTTTACTGTTCAATGCTCTAGCATTAATAGTTTTAGGTCTGAGAGAGCCTACAAAAAAATCTGCCCCCTTGGACACCAGAAAGAAACCGCTTAAACCAGTTACATAACTAAAAATAGAATTCATGACACGTGTCTTTTAAAAACATAAAGAAGGAAAATGCTATCCCGAAAACTACTAACTCCCTCTAGGGCCTTATGATGTGGCGGTCTGTACTAGCTTCCAATATTGAAACACGTTCACCAATTGTTGGGCTGGCTAGAAATGTAGATTCTTCAGACCTATCAGCTTTGCACGAGTCGCATTCTTTTCCCACCTTAACTCCCTGATCCTCTCCGCCTGCTTAGGTAACTGACCTCTATTCAGCAGCAACATAGATTCCACGTTTGCAATTCTAGTGAAGTCCTGAACTATAGGTGCCTCATTTTCTTTGAGAGCATTCATAGTATCTATAAAGACTTTGACCATGGCATCTGCATCCCTATTACCTTTGTCAATTTGCAAAATACTCGAGGGATTCACTATCTTGATGTCTTTAAGGGCATCCACATGCATATCTAGCACCTCTTTCTCTATTGCTTTGGCTTGAGAGATCATAGCTTTGAACATTGTACTTTTCCATCTGAAGTTCTGCTTTAAGATGAACAACATATAGGGATCTACTAGCTTCATCGGATTCTCAGCTAAGAACTGAGTCACACCATAAGTTTCTATTTCTTGAACCTGTATGATTATCACTACGCATTTGTCTTCCTCCATTTCCTAGCTTGGAACTAGGGTTTGAACTTCACCCAGTAATCCTTCTCCATCTAAGCAAGTAGATATAAACTCATAAATGAAAGTGCTTCCTTCAGTGATAACATGGTTAATCCAAGATTTCATGACCTCCATCATGACCCTCCCTTGTTGCATCTATTTCACTAGCCTTTGGCTCTCAACTGAATTTGGATCAAAATCTTGTGAAGATTGGGCCAGTGGTAGTATTCCATCATCAGCGAGTGAAGAAAGAAACTCAGCCATGGTAGATACCAGCTATTTTAACTCACATTTCTCCCTTCCATCTTTTTGTGACTACCCGAGCATATGATCAGCTGAGAATTTAAATAAGTGATCCCTAGAATCCCTGTTTAGAACACTAAGTTCCATCTTTGTGATTTCAAAGTCCTCAGCCTTTGGTTCCTGAATTCCCTCTTTAGGCTTGAAAGTAGCTATTTCTGTAGTCACTTTTCCAGCAGATGGATCGGTAGATAGCCCAGTATCACTCTTCATTCTTTTTTCTTTGGGGGTCCAGGTAGCATATTTTGTGATGATCTCCTTCATAGGAAGTGAAATGGGTTTATAACTCTTCCTCATTCACTAATTCAGTTAGCCAGGGGGGACTGAATCAGTGACTATTCGGTTGTCGGTAGTTTTTACAGGAGTATTCTCAGTTTGAGGTACATCTGTGCTACTAGTAAGGATTTCTTGAACCTTTTCTTGTTGATCCATTGGAAAAGAAATGTCATCATCATTAATCTCAATATCCAGGTAGTTAGGTCCTAAGGATGCCATCTGACAATGCTTTTCTGATGTTGTTCTAGGCCTCGATCTGGGTGCAGTAGGATGTCCACTAGAAACCACCTTTTTCTTAGGGGATGTAACTTTACCTACATTTGGAACCACAAGAGATACATTAGATGGGGCATGTTTCACATTTTTTAAGGCTGATCCCACACTATGCTTTTCAAGAGGGGGGTTCTTAGCTCCTTTCTTTTTCTTTTCTATTAACCAATTTTTTGTGACCTTGAAAATGGTTCAGGTTCTCAACTTTATATTATCTTCTTCTTTCCTATTCCAATCTATGTCCAGGGGACTTCTTGCTTCTACATTGCTAGCCTCTGAACCTATGGCTTCAAAACTATCCTCTTCTACACCCTTAATATCAAAATTTAATTGCAACATTTTGATCTATGGAATTACAAGTCTGGAGTGATCTCATTTCCAGATTGCCTCCTCATCACTGAGATCTTCCCATAGGTCCTCAAGGTGCGAACTTGGTGAAGGATAATTACTTAGGCTTAGAACTTTTCTAGCGAAGCCCTTATTGTCAAAACCCCTTCTCAACTCATAAAATTACAAATGAAAACTCAACAAGTTGTTTCCTACCACCGAAGCCTCTATCATATTGTTACAAGCCAAGCTGCCAATTTTAACTGGGAACATAGAAGGCCACTTTTCTTCTGGCAGGGTATTTTTAATAATCACGAACAATTGCCTACAAACTTTTGCCAAAATAAAATAGTCAAAAGAAAACCTTGGGAGCCTGAGAGGTTCATCATCAAAGCCTCTGACCCGGATGTAGGTGAAACATGGGAACTAAATGTATAAACTTTCATAGGCTTGAATCAGTTTTCGTGGCTCTAATGAAACTCTTTGGTTTGGGACTCCTGCCAATTGTTGACACAATCTACCCAGGAAAACATCATGAACCTTCCTGTAATTTTTCAAAATTTTATCTCTCCTTAATAATGGACAATACTCATAAGTTAAAAGATCTTCATTCCAAGGAACGTGTTGAATGGCAGACAAATCTTATGTGCATGCTAGGTAGTATATCAAATAGAAAGACATAAAGAAATCCTTTTTAATGGCTTGAGCTTGTTTAAGTTGGTCCCTCGGGGAACTAGCAATAATCTCTGCCCAATCGATATGTTGCCTCCCTTCCAAGACTCTCTATAAAATGAAACATCCAATCCTCATAGAGAAGAACCTATTTTGAACCTTTAACCCTATGAAGCAGCACTATCACATCATGAATAAGAGGTTTCATATGATCCTTAGTGAGAACTTTAGGTAACCAAGACCCACCTTTGTAATTGGTTTGAGTCCACTTCCTAGCCACATGACTCTAATTTTTTTCTATGTTCTCTCTGTATTGAGCTAGAGATTGGGTGGGAGTAAAACTGATGAGGGATTCTTCTGAGATTTGAAAAATAGCCATAATAGTCTCCCTATTGACTAGCACAAGGGATTGGCCTTCTGCATTCATAATGCACTTGGATTTAACATCATATCTATTAATACATTGTTGAACCAATTCTGGGCATACAGTTGATGGTGGAAAAGCCGCAGCTTCTAATAATCCACTTGACAGGAACTCTAGACTATGATCTTTCACTACATGATTTGTGAGGTCAATTACCATCTTTTCTACTAGTATCCCTAACATGTATGTGTCTGAGACAACAGGAGCTTGACATTGCATATTCTTGACATTTTTGAAGAAATGCATACTGGACCTCATCTCTCCCTTAGGAAAAAGAATAAAAATGCCCCCCCTCTTGAATCAATATATTAAATAGCAATAGGAAATGAGAAAAAGCTTTAGGAGCTACCTATTTTACGTAGACTCAAAACAAATTCTTCTCCCACAGCTGAGACTTCGTAGAAAAATAACAAGAAAGAAAAACTTACAAAGTTGTTTATATTTTGAAAGATTAATGCCCTAAAAAGTCAACTTTAATGAGCATTAATTAGGGACATTAATTTCTAATGATATGAGTAGTAATGACTCAGCAATATGACATCCTTGAAATCCACCATCTTTAATATCATTATTGACCATCCCTCAAATAATATCTCCCACTCGTGCTAAGGATTTCATTAATCACAACTTGAAAATTTGTTCGAGATTTGCTTCGTGGCTCCTGTCAAATCAAAACTGCCCCTCTTAAAAACTTAACCATCATTTTTTCGCCGGCCTATGTCATGTGTCCCATCAACTATCCTTTCATTTATGACTCTTCCCACTATTTATCTTTGAACCTCTTTGAACTACTCTGAACTAGAGTTCAAAGAGATTCAAAGTGGTTCACCACCAGAAGGTGATATAGTCTGGGGCCCACCTGCAGAAAATAGTCGTTAGAAGAAAAAACATTCATTGAACTACTTCAAACTACTCTGAACTAGAGTTCAAAGTGGTTCGAAGTGGTTTAGGTGAGGCAAGAGTCTTGAAAAAGGTTCATCCAAGGAAGACCAAATTTGAACTTGACAAACTTGAAGGCTATTTCTTGATAACTTTGAAGGACATCAACGCTTGAATGATTACTACAAGGAAGGACTCTCAAGGGAATGCACTAGATGAGATTCAAATTAATGAACAAGCAAGGGTCTTAGACACTTCAATATGGTGACTCTAACTATCTCTAACAGGTAGTAAAGAGGATATTAGATACTTGCAAGGAACTATAGATTATGGTCTATGGTATCCTAATTCAGAAAATGTTGAGCTTCATGTGTACACTGATGCAGATTGGGCAGGATGTGTTGATGACAAAAAGAGTACATCAAGTGGAGCAGTGTTTCTTAGGGATAGACTTGTCACTTGGACAAGCAAGAAACAAAATTTTATTTCTCAGTCAAGAGCAGAAGCGGAGTATGTTACAATAGCCTTGAATTGTTCTATAATTATTTAGATAAAGTAAATGATAAATGATTTTGGAATTCATATTGATTATTCTATTGTTGTTCACTATGATAACACTAGCACTATCAATATGTCAAATAACCCTGTGATGCATGCAAAGACAAAGCACATTGAGATCAAGTTTCACTTCCTAAGAGAGAAAGTGGCAGAGAAAGAAGTCAATCTAGACTATGTGAGTACCAAAGATTAGTTGGTGGACATATTCATAAAGCCCTTGCCTAAGGATACTTTAGAGTATCTTAGGGAGAAGTTGGGAGTAATTTCGTTCCCTGATTATTCTTAGAAGAAAGAAGGAAAGGCATCAGTCCTCAGGGACTGATGGAAGGTTGAGTACTCTACCTCAGGAGTAGTACTGGTACTTAAAATGAATGGTACCCTTTCCCATTGATGTCAAAGGGGGATTAATATACAGAGTCATGAAAAATAGAAGCAAAAGGAGGAGTAATATACTAAGGGGAGTAGTATTCAGTTATGACAACAGTTCAGTTGAGGAAATAGAGAATAGTAGAAAATATTGTAGCAGATTGAGGATTCATCTTTGGGGGAGTTTTGATGAGGAAATGGAGAATGTTATAAAAGAAATATTCATTTGGGTTGGTGGTGGTTTTTCATTCCACATTTTGCCATCAATGCCAAAGGGGGAGATTGTTGGAGATTTGCCAGCAGACCAATACTGACTGTATGTTTGTCATTGATGACAACATATGGAAAGTAGCATGTGTGGAAGTCTCATGTAGTAAGATTTTAGTATATGATGCATGGACATGATATCATTATGATATCATGGGTGCAAAGGTTAATTGTTAGTACAGATAGTTATATTGCAGTTGGTGTCAGCAGTGTTCCTAACAGAGTAATAAGCAGTGTTCTGTGTATGGTTGTCTGTACAGTTATCATGGAGCCATACACCCTAGGATATATGTTGATGAAATGTTAGTGATGTTTTAGTTATGGATGCATGTCTGATATTTAGTGGAAGTGAAGTTATGCAGTTTCTATCCACCAGTAGTAGTTTCATGCATTTGTTCAAGAGAGCTGACAGAGATTTTATTGGTTCTTGAGTTGCACCCATCCTTGGGGTATGCACCCTTGGAGTTAAGCTTAGAAGAGAGTTTTTGATGTTCAGTTAAGAGCGTATAAGCTAATTCAGCTTGAGAAGAAAGATCCAATTGTTTTGGTAGAGTCGACAATGTATAGCATGCGTCTACAATTACCTTAATGAACAAGTCCTAGAATGTGTTGCATGCATAGTAGAGCTGACATAATGTTTGTAGAAGTTTTTTATGGTTTCTCTAATATGATTTTAAGGTGGTTTTAACAGGTCAACCTAATTATATCATTTAGAGGAAATATATTTATAGGCAGTCATTTATGATTGATGAAGTGTGGCCCATAGTTGATTAAGTAGAGTAGAGCAGAGTGTGCGAAGTGTGGAGCCATCATGAGAAGGTCTATGTAACCAAGTAAAGTATGTGTGCTATAGATTGGAACTGATCCAGACAAGCAGGTCAAAGCACAGTTCACCAAGATCCAGATATAGTGTGTATCTGTTATTCAGAAGGTTGTAGCCTTCACCCATTTGAGCAGTGAGCTCTTGGACAGTGTGTCCTCTCTCCTAACAAGGATAATTATAAAAGAGTCCTAATATGGTTTGACCCTTGACTAGGTCTACTTTGCTAAATATATTGTAAAGCTACTCCTAACAGGGTAAAGGATATTCTAACAAGGATCATTATACACTAGTGAAAAATATTAGTGGGTGTCAATTCCCACCGAGGTTTTTACCTATTTGGGTTTCCCCGTAACCAAAATATTATATTGTGTTCAAGTGTTCTTTCATTGTGTTTATACTTTATGTTTAAGTATAGTTAATTGGATAAAGAATTGAAACTTGTAGATAACTGATTCACCCCCCCCCCCCCTCTTAGTTATCTCTTGGGACTATTCCTAACAAAACCATTCATCACCTTGAAATTCATGAACAACACTATAGCAGAGAGAAGAGTTGTTTGGGAGCCTTGGTATAGGGGCACGTATGCCTTCTCAATTATAGATATATCAAGACCATCTTCATCATCATTATCAGATGCACTAGTACCATCATCATGATCATCTTGATCAACTACACCAATACCATCTTCAATCATGTCCTCTGCCACAGGATCATCTTCTTCCATGGGAGCATTATTGATGGCTTGGATATTCACACCTCCATGTTCCTCCAATTGGAAATCCACATTCACCAATCGATGAAAATTGTGCCCCCCTTCAATGTTACCATATTGCCTACAATGACTCTGGGCTGTTTTGATTAGAATTCTTCAATTCTTTAAGCCTTTATTCTTTTTGCAAGGACAATAACATTTTTCAATGTCTTTTCTTTGGAACTAAGACCACAATCTAGCAAGTGTCTCATTATTTTGTTCTGGGTTCATCTTTCCAGGTGTGGACTTTCTTTACAAGCTATAAATATACAAAATGTAAACATAAAAACATTAGTATTATCTTGTATTTAATAAAAAATATATATATTATAAGATTATACAAGATTTACAAATACACACACAAATCATGCTCATTAGACCATGAAATATTGAAAAGGATAAGTATTTTGGGAGTTACACAAATCTCCTCACTAGACTACTAAATTAGAGATTATAGAGAATATATTCTGGAGTTGTACAATCACATTATCTAGTCTGTAAATATATACAATATATTTTTGCAAAAGAAACTTACAATTGAAGATAATAGCACATCAGAATTTGGCATTGTAGTGGAGGTGATTTCATACCTAGTACAAATTATTTCCTCTAAAGCTTCCAGATGGCCTTTCTCTAGGAGCTACATTAAGGCATTCAATTGAGCATTAATGCATTAATGCCCATCTATATCTAGGTTTCCATCACACATGCTTAAGGAAAAATTTCCTAATACAACTAAAGAAAGTAATTAATATGGAAATTGAATCAAATGTAAGCAAGATATGGCATTAATTTTCAAAGACAGTGACAATTTAAAAGTATTGGAAAAATACAGTGTACAAGCAATGATAGTGCACCATGGGAAGTCACAATAAGTATGAACCCATAGAGGATTTTCATTGTTTCCTAAAAGAAGATCATTTTCAGGGTGAGATTTAGCTAGATAGAGGTGATGCCATGACTTACAAAAGGTAAGAGAACCTCAAAGTTTCTGACATATAATGCTATCATGTCAAAAGGACAACAAAGTGTAGTTTTTAGAACAATGGAACAACCATCTCTCTTAAAAGGAACAACCATCATGTTATAGAGTTATTGAATATGGCCATTATCATAAGATCATAGGGAAAAACACATCTATCTACTATTAATGAACAATTTCTTCTATAGAGGCAATTTTGAATTGTATGCATTATTTATTCGAATCCATCTTAGTTTTGACTATCATTTGTGAACAGCCTCACAATAGGTAGAAATAATCATGCCATTGTCTCTCTCTCAAAGGTATTTCATCCATGCTATGGATTACCTATCCCCATCATGAGATGCATTTAGATTGTCAACCTAGGGACGTAGACTTGAAATGGGACAGCACACTTTGTGCACTAAGTTCCTTTAGGAGTCAAAACACTTATGTTGTAGGAAGATAAAATGCATAAAAGGAATCTATGTTATTGCTGCAGGAAAGTAAACACACTTGAATATTGAATGGAATTACTATGGAAAACTTATGAAATGAATCTAAGTCAGTCTAACACTCAAAACATTCACTATACTCATCTCTACAAATGCTGCAGGAACAACCATAGATATAATGCTGCAGGAATAAATAGTAGTTCTATTTGAAAATAGGAAAAGTACATAAAGAAAATCTATTCCTACTTAATCTAATCCACCTCCCAAGTGGACCCCCTTGGTTGGCTTCTGCTAACTACTCAACACAAGAAATTATTCAAAATCAATCTTCCATTAAATTCTTCTTAATTGGTCACATAACATCTGAACAATTCATGAAGAGCAAGAACATAGAAAGTTTCACTATACTGAGTACATAATTCTATCTTTTTCCATCCATCTCTAAAATCAATTAAAATCACTTTATATCAAGGATCGCCACTTATTAAAAACATAACAGAAAAGTCCCATTAAACCTCTCCACATACAAAAGAGATAAAACAACCATAACATGATATAATTACTACTATCAACAGAATAACAGTCTTGAGGAAATGTAGCAAGACTAATTCCCTATATTCTCTGTGATAGCAGCACATTTCCATTAGAATCACACCGGATTCTTCCGCTAAGGCTGGTCTTCGAATGTTCCATCTTCAATGCAAACACACCACTCTTCATGCTACTCTGAGTTTACCTGAAAGGTTAGTACATTCGGTATACATATGAAAGTCAGCCTTTTTAACCCTTACTTAAATATTAGAACACAACTTGAAATAATTATATAAAATACTACATCATATTTATAATAGTCAGCAAGAACATATCACTTCAAGCTATCCATAGGTTTATGACTTTTAGTTGTACTAGGCATAGGTTCACACAAGTATAAGCAATAAAATGTCTTGGAAATGTTTGTCAGAGTATCAACAAAACATGAAAGATCACAACAAAATTGAGTCAATAATTAGACTCATCATCTGCCCCCTACTATCAAAATGCTTTTCCTCAAGCATTATACTTCTTAGCAATGGTATTGAAGTCACCAATAGTAGTCTTCCCTTTCTTCCCACTTCTAAAAGTGTAGTAGAATCCCCTTGAGCATTCCAAGTGATTTCCCTGGTGCTCTTCAACCAACTGATCCAACCTGGTAGTATTAATGTCGTACAAGGGCCAAAAGAGTGTAGGTGGCTGAAACGATAGGGGCATCCATAATTCCCTTCTAGGCCGTTGTCCCAATTTCATGTAATTAGCCACTCTGTGGACAACTGCTTCAAAATTTATAGGACTATGTGGCTCTGCCTTTTTAAAGACCTTTGGCAGCCTGTTCCATCAAATTCTGATCCTAGCAAGATCTCTTTGGACTGTAAAATTAGGTAATGTTTGATAGTCCCTATAAACCTTATCTCTTAACACAAAGACCAGCTCTCTGACTTCCAGCTTCAGTCTTCCATTAGTCAAATTAAGCCAATCCCTCAAAAGAACATCCAGTTTATGTGACTCAGCCCTTAATGGTAGAGGCTCATATTTTTCTATTTCCCTGTAGGTGTTCAGCTGTCTGTCATAATTTGTCTTGTTATGCATCCATGACATTAAAGCCCTTAGGTGAATATCCCCTATATAGAGCAGGGGATTCCACTCTGTCTCATGTGGAGTAACAAAATTGTGCAGATAAAAATCACATAACAGATTTTGTTGCCAAGTTGGCAAGGTCTGATACAAACTATAGAATTCTTTAGTTGACTTGAACTCACAATCAATATCTTTGATTGTCAACATCAATTGGAACAAAATAAATTGCTCCTTCAGGAAAATGGTGTATACTCTTGGTGGCCGCCTGCAAGCAATGACTTGGTTAGCTAGTTTCAAGCCTTGTTCATTTTCTCTTTTTGTTTCTTTAACTGTTCTTTGAGAGACTCAATTTCCTTATCTTTTTAAAATATTTCCCTTTGCATTTGATTCCTTTCTTGCTTCCACCATGCTTTCTGAAAGGTAAAATGATTATATAGATGAAAGAGGATGGACTGAATCATTGATGGAGGAAATTCTTGTATTTGGGCTTTCTTTTTCTTCTCCTTATCAGTCTGCTGGAAGAAATTAGTGAACCATCATGTGTGATAAGGTATAATGGAAACATTAGAATATACAGGATGCAAAGGAGTAGATTGAACATTCTCAGGAATGTTTTCTTTTATTACTTCAAGGTTCGACTCAGGTACTCCTTCATTCTGAGGCATGCTATTGCTAGGTTCTTGCTCAATAGGAGTTTCCTCCATGCGTTTGGATTCTGATTGGGAAGGAGAGTCATTAGGAACATGTTCAACAGATGGTTCTACAATAGATTTCAGTGTTGGAACATTTGGGTTTTAAGGGGATGGTGGAGGAACTTTTCCTCTCATCTGAGGGCTTCTACACATAGCTACCTCTTCAACCACTATAATTTTAGGCTAGTGAGACCTTTTTAGCTTATGTGCTGCAGGAGTAGTTTTTGCAGAGTCAACTATTTTCTTTTATTAATTTGAATTGCAGGGTTTGAAATATCTCCTTCTAAATCAAGGGTTTCCTTCCCAACCTTTTGTTTTCCCTTTCTTGAGGAAGAAGTGGGCATGCTACTCTCTAGAGTAGGTTTAGGGGGTTGGTTTTCTAGCAATAACTCTGGTTCTTTTCCTTTGACTACTTCTTCCTCAACAAGACCGACAGATTCAACTGCATCCTCTATAGGTTGGGCTTCAGGATTTGCTTGAGGTTGTAAAGTTTTGGCTTGGAAAAATTCAGCCCATGACATTGGGGAAACATCCCTAAGAGACCTCTCAATTAAAAGCTTAATCAGGGCATGATGACTAATGGAGTTTGCATTACCCTTCTGAGTTTCCTTTGCCCCAATACTTAACATATTATAAAGAAAATTGAGAATATTAACCTATGAATTATGTCTGATACAACTAAGCAACTTAAAATGGTGAGCATGTAGGTTTGAAAATCTCCCCTCACAGGTTAAATACTTGATGATGTGCATAGCTAGTCCTGGGAATGGCTGAGGAAGGGACAATCTGCTACACCCCTGCTTAGTAATTTCAAGCAGAGGATCACCTGGCCTGGAAAACTGAGCATGAGATGACCTCATGTCATGCTTGTTTGGATAATGTTTACCCACAGCTGGTAATCCTCTAAGTTCTGCAATTCTCTCCTCAGTAGCCATGACTGTCAATCCCCATACTATTGCTTTCCCTTCTTCAAATGTACCCATGAATTCCATAGCAACTTCCTCATTAAATTTTGTCAACTGGAGAAAATAACCAAGCCACTTGCATGCGTTGAACCTGTGAACAACATCAACATCTATGAGCAAAATTCCATGAATGACTGGCTCATGTCTCTGTAAATGTCCGCCCATCCTAATAGTGCCCAATTTCCAACTTCTCAACTCTCCAACCTACTACTAAAATTTCTTCTACAAATTCCCTATTTTGAAATGCAATGGCAATTTTGAAAAATGTCGATATTTTGCTTGCATTACCTTTGTTTCACTTGACATGAACTATATTAATGGCATTGATTTTAGAACATCAATATCTTTAGTGCGAGTTACCTCTTAGATTAATTATGATCCTTTTGAAGTCATGTCAAGTTCAGGAAATCAGAATTTGAAAGTACAAGGAAATGTATGAAGGATTTAAAAATTAATAGAAAGCAGCCTAAGTACAACAATGATGTGACAAGGGTGTGACATGAATAGTCTAGGAATGACACTTGGAAGCTCGTACACTTACCCTACCCCCTATGAAATTTGAACAAGTGTCCTCACTTGTTAATTTTAGCACGAGGTTAGGGAACTGGCTTAAGGCTGACATTATATAATTAATGTAGTATTAGATATAATTAATTTAACTTGTGTGCTAAAAATAAGTAAAGAGTTAGAAATTTTTACCTAGTATTGAATTATCATACTCAAATGTGATTTGTTGATGGTGTTGATTATGGTTGCCGCATAAGGTTGCTGATGTGGCATTTTATTGAAAGCATTTGAAAAGAGAAATTGTGGGTGACATGGAGGTTGGGTGGGTGGTAGATATAGAATTGAGATGAGTTGGTGAGAAGAATATAGAAAATATGAATGAATGAATATACTTCATTAAATAAAATTTTATTATGAATGCTTAGAGAAAGCATATCATGGTGAGGTTGCAGGAGGAAGGCTTTCACCTTCTGTTGCAGGAACTACTTCCTGAGAGTCTGTTAAACTAGGCATGTTGAACTATTGTAAGAATTCTTCTTTGGTTTGAAGTTTATGATAGAGGCGCAAGTGGTGTCCATTCACTAGTAGCTTAAATTGTACTAGATCAAGTGTAGTTAGCTAAACTGCTCCATTGTCAAAGACATATTGAATTTCATAGGGTCCGAGCCATCTTGTTTGCAACTTTCCTGGGTTCTCCTTGTATCTAGAATCATATAATAAATCCCAATCTCCTACTTGAAATTGCTTTTTTGTTATATGTGAATCATGCCATCTTTTCCTTTGGTTTTGTATTAGTTCTATTCTTTCTAATGCGGACTTGCACATTTCATCCAAGGAGTTAAGATGGAGGAGTCGTTCTGCTTGTGCTGCAGGAAAATTGATGTTTAGCTCAAGTGTCGTGAGCAATGTTTTGTGTTTAAATTCTATGGGCAGCATTACAGCTTTCCCAATTATCAATTCAAATGGTGTGAACCATGTTGTTGTCTTCCATGTGGTACGGTAGGCCTAGACTACTTTTGTTAAGTGAATGCTCCAATCCTTGCGATGTACCTGTATTGTCTTTGTTAGGATGGTCTCTATTTCTCTGTTTGTCACTTCTGCCTGTCCATTGGATTATGGATGATAAGGACTAGACTTTTGATGCCTTATGTTGTATTCCTTCATTAGCTATGTGATCAGGTTTGATGTGAATTGTGCTCCTTGGTCTGTGAAAATCTCTCTTGGAACTCCATATCTAGTAAATATTTCTTCGTACAGAAATTTTGCTACTTTTTCATCCCTTGCATTCCGCATAGCTTTCACTTCCACCCACTTTGTCAGGTAGTCTGTACAAACCAAGATGTAGGATTTTCCATTTGATGATGGATCTATTGGTCCAATGAATTCCATACCCAATTTGTCATAAAGTGTTATTACTATCTGTAGATTGAGTGGTATCTCATCTGATTTCGTTGGTCATCCCATCCTCTAGCATTTATCACATTTTTTTGTATAACTGGTTATATCTCTGTGTAATTGAGGCCAATAATATCCTATGGTTAAGATTTTTAGGGCTGTCCACTTTACTACAAAGTGTCCTCCATAAGGCTCATCATGACAAGCATGGATTATATCATACACTTCATCTTCTCTTACACATCTTCTCATAATCTGATCTAGACCAGTGTAAAATAGATTGTTATCTAGCCATGAAAACTGAAAACTTTTCTCTGCAAGCTTTTTCTTATCTTTCCAAGAAAAATATGGGGGCATCTTATTTGCTGCTATATAATTGGCTATGTTTTCATACCATGGGTTCTTGATAGCTATATGGAATAGGTTTTCATCTAGAAATGTGTCTTCAACCTGAGTAGTGTCT
Source organism: Chamaecyparis obtusa (assembly GCA_027943335.1). Taxonomy (NCBI): domain Eukaryota; kingdom Viridiplantae; phylum Streptophyta; class Pinopsida; order Cupressales; family Cupressaceae; genus Chamaecyparis; species Chamaecyparis obtusa. Next base: position 1,883,990 of record BSBK01003618.1, read on the forward strand.
TCATCAGCATTTTGTAGTCTAGATAAGTAGTCAGCAATAACATTGGCCTTCCCTGGCTTATCAACAATTGTTATATCAAATTCCTGCAATAGTAAGAGCCATCTTGCCAACCAACCTGTTATAGCAGGTTTGTTCATCAAATATTTTATTGTAGAGTGATTAGTGTAAAAAAAAAGAAGGATATCCTGTGACATAATGTTGGAATTTGTTCAATGCATAAACTATAGCTAAGAGTTCCTTTTCAGTAACTGTGTAGTTCAATTCAGGGCCATGGAGGCTTTTACTGATATAGTAAATTGCATTCTCAAGGTTAGTAGACTTTTGTCCTAGCACAACACCTATGGCATAATCAGATGCATCTGTATGGATGTGGAAAGGAATAGACCAATCTGGTCCTTTGAGGACTGGTACAGTGGTTAGAAGTTTCTTTAGCTGCAGGAAGGACTCATCACATTCTTGTGTCCACTTAAATTCAACTTCCTTGGTGAGTAGTGTATACAATGGGCTAGCAGTTTGATTGAAATTTTGAATAAATCATCTATAGTATCCAACATATCCCAGAAAAGATCTTACATCTTTTTGTTTAGTAGGGGTAGGTAGTATAAGTATTACCTCTACTTTAGTTGGGTCCACTTGAATTCCTGTTGTTGAAATGAAATGCCCAAGTACCACTCCTTCCTAAATCATCATAAAGCATTTCTCACTATTAAGGGATAGATTATGCTCCTTACACCTGATTAGTACCTTTTCAAGATTCTTCAAAGCCTCTTAAAATGTAACTCCAAATGTTGTAAAGTCATCCATATATATCTCCATACAGTCATGTGATATGTTAGCAAAAATACTAATTACAGCTCTTTGAAATGTTGCTGGAGCATTACACAATCTAAAAGGTAAAACTGAGTAGGCAAATGTCCCCCATGGACATGTGAATGTAGTCTTCTCCTGGTCCTCTAGAGCAATTGTTATCTGATTATAGCCACTATATCCATCAAGAAAGGAAAAATACTTCTTACCGGCTAATGTATCAAGTACTTGGTCAATGAATGATAATGGGAAGTGATCTTTCTTGGTAGCTTTATTTAACTCCCTATAATCTACACAAATCCTCCATTTTCCTCCCTTTTTAGGTACTATAACCGAAGGTGATACCCACTTACTGTCAGATATAGGATATATAAAGCCAGCATCTAGTAACTTTTGCAATTTTGTTTTAACTATTTCCCTTAATGCTAGATTGATCCTCCTTTGAGGTTGGCGAAGGGGTAGGCTACCTTCATTGATATATATTCTATGAGTACATAATGTTGGGCTTAATCCCTTCATGTCCCCATAATCCCACGTAAAGACTTTCTCATGTGTTTGCAACAGTTTAGTGAGTTGTTCCATTTGTTGTGGAGGCAACTTGTTATTCACATGGAGATTATGACCTTTTGAAAGCTCAATAGTGGTTGTTATGTCAAGCACAGATACTTCAGGTATAGGGCTTGTGGTTACCTCACTAGGTAGCAACTAGTGGATAATATTAGGTTCTGAAGGTAATACACAATCCTTAGGATTATCTTCATATGTACTTAACTCTAAGATAGAACTCTCAGACACATCTTTGATTACAACATAGTCATTGTTAAGAATGCTCTAAATGACTTCATCCTCCTCTTGCAGCTTTAGAAAGGTTTGCCTATGTAACATCATGAGCTGAACCATAGAATTTACTTCTTCCTCCTCATCTCCTAAGTTTGGCCATATAGGTGTATTCAAATTTGGTTGTGGTTGAGCTGGAGGATACAATGCCAATTTCTTAGTGGCTTGCCCATCTAAAATTTTCATGTTCCTTGATCTACAAATTATGTTTACATTAGCTTTTGTTAGTCATGGACGTCCTAGAATAACAAAGTAACCAGTAAGGTTCACTTTTGGTGAAAGGATCATGAAATCAGCAGGGTACTCCCAAGAGTCTAGAGAAACTATTATATCTTCTATCATTACATCAGGAGTAATAGTAGAGCTATCTACAAATTGTAGTATTGTTGGAGTAGCTCTCAACCCTTAAATAGTCAATTTATTCATTGTATCCTTAGTCATTACATTAATGGTGGCACCCAAGTCTATTAATGCATTTTTGACAGACTGGCCATTAATGATGATATTCACAACTGGATTCCCTGAGTCTGAATATTTTGGTATCACCAACTTTCCTAGCATGATATTAGCTAATTTTCCTATAACATGAACTGTTGTAGGATCCTTTTTCTTTCTCCTAGGCTTTTTAAGACAAGCTTCTTTTATTGATTTTCCATAAACTGGAACATCTTTTATTGCTTGAAATAGGGGAATTTGGACATGCATATTCTTAAGCTGGTCAATGATATCAAATGGCTGATCTTCTTTTGATGTGGGTTTCCCCATGCTGAGCCTTTGAGGAAAAGGTGGTTTAACTGATGTTTGAACATTAGCTGAGTTGAAAACATTATTTGGTACAATAGTATTTGGAAAATCATTCTCTAGCATTGGTACTGTTGCTGCAAGAAGGTCTGGCACTTTAGTGATAAGGGGTGGTTCAGGTGCTGGCAAGGTAGTACCCGATCTTAGATGTATATCAGCTATATCAAGTGCATAGGCAGGGTACTGCTAAGCATCAATAGCATACATTTGTTGATGTGGTTGTTGACTATTTGGATTTGGTTGAGGTTGAGTAGGTAATTGTGTCTGCTTTTGAGGTCCTGCATTTGGAGGTGGTGGCATTGTTGTAGGCATATTTGTTGGGGGTGGTAGAGGTGGATATCCAAGATTTGGGTTAGACCATTGCTGAGGTCCTCTCCACTAGTTACTGGGCTGCCAATTTCCTTGTGGTTGTTGCCATTGATTTGGAAATTGTGACCATTGGGGTTGTTGTGGAGAATACCATTGATTTTGTTGATTATTTGGCCATGCATTATTCTAGTTGGGTTGATTATATTATGGAGCATTTTGGACATTACGGTTTTGCCACTAACTATTATATGGACTTGTATTTTGTAATGGGTCTTGAGGCATACCTTGTCTTGTGGCCCATGGTCAGCATTGAGAAATGAAGAATACTTGCTCATCCTCTCCTTCTATCTTCAAGTACTTAGTTGGAAGGTGCTGGTTCTCCAGGTTTGGAACCAATTTGCACTGACAATCCTTCTTTTATTTGTGCCAATGAGGATAGTATTTAGCAAGTTGCACCTCTGCTTCTGCATGTTTCTTCTTAGCTATCATTGTGTCCAAGTGTGTTGCAACATCATTAATGATGTCTTGTTTGAAGTCTGATAATAGATTTGAGATCTCCATCTTCAAAATTCCAAGGCTACTTCCTTTGGCCAATGTTGAACGAAATCCCATGCCTTTCTCGATTACAGCTCTAGAATAATTCATACAAATCTTTTGAAGATCATCCCAGGAGGACTGAGATATATCACCTCTGTCCATGAGGTCCAGAGCCTCAAGGAAGTTTTCATTCACTCCTCTTATAAAAATCAGCTTTTGTGAATCCTCTCGTAATGCATGTTGAGGGTTCTTTTGCAAGTTAAATAGGAAGCGTGATATGTAGTCTTCTAATGACTCATCTTCTCTTTGTGACATACGGAAGTTATCATCTCCTTTTGAATCACTTCCCTTGCAGTATTCCTTATATTTCCTTAGGAACAAATCTCTCATTCCATCCCAGTTAGCTACTGCATTCGCGCCTAAGACCATGAACCATTTGAGAGCTAACTCCTTCAGTGTTACTGGAAACAGCTTAAGTTTATGTCCTCTTAAATTCCTTAAGAGATAAAAGTCTTATTCATTAAGGATCAACATCTCCAAGATGTGCAATCAGTGCCAAAACTGCAGGAATGGCTATGGCGGGAACATTGGAAGAAAATAGGTCCCCGACCAAAATGGGCATAACTTTTGACTCATAATGAAATAGGAGCTGTGCCTTTGGTGAATGATATTAAATTAGGTCCTATTTAAGGCCCTAAGTGTGTAAGGTATGATTCTTTAAGGATCAAGGTCACCACGGTGCACAATCAGCACCAAAATTGTAGGAAAATATTGCTCTGACAGTAAGAAAACAACTCTAACTTTGAAACAGTCCATCCAAACTTTATGTGCTCATAGGAGAAGGTTCCCAAATAGTTCCTCAACATAATGTAAGCTTCTCACACCATGAAACCATAAAATTCAAATATTATAAATAAAACAACAGCAAACAGGTACAAAAATCAGGAAATGTTTTTGGTTGATGCAAGATTGCTCAAAGACCCAAGATGCTCCTGCATCAAACACCTGGGGTAAATAAAGAACTGATTTCCACATAAATCACTACTCATATTCTGACCTAAATCATAAAGATCCAACTCATCTTGTGCAATCCATGAGTTGTCTTCAACTGGCTTGTCTTTCCACTGAACTAGATATTCCATGTAGTCTTTTCCTCTTGTACTCTTGCTCACTCTTTTGTTCAAGATCTTCTCAATGTTGTTTCTATTCTTCTTAGGATAATCTGGATCATCTTCTATCTCATCATTTGATTCAAAGTACCCAAATATATCAGAAATATTGAATATAGGTGATATATCCATGTCCTCTGGTAATTCTACTTCATAAGCATTTCCACTGTCAAACTTCTTCAGAATCTTACAAGGTCCAAACTTCTTGATTTTCATCTTATTATAGGTACCAACTGGAAATCTATTCTTCTTCAAATGAATCATAACCTCATCTCCAACTTTAAAATATTTATGTCTCCTTCTCTTGTCTGATCTCTGTTTATATTTTAGATTACTGTCCTCCAAATTCCTTTTAACTTCATCATGTAAAGTTCTCATGTATTCTACAAAATGATCAACTTCAGCACTTCTTCTTGTCTTAGTAGGTAAATCTCTCAACTCTGTGGTTCCCTTAGGATTAAATCCAGTAACAATCTCAAATGGTGTCCTCTTAGTGCTTCTATTCACCGAATTATTATATGAAAACTCTGCTTGTGCCAAAATCAAATCGCAATTAGCAAGCTTATCTACAACTAAACATCTCAACAAGTTTCCCAAACTTTTGTTCACAACTTCAGTCTATCCATCTATCTGAGGGTGAAATGTAGAACTAAACTTCAAATCAGTAGTCATCTTCTTCCAAAGTGTTCTCCAAAAGTAACCAGTAAACTTAGTATCTCTGTCTTAAACAATAGATTTAGGCAAACCATGCAATCTTACCACTTCCTTGAAGAATAATTCAGCTACATGCAATGCATCAGATGTCTTCTTACAAGGTATGAAATGAACCATCTTATAAAAATCTATCAACCACTACCAAAATAGAATCATTACCTCTCTGAGTTCTAGGCAATCCAAGAACAAAGTCCATACTCACATCTTCCCAAGGTCTATTCGGTACAGGCAAAGGTGTATACAATCCAACATTCTAACTAGTTCATTTTGTTGTTTGGCAAATTCTGCAACCTCTAACCATTCTCTGTACATCTCTATAAATCTGTGGCCAAAAGTATCTTTCTAAAATCAAATTCATAGTCTTATCAATCCCAAAATGTCCAACAAGTCCACCACTATGTTTCTCCTTTATTATGTTCTCTCTCATAGATCCTCTAGGTATGCACAATTGAACTCCTTTAAACAACATGTCTTCTTGAATGAAATAATCAGACCACTTATCACTTACTGTGTGTTCCTTACAAGCTTTCCAAGGTTCTAAAAAATCAATGTCAGTCTCATACAAACACTTCAAATAAACAAAACCAAGTACCTCAACTCTCATCTCTATCAGCAAATTTCATCTTCGGCTCAAGGCATCAGCAACTTTATTTGACTGTCCACTTTTATGCTTCAATGAAAAGCAAATATTTTGTTCTTTCTTTTCTCTTGTAAATGTTTTATCATCAACCAAGCATACTCTAACTATAGTACAGTGACCTTCTTCAAAATTCTCTACCAAAGGAAATAACACTTGTTTCTTTCCATCCATCCAAATAGTATATTGATTCAATCTACCATCATGCAAAGCTTTCCTATCATACTGCCAAGGTCTACCCAAAAGAATATAACAACAATCCATAGGCATAATATCACACAAGACTTCATCATGATAGTTCCCAATTTTGAATTTAACAAGGCATTGTTCACTTACAAGTAGTCTATGCTCCTTCTAGATCCAAGCAATATGGTAAGGCTTAGGATGTTTCAATCTCTGAAACTGCAATTTGTTAACCAGCTCTTCAGATGCCAAATTATCAAAACTTCCACTATCAATGATTACCTTGCAACATTTATCAGCGATCTTACATCTGGTTCTGAACAAACTTTTCCTCAAAATAGGTTCCTCATCAGCTTCTTCATTCCACAAGATCCTTCTTAGCATCAAGTTCTCACCATGTTCAAGTTCATTAGACATTTCCTCAACTTCTTCACAAGCCAAATTATTTCTACCATTACCTCCAGTCTTCTTTCCAGATTTAGTACATTCAAAAGCTCTATGTCCTTCTTCACCACATTTGTAACAAGTACCTCTAAACCAAGATTTATCTTCTCTTTTCCCATTATTGTTATTCCTAGAGTAACCAGTATAGCTACCTCTAGAGTAATTACCTCTTTTAGCAGGTTCATCTTTCCATCCTTTCTCTTGTGCGGCATTGTCAGATATACTACTTTCTCCATAAGATCTGCCTCTACTTCTCTGAAATCTTCCACCTCTTCCTCTCTACCTTTGATCATGTCTTTTTGTCAATCTCTCTTCAGCCTTCAAAGCAAATTGGTATGCTTCTTCCACACTATCAATCTTCACATAACTGATCTCATCTTGAATAGATGTCCTTAGGCCATTCATATATCTAGCCACTTTCTCAACTTCATCATCCACATGTCCAGATCTGATATCCAACTTGTAAAATTCCTCAGTATATTCTTTCACACTCATGTCCTTTTGTCTCAGATTTTGTATCTTTCTCATCAACTAACTTGGTAGTCAATTGGAAGAAACTTCTTCTTCATCTTTCCAAGCATCTTCATCCATGTCTTGATCTTTTCTTTTCCTCTCCTCTGTCTCTCAGTTTGCAAATGATCCCACCAAAGAGATGCATGCCCTTTCAACTTTGTGACTACTATCTTAACCTTCTTATTATCAGGAGTACCTTCATACTCAAAGCATTTATCCATCTCAGAGATCCAATCCAAAAGTGCAATGGTCTCAAGTCTTCCATCATAGCAAGAAACTTCAACTGCAAGTTTGGAACTAGCCTTAGACAAAACTCTCAAGAGTCTTTCCTCATCTTGTTCAACTTTAGGTTCAGCATTAGGTGCTGCTTCTTCTTCTTCATCACTAACATCTTCAAGATGTACTCCTCTTCTCTGGGCTATCTCTACAGCTTCAAGCCTATTTGCAATCTGCCTCAGCATATCCATGATAGCATTATCATTTCCTCTACCATGAACCATCTTGACAATCAGGTTCCAGAAAGATCGTAACCTTCTACAAGTTATAGGTCAGATCTCAGATCTTCCACCCTACAACCAAATCCAATAAGGTTCTCCACAATCCAATCCACAAGAAAGAACTCGCTCTGATAGCACTTGACGCAAGGGGTAGGGTAGATACAAGCAGAATCAAGCAAAATTGAGTCCCCTTGAATCCACATACAAGGCCTGCTCAGAGTTACACAACGGAAGCAATATAAAATCACATAAAAGAAATAAAATCACAATGGATATGAGACAATCAACTAGCAGAAACAATAGAGAATTATATTATTTCTTTCAACATGCCCGGCTATGAGGCCTTCCGAGTTTCGGCCTTATACAATGAGAATTATGAATTTAGAATTACCACTCGCATCCTATCTTTCTCTCCAATGATATATCTTGATAATTATCCTCATTAGATCTCCCTTGATCCTCTCTTGATCCCTACTACATCAATATAGACTCTTTATATAGCCAGCTAAGCCACAGGTCGGCCAGTCAGGCATTTAATTACAATATAGGTCTAGTCTAGAAGATTTAAACCAAAACTAATGCTAGAACGAATATAAATTGATGCACCTTTGGATTTAGGTCCTTACATGACCAAAGAACATTCCTTTAAGGGTTCAAGGTCCCATTTGATCACACGGAACATCGTAAGAAGAAACACCACATGTTTCACCTGAAAACTGGCAGAAAATAGGTCCTGAGGCAAAATGGGCATAACTTTTTACTCATAATGAATTATCATTTGTGCCCTTGGGAAATGATATTAATTTAGGTCCTCTTAAATTCCTTAAGAGTTAAAATTATTATTCATTAAGGATAAACATCGCCAAGATGCGCAATCAGTGCCAAAACTGCAGGAATGGCTCTGGTGGGAACACTGGAAGAAAATAGGTCCCCGACCAAAATGGGCATAAATTTTGACTCAATGAATTAGGAGCTGCACATTTGGTTAATGATATTAAATTAGGTCCTCTTTAATTCCATAAGTGCACAAGGTCTGATTATTTAAGGATCAAGGTCACCACGGTGCACAATCAGCACCAAAACTGCAAGAAAATACTGCTCCGACAGCAAGAAAACAACTCTAACTTTGAAACAGTCCATCCAAAATTTATGTGCTCATAGGAGAAGGTTCACAAATAGGTCCTCAACATAATGTAAGCTTCACACACCATGAAACCATCAAATGAAAAGATTATAAAGAAAACAATAGTAAACAGGTACAGAAATCAGGATATGTTTTTGGTTGATGCAAGATTGCTCAAAGACCCAAGATGCTCCTGCATCATCAATTGTGATCAAAACAAAGTAATTTAGCTCATATATCATCTTTTTATAGGGTATCAACTTGACATCTTTTGTCTGGTACTCATTATTTATTTGATTTATGACTAGTTGTGAATCATCGTAGACTTGTAATTCTCTCACCTTCCATTCCAAAGCTATTTTAATGCCGATGAAAAAATGCTTCATATTCATCTATATTATTAGTGCATGGAAATAAAAGCTTGTAATATTTTTGAATTGTGGAGCCTTGAGGTGTGATCAATATTATGCCTGCCTCTGAGCCATGTTGGGTGTAAGAACCATCAAAGTATAGTTTCCATGGTTTTTCTTCAATATTTATAATTTCTACATCTGGGAGTTCCATTTGAATAAGATATTCATCTCTCAAAGGTTCTTTCACCAGTTGATCAGCTATGACTTGTCCTTTTATTGCCTTTATGTACACATATTCTATGTCAAATTCACTTAATACCATGACTCATTTGGCTAACCTTCCTGTTAAGGTTGTTTTTATCAATAGATATTTCAAAGGATCGATCTTTGCTATGAGTTTGACTTTGTGTGCCAACATATAATGTCATAGTTTTTTTGAAGCAAAAAATGCCACCAAACATGCTCTTTCTATGAAACTATAGTTCAACTCATATTTTATTGTCTTTCTTATGTAGTAGATTGCCTTCTCTTTTCCATTCTCATATTCTTAAGCTAATAGAGCACCTAAGGAATGATCTGTGGCTGAAATATACAATATTAAAGGTTTGGCTCTTATTATTGGCATTAATATTGGTGGATTCAAGAGGTATTTCTTGAGGAGGGAAAAATCTTCTTCACATTTAACATCACATTTGAATACTATGTCCTTATGAAGGGGTTGAGTAAAAGAGTGACACTTTTCTACTAATTGGGAGATGAACCTTCTTATGGATTGGAGCCTTCCTTGGAGAGATCTCATTTGGCTCATATTTTTTGGTGTCCCCATCTCCATTATTGCTTTGAATTTTGTGGGGTCTACATCGATACCTTTTTCCAAAACTATATACCCAAGTAATTTGTCAAATTGCACTCCAAAACCACACTTTTTTGGATTTAATCTCACTTTGAATTGTTCAAGCCTTGTAAAAAATTTCTCTAAAATTGGCAAGTGTTCTTTCCTTGAATGAGATTTTGCTATAATATCATCCACATTATCCTCTAAGAATTTATGTATCATGTCATGAAATATAGTGGTCATAGCTCTTTGGTATGTCACTCCTACATTTTTAAGACCAAAGGGCATAACATTCCAACATAATGTTCCCTAAGCACATGTAAAAGTCATCTTATCCTGATCTTCGGGTGCAATTTGTATTTGATTTTACCCACTAAATCCATCCATAAGATAAAACATAGAGTGACCCATTGTCAAATCCATTATTGTGTCTATGTTTGGTAAGGGGAAGTCATCTTTTGGGTACGCTAGATTAAGATCTCTAAAATCCATGCAAATTCTAATTGATTTATCTAGTTTTGAAACATGTACAATGTTGGAGATCCACTCATCATAATCAACAGCTCTAATGAAACTCACTTTTAATAACTTCTCCAATTCAGCTTTGATAAGTAGCGTAATATGTGGGTGCATTTCCTCAACTTTTTCTTGACAAGCTTAATTCCTAGTTTCATATTCAAATGATGCATAATTAGATTTGGATCTAATCCTGGCATATAATCATAAGACCAAGAAAATTTTATTTGTCTTTCTTTGAAAAACTCCACAAATTCTTCTCTTTCCTCTTTTGACAATGAAGCTGCAAGATTTGTTATTTTGGGCTCTGATTCTATTCCAATGTTGATCATTTATGTTGGCCTATCAAGATAGGTGATCTTTCTTCATAATGTTTGAGAAAAGTATCCAATCTCTCTTCCTTAGGTTCCACAATTGGGTTTTCACCTTTGGAAACATCTTTTATTTTTTCTTTTTCTTGGTCTAGTACTGCCACATTGTGGTTTTCACCACTAGACTCTTTCATTTTTTTCTTTTTTTCTTTTATTTCTTGAATAAGAGATTTAATACTTTCCCTCATCATTTCTTCTTGATATACTTTATTGGTAAAAGAGGGTTCAACTTAATTTATGTATAAGGCCAAAGAATTGTCATTTGGGAATGTGAGTAGGTCATTTGGCTCTATGGAATCCCATTCAATGAGTTCCGGGTATAGAAGGGATAAAGTGTCATTGGATAGGTTCAAGTTGGCAAGGTTTAGGGACATGACTTCATTTGATAGTTTGTACATTGTATCACTTAAGTCTATGACATGTGCTTGTTCTAGGTGTTCCATAGAGCTTGGATCAAAATCTCCCTCACTAGAGTCCACTTGGATTTCTTAAGGATAGAAATCTCATAGGTTAAACCTATCACTAGATTCTTCCATCACTGGTAGCCATGAGGGTACGTAGGGTTCTCCTATCCATTGATATATTTCTGCTTATTGACTTGAATTAGGTTCTTGAGTAGAAACTAACCCTTGATTAGAACTTGAATCTTGATTTGAAGTTAACTCCTAATGTGACTCTTGTCTTTTACCTGGGTTAGACATAGGAGCATAAGCGTGGATAACAACCACCTCTTTATCTTGACAAGATTCATTAGATAAATACTATCATTCCCATTCATTAGAGTCCTCATCACTTTGGGAATTCAATTGTAAAATTTGTTCATAGAATTGGGGATGATTCTTTTTAGTATATCCTACTTCAAGATATCCCAACCTTGATTTTCCTTTTCTATCTCTCCAAGCCATTTCTATAGGTTCCACCAATCCTTCATTTCTATTTCCCAAGGGTCCTTTTCCTTTGTATCCCATCTTTTGCATGATTTTGAAGCCTTTTCCATATTGGTGTGTGGGAATGCTAATGTTTTGAATCCTCTTTTCATTTGAATTTGATTATTCCTCCTCTTTGTAGAGCCACTTTAGGATTTCATTTTCATCATCTTCCATAGATGAAGAAGTGCGAGCTCTTACAAATTGATCATTATATTTTTGGGGTGGATTAGAGCTAGAGAGTCTACCATGAGACCTAGGGGAAAGTGAAAAATCCATCATTGATAAGGAAGATTCCCCTACACCATTTTATTTGATCTTACATTGCTTTTCAAAACTCTTCATCATTGTGTCCATCTTTTGATAATGGATTTATTTGGCTTTTATTTGAGAAGATCTTGAATTATCCTCTTCTTCTTTTTCTTTATAATTTTCCTCACTTTCTCCTTTCCTTTAGTTGATGTAGCTAAGTTAGTTGGGTTTTGATTCTTCTTAACAAGGGTATCGTCTTCCTCCATTTTTTCTTTTCCTATTTCTAAGGAAATATCCTTTTAATTTTGAGCTTGACTCATTTGTCTTAATGTGGTGCATTCGGTATTGTGAGGAACCAATGATTCATTTAGAGGTTTGATTCTATTTTAATATTGAAATGGATTTAAATCTCCACTCACCATGATTTCTTGACCCATGTATGGAAACTTTAAGCATTGATGGTACATTGAAGGTACCACTTGTAACTCATGTATCCATGGCCTCCCCAACAAAACATTATAGGTCAATTTCAAATCAAGAACTTGGAAAAATGTTTCCTTTTGAATAGGACCAACTCAAATAGGAAGAACTAGTATCCCTTTGGAGGACCTTTCTTCATCATCATAAGCTTTTGTATTTATCTTTCTTTGAGGATTGATAGCTTCCTCTTAATATCGTAGAGCTTTGACAAGATTCAATGTGAAAATATTTAGACCAGCTCCTCCATCAGTGAGACCCTCTTGACATGATGTTTATGTATCAAGACTTAAATATGCAATTGGAGGTTTTGGGGATGATTCAAAGACATGTTGCCTTGTTCGTAAAAATATAGGCAATGTGGTGCAATAAGGTGTCTAAACATATTATGAAATATATCGACATCCAAATTAAGTGGAACATTGGTCTCAATAAGATTCTTTTCCAAGATTTATTTGTGGATGGGTGAAATTTTTATTTGTGGATGTGTGGGATTCCTTTTGAGTTGATCCACAAGATTGTATTTCTTTGAGGATGATGATGTTTGACTTGGTAGAATAATTTTAGGGGTAACCCCTTACAAGGTGACTTTGGACATTTTCCCCCTAGTTACAATATTAGAGGTTTCTTCTTGTTGTTTCTCCTTTACCACTATGAAATTGATGGTATTTTCATACCCCATCAAAGAGTTTATAGTGTTGTCATCTATCAAATCTTGAACCAAGTGTTTGAGTTTCATACATTCATTGGTCTTATGCCCTTTATTTCGATGATATTCACAATGATGGGCATCATTCCACCAAGATAGTTTAACTTGTGGTTTGTAGGGTCTCAATTATGACAAAATGATGATTTTATTGGAAACGAGGGTCCTTAAGGCATTATCCAAAGGCTCTCCCAAGAATGTGAACTTTCTCCTTTGGGTTGGGTTAATGAAAGGCCTTGGTTTATTCACACCTTGGTTGTTGAAAGAGTTATTATTATTAATAGGGTTCTTAGGTGTTTGATTGACATTGTTTGTTTGATTGGACCCACTTGATAAATTAAAAGGGGTGGCTTTAAGTTTGTTCTAATAAAGTAAAAATAGGTTTTGCAAGGACCCAAAACCTTTAACAAAGAGTTAAAAATATAGGAATAAAGTTAACATAAACTGTGTTGAAACACTAAGGAATAGAAGCCTAAAGACAAAAGTTAACATCCAAAACAACAAGCTACAACCAAAAAATACAGATGAGGACAACAAAAAGATAGGACAACAAGAAAAAGGACAGCTAGATGCATTTCATTAGGTCTTCAGTCTCGATCACCATAAGTTGCATCTGACCAGCTGAGTTCTTCAGCTCTTCCAGCTCCTTGTCCTCTTTGGTACCAGTCTTTCTTGTGCTTTCTCGTGTCCGCATTTCTAGTCCCATAGTGTCCTTCAGCTCCTTAACCTATTTTTTTCACCCTTTTCCTACTCCATCTTGTCAACCAAGATCTTAGCATGTTCAGTGTAGGCTTTGAGACTAAAAAGGCATTGCTCACTGATTTTTCTCATGGTGTCTTCTAATTTATCCACTTTTTTATATAGCATATGGAGCTTGCCATCAAAATCCAAATCAATAGCCCTATCCTCTTTCTCTTTCAGTCTTTTTTCCATCTCGCAGACCTTGTCAACCATTTTAGCATAAGCCTCTGCCCTACCCACCACATCCTTCATTTCATCGAGGCACTCTGCAACTAGTTTGTCTCCAAAATTGGTCTTCTTAATGAGGTTAACCTTGCATCCCATCACCTGAAATTGATTTTTAATATTGCCAATATCATCAATCATTTTTCCCAGCATGCAGGTAAAATCCACCAAATAGCTCATATCTTTAGTCATATCATTTACCCCATTTTTTTCCTTTTCAGTATCCTCATTTGTATTATTCTTTGTTGCCTTGGTCCCTGTAATGCCTTTGTCAATACTATCCATAATCTCATCCATAACCTGGTAGAAATTTTGTAGATTATCCTTCTCCTTCTCTGGAGAAATTTTTTCTTCACCCAGATTACCAATGTCATCCTCCATCCTACATTCTTCCCCTTTCTCCTCCCCAATATTTTCCCCAATACTCTTCTCCTGCTCCAAATTCTCATCATCCTCCAAGGATAGAAGAATTCTCCTCTTGTCGGTACTTTTCACCCTTTTTTTCTTTTTCTTGTTGCTAGTGAGCTCACCTCTTTTCCTCTTGTTACCTTGTTTCCCTTTTTCCTCTTCATACTCCTCATCTTTTGTGTCCTTTTTAGTGTCAGACTCTTCCCCAATTGCCCTCTTCTAATTTTTCTTAGAGGAAGAGCCTTTAAACTTAGCCTTCTTTAAGGAAATGACCCCAGAGGGTTCCTCCTCATCATCCTCTATATCCTCAACATACATATTATCTTCCTCATCGCCTTATGTTTCCTCATCATCCCTGGTGTAACCCTTCAAAAAGGGTTTTTCCACTTTTTTATTTTGAGGTCATACATAAGAAGCATGAGGACCTGATGTGAGGCACGGCCACTTCTGGGTCCTTCTGAAGACTAATAATGGTGGAATCTAGCGAGCTCAACAAATAAAAATGAAGACTAATTTTTACATTATGCCTAAAATGATTTAACAACATAAAATGGTGCACATATGCTCTGGTAAATCTACTGTCAAGCATGATATAGTTGATGATATAATATAACACATACCTCCATGACTGAGAAATGTGCTTAGGGTTGTAGTAGGAGGTGTCCTCCTTCACTAGCCTCATCTTTTCCTACTCTGTTACAGGGAACTTCTTGGGAGCTTTATCAGAGATACTCCTATCTCTGTAAAATTTTAACCCTTCCATGTTCATACCAGTAGCTTCCACAATGATGTCCTTTGTAACCTCCATTAGTTGATTACCCACAAGAACCATACTATTCTTCCAATTTTTGAAGAACTACTTCAATATAGTAGGGTTTCTGCCATGCAACCTCTCCATAAAGCATGGCATCCCACCTTTCCTCAAGATATCCCACACCTCCTTGTTATGTTTCCACTCCTCATAGTTCATTGGTTAAAATATCTTCTTACTACCACCCATATTATCTCTTTGATAAACCTTCACCGTATCTCTATAAAAATTGCAAATGTTGTTGTGAGTAATACTAGCTTCCCTAAACTTAGCAAACATAACCCAAAATCTATGCCAAATCAGGAGTGTCATCACCAAGTTGTACTTCTCACAGAAAAAGAAATAATGAAGCCTCACCTTGTAATCAATATTCATCATTAAAAATACCATTTAACACACTTTCTGTCTACTTCGTAAATGGTCACTATCTATTAATGATTTCACCTCAAAAGGAAGATCACCCTTGTCATCCCATTTTGTCATCACCTCCAACTTGAAATCCATGTTAGCTGCCTAGTCAACAAGAGCATTAGTTTCTCTAAAATTATGCATGATGATGCATTCCTCAAAAGAGCTGATTATTTGTGCCTTATGCATAACATTATAAATAGTCCATGAGGGGTTAGAATCCTTGTTTAAACATCTTGTAATGTTTAAAGAATCACCTTCAAGCCAAAGTTTCTTACAACCCTTCTCCTTAGCCAGAACAAAGCCATGGAGAGCTGCATTATCCTCCGCTACATGATTAGTTTGGATGCCTAAAGGTATGGAACTTAGTCCTTTATAAACACCATGCTCATCTCTTATCACCATGCCACAACCAGCCACCCCTGGGTTCCCTTTTGAGGCTCCATCAAAGTTAACCTTCATCCACCCACTAGGAGGGCAATCCCATCTAGCTTCGTTTCTCAAGGAGTCTTTCTTGCACTTAATCATATTACCTTTAATCTTCCAATTATCAAAGAAAATAATGTCCCCCATATTAGAAGGTTCAATCATTTTCCCCTTTAAATAAAGATTCTCTAGCACAACTCTTTTGATCTTATGAAAGACAACCTTTTCATTGGAAACCTAATTTATGAAGACTCTATCATTTCTTTCTTTCCAAACCCCCCAGAAAATATACGGTAAATGAATTCCTAGACATTGATCATAGTTTCATGCTTAGAGGGAGGTATCCAAGACGTGAAAAAGCTATGTAATTCCTCTAGGAAGATCCATTCTACATTAAGAAGTTTTAAGCATTTTTCCCAAATCTTGTGTACATAAGGGAAATGGATGGTCATATGATTAACAATTTCCTCATCCTATTTGCATAAGTATCATATGTTAGCCATAGTCAATCCTGTTCTTCTCAAGTTATCAATAGTTAGGACCTTATTTTGGAGCATAATCCAAAAGAAAATATTGACTTTCAGAGTAAGGCCTTTAATCCGTGCTTTTTCCCAACAAGGCTCAATTTGATTCTCAAAATCTTGATGATACAGAGAAGAAATAGAGAAATTCTCATTAGTTTTATACTTCCAAATAAGGTTGTCCTCTTCCTCAATCAAATTCAAAGAGGTCAAGATTTTATTAAGTTGTCCAAGAGACTGATCAATAACAAAGAAGTCAACCTAGTGGTCTCTCTCCCAATAATTAGCAACTTTAATACCAAACCTCAACTTTCATTGATCCTCAAAAACCTTCCACTTAGGGATCTACTTCAAGGGGTTATTCATCAGCCACACCTCATCCCAAAATTGTGTTCTCCTTCCATTCCCCACTTTCCATTTAACTCCTTTTCTAATGATCTCCTTATTTCTTATGGAATTTCTCCAGATAAAGGATCCTCCAGGGATGGTGTTGTTTCTAAAAAATCTTTGAAGTGTAGGGATCTCCTTATTCTATTTATTCTCCCATATGGAATTTCATTCATCATTCAAATTATAGTATCTCCAAATCAGCTTGGCAAGAAGATGGTCATTTAGGCTCCTGATTCTACGCAGTCTGAAGCCCCCTTTATTCACTGGCCTACACACTTTCTCCCAAGCAATAAGACCATGGATTTAAGTTTTTTGGCTTCTAAAAGCCCATAATTTACAAGGTTTTTTGTTGGTGTTCTTTAACCAAAACCTTGATTTTCATTGTTGTTATTAGCACTCCAATTATTATTACTATTATTAAAATTATTATTGGTGTTAGGAAAGCCTTTATTTTCTTTAAAAAGATTGATTTCTCCTTTCTTCACTAACATTTCTTCAATCTTGATCCAATTTTTGATAATTTTCTCAAAGTTTGGCGAACATTGAAGTTGTAATCGATAATTCATTTCCATGTTCAAGTTATTCATGAAAATCTTCATTTTCTCCTTTTCAAGTATGCTTCTTGGATATCTTGCAAAAACTTTTCTCCATCTTTGGAGGAAGCTTAGAAAAGGTTCACCATCTTTTTTTTAGTATCACATAGGTTTAGCATGGTGATTTTGTGCTCAATATTGTAAGAGTAATGAGTCACAAACTTAGAGGCCAATTCTTCAAAAATTTTTATTCCCAAAGTTAATTTTGAAAACCATTTCATGTCTTGCCCTCCAAGACTTCTTGGAAATAATCTCATTAGGTAAGTAGTGTCATGCATGAACTCAATGCTTAGAGAACAAAACTCTCTCAAGTGGTCTTGTGGGTTGGATTTACCCATGTACTTGTCATATCTTGGAAAGACTACATTAGGAGGAAAAGGCACCATGATCAAATTTCTATTAAATGGAAAGAGACATAAGGCTTCAATTGAAAATGGTTTGGGTTCGGCAGCCTTTTTCATG
The DNA here is from genome assembly GCA_027943335.1 of Chamaecyparis obtusa. NCBI lineage: Eukaryota > Viridiplantae > Streptophyta > Pinopsida > Cupressales > Cupressaceae > Chamaecyparis > Chamaecyparis obtusa. Next base: position 1,901,982 of record BSBK01003618.1, read on the forward strand.
CTATCAATTTGAGCTTAGAATAACTTAATTTGTTTGTTCATGACACCTAATGGATTTTCTTCTTTATCATCCTTCTTTAAGGTCAATGTATCATAATCATGAGGAAGTTTAACTCTTAATTGAGATAAATTGATAAAATATCTTTCTTTATCCCTTTCTATAAAAAAGTCCATGACTTAAAGGAAGATGGGATCTTGGGCTGCCCTATTAGCTCTCTCTTTGGTTTTTTCTTCATATCGTTGATTTCTTTGATGATTCTCATCTTGGTTTTCATGGTTTCTCCTTTGGTCAAAAAATAGAAATCACTATTTCCCACCATAGGATTAACTCTTTCTTCAAATAGGTTGGGAATTCTTCCTTCTTGTTCTCGTTGTTCTTCAAATGAGGTTTGAAAGATGAAATCTTCATATGGAATATCTTGACTAATGCATGTTTTGTCATCTTCAAGAGATATTTTCAAGCGATGAGATCTAGTAAAAACTGGCATTAACAAGAGTTGAGTCAATTGGAACTCTTCCCCTTTGGTGATCTTTCTTTTTGAATTAGGAAGATTTTTAAAAGATTAATTCAATTATAATAGATTCTTCTTCCTTGTAACATGTATTATCAAACACAGCAACACAAGAACACTTGTCTTCAATATTGACTTCTAAACACAAAGGTTTCAATATGTGAGAACGTTTTCATGGGTCTCCCACTAGAAATTACTTCAAGCAATCTACCTATAGTCAATTTTGGCTTTTAAACATGTCTCTAATGAGGTAAGCTTGCTAATTTATCAAGGAGCTAGTATGGATTTCATTCAAAAGTAAATCAAGTTTCATCCCCCATTATAGGGGTCTCCCACCACCAGTATGTTAGAGTTTTGCGCAATCCTGAAGGACTACTCGAGGAGGTTTGATTCTTAATATTCCTTTGTCACTCACCCCATTAAGGATGAATGCATTTTGGATTATTGCAGAAAAATCAATTGTATCCCACTTTGGGGTGTCCCTCTCACCAGCCTCATTAAGGCATGTTCTCAAGAGGAGAGGCCACTAGATATCTAACATGTTTATGAAAGAATTGAAATGAAATGAAAAGTAGGTTTGGGAATTTGATTCACCAAAGGTGAAGAGCATATCCCTACTACTTTACACTTCCAAACACAATTAACATGGTTCAAATTCCAAGCTTCTTTTAATCTAAGGGGATTTGAGTACTTCTAGCTTTCTGATTTACCTAAAAGGTGAAGAGCATAAACACCTAATACTCTCTTCCACAAACAATTAGGCTTTATTTAATGTTTGTTCATTCCTTGACCTTTCTTTTAATTGAAGGACTTGATAGGTTTGACATGTTGATTCATTAAAAGAAGTGAAGAGCATAGGCCTACTATTAAATCCAACAAACAATAATAGATCTCTAATTATGTTAGATTTAAATCAAATTTCCACAATTTAAGCAAATGCATAAAGTTTTACGCATACATTTTCGAAGCTAGCAAAGCTATGTGCATTTTTTATTTCATTTTATGCATTTTAATACTCACCTAGTGGCGATTGTTCCAACTCCTTAGCATCCTCTTCTCAAAAATATTAGTTGAACACAATTCAAGGAAAATGTGAAGAAATCAAAGCAAATCATATTTTCATTCCTCCTTAAAATTGATTAATATTTATGTATCCTAAGGAACAAAAATCCAATTTGGAGATGCAAATTTAGATTTATAGGCTTGAATTACTTGCATATACCTCTCATAGGCTTCTCCTTCTTGCATGGGATTTTCTAGGAAGTTATTTAAGTGAATTATTTTCTCCTTTTTCAATCCCTTGTTTTCTTATCCTCTTTGTTAGCTCTAGTCTCTGGTTTGCATACCTTTTTATGCTCTATCATCTACAAAACACAAAATAATTCATTTAACTAACAGAGTTTAAATTTTAACAAAACCAGTACTATACGCTACAAAAAGTATTGTACGTGTCATTATGACTAGTGTACACACTATAGAAATATTCTAAGCGTTATTTAAAATTTAGTATGCGCTATTAAATCTTTCAAATGCCAAAAAATAAATCTTTAAAAGCTTCATTTAATCGATGAAAAACTATGTAAGCGTCAAAATAGTTCTTGTACGTGCTACGAGGTCAGGGTACATGCACTAAGAGAAAGTAAAGACAAAATATAGAAGTTGTTACGGTGTAAAGGCATCAAAATTTTGTGTAACGCACTATTTGGTTGTGTAAAGGTGTCAAATTTTGCTTTACACACGCTATTCGATTGCTTGTACACACTATTTAACTTGAAAAACAAAGAGTTCAACAAAAATTCATGCAAATTTATCAAATAAACATGAAATGTAGTTAGTAGAGGCATCTAGCCCTGCGGTGGGCGTCATTTTGTGTATGTTGAATACCTTCATGAAATTAGTTTGTTATGAATCAATTCAAGTTAAGCTAATTTAACATTGAAACCCTATTGAATTGAAAGATCAAAGCAATAAACATCTCATGGATCTCTAATTAAAGAAGCTAATGAAACGCTCTCAATTAGCATCCATTAGAGATAGCTCTAAAATGAGAATTTAATGCTAAAATGATGAAAGATATGCCTATCTTGCTCAATTATGCTAAAAATGCTTAAAACTATTCTTTCAAATCAAATTGACTATAATAAGGATGCAATAGCTAAATGAGAGTGCATCCTTTTCTCCTTATTTTTGGGTCTCTATTTATAGATTTTACCAAGCTTAGGGGGTAAAGTGAGTTTAACCATGATCAAATTTGGGTCAAGTTGATGGTTTCAAATGTTGAGACAATTTAAATATTTTGTCCTCAAAGCTTGGAACAAAGAGACAAAATGAGTGGTCAAGATTCATTCTCAAGATGATTGATTAAGAATCAATTTGGCTTTGATCCATGTGAGCTCAAATCTCAATTACTATTGGTTCATTTAATTCCTTCACATGTGGTAGGTGAGAAATTTGAGGAATTAATTAATTGATTTATTAATTTTTCTTTATCCATGTTTACCCCTTGAATGGTTTGGATTTTATTTAATTCAACTATAGAATTAATTTGATTAATTGCATAATTAAATAATAATTTTAATTTTAATTTTAATTAATCCTCTTTGGTTTTGATTTCAATAAATTTTTTATTTTTCTTTGATTGCTCACTTGGATTATCTTGACTATTTTTTGTTGGCAAGTGATGTTTTGAGAGAACTATGGATCACTTGAGGGTTGTCATTTATGGCAACACATATGATAGAGTGATGGCATGAAGTGAGTGTAAGTGTTGGAGATAATCATAAAAATGACTAAGTATAGAATCAGAGTTACAGTATATTGCAGTATTGTTTTGGTCAGTGAAGGTGATATATGATGTGTTATGGCTTGCAAACTTAGAGGAAGACATTTTGGGATATATATATGACCTTCAGTTAAGTTCGCACATGTTTTTGTGTTGATATTAGTAAGTTACAATGTTATGAAGGCATGTGCAGACAGAGGAACAGTGAAATAGGACATATAATCAATTGTGATGATTGAAGGAATGCTAGATGGAATGGTAACGAGCTAAGTCAGATGAAGGTTGTATATTGCCGACACTTTGGTAATATAAGATCATCGACTCAATATTTACCATTTGTATAAATAATTATTATGCTTTGTATTGTATTTGAGAGCCGACTGCATAACAAAATTGATATAAGTATAGAGTGTTTTGTGGAAGCAATGGGTGTGAACTATGTGATGAATATAAGAATGCAAATTTGAGATATTAGTGATGAATAATAGCATATGCGAGATCAATGATTGACAAAGGCTATTGTGAAACATAACTGGAACTATCAAAGCAAGCAGATGCTTGTGTTGTTTATTATTGAAGAACACTTTTGTAACAAAATTTTGATTGTAAGAGTTGTAAGATCACCACACCTTTAACAGGGTTTTTGTATACCCCTAACAAGGTTTATATTCCTCTAACAAGAAAATGTACTATGTAATACTCAGCTCCTAACAAGGCTAGATCTCCTAACAGGGATTCTATATTTTAGTGCATAGTTGTGGGTACCATCCCCACCGGAGTTTTCCCTTGGTCGAGGTTTCCTCAAAAATAAATAATGGTGTTATGAGTTATGTGTTATGTGTTTATGTTCTTTTCATTTATGCATTCATATGGTTTATTTGAAATTGGTTTAAGTTCAATACAAAGTATTGTAATACCGATTCACCCCCCCCCCCCCCCCCTCTCATTATTACTTAATCCTAACATTTTTAGGTTTCTATAGGCATCATTCAACTTCTCACTAAAATAAGCAATAGGTTTACCTTCCTGACTCAAAACAACTTCAATGGCCTTGCCACAAACATCACAATTTACTTGAAATACCTTATTAAAATTTAGAAGTGCCAAAATAGGTTGTTCTTTAAGTTTTCTCTTCAAAAAATCAAACATCTTAACTACTTTTGCAGTCCACTTAAACTATTTTCTATCCCCTCTCATAGTTTCAGTTAAGAGTCCATAGCTACTACTAAATTCTTTCATAAATTTTATGTAAAAGCTACCAAACCATGAAAATATCTTACCTAAGTAGCACTCCTTGGAGTAGGCCATTCAAGGATAGCCTTCACTTTATCTGGGTCTATTTTAAGACCATCTGCTAAGACAAAAAATCTCAGGTACACTAACTCCTTCACAAAACTGCACTTCTTCAAGTTAATCAATAACTTTTATTCCCTTAACTTCTTAAAGACCCTACAAATATGCATTATATGTTCCTCCAATGTCTTACTCAAGATCAAAATATCATCCATGTAAACAATAAAAAACATACTCCTGAAATTTCTTCAATACCTCGTTCGTGAGCCACATGGATGTGCTTAGTGCATTTGTGGTGCAAATATGACAAGAGGATCCTTAAAGAGGACAATCTGAAGTGTGCACCAAGAGTCACAACGGAACCAACCAAAATGAGTAGAGAGAATGCAAGATCCAATGCAGGGGTAATTTTAAGAAACCCCCTCCTAGGTGTATATAGCTGAATGTGGACCTCTAATCCAACCACACACACAACATAGTCATTGCTCACGAATCAAATTATGAAAATGAGTATGAATTACTCAATTCACAAATTCATGGTGAATCAACCTGTTGCCTCCTAATTAACTGGGGTGTTTGAATTACTCTCACATTGGAGAGCCAACAACCATAAGACCAAGCTAATATGGAGGATTTGAAAGCTTAAAAGATGAACAAGATGCAATTACTCTAAGATGAATATGCCATTAATCTAAGCATGAAATGTAGATTTAATCTAAGAACTTACAAGGAAATATGATAGTGCAGGTTTAATCTAAAGAGCTTGAAAGAAAGATGAGAATTATACTAATAGGATTAAGCAAATTACTTTATTATGAGAGATGCAATTAACACTAAAATGAGAATTAATATAATAATGTAATAACAAAGCTTGAAATATGAAGTAATTGAGACTAAAATTGACTATAGTTTTGATGCTCTTCAATTGCCTTTTTTTTTAATGAGGAAGAAGGTTCATAATATAGACAAGCCCGGAGAGAGGATGAAGAGTTTCTTGACACGAAACTCCTAACTCTTCATTTCCAATTGAGACAAATATTGAGAAATTACTTAATTAAAAGAATGAATTATTGCCACATAGGTGACTCTTCGAATAATTTGAATTATTAAATCCAAATAAGATAATCCATTCAAATAACCAAGTAATATTAATTCTTTTATGTGTATTAGCTAAAGGGGGTGGATTTTAATTTAATTTAAAGCACTTAGGAATTTAGAATTAAATTAATTTATCATAGGGATTATTTAGCTAATAAAGTTGAATACTTAGGAATTAATTATAGTGCGAGATTAATGCAATTTAGGGTTTTTGCAATTGACACCAAGTCAAATAAAGTCAGGTAGGAGAGAGAAAATTGCCTAGTAAAATAGGACTTTGATGATGTAAAATTTGAGAAAATGCACCAAAATTGATTGAAATTATAAGGTGCCAATTTTGGGGTATTACATTTTCCCCTCTTTGAATTGATGTACGAGCAGTGCGTTGATTCAAAGAATAGTCTGATGTGACAGATGATGAGAGTTTCAGAAGTCTAGGTTAGGATTACAAGACACCGATCAGATTGAAGCATGATTTTTTGAAGTCTAGGTAAAATTGTGAAGACAATGGTCTTGAGAGGATATGAGAATCGGGGTTAGATTGCTCCAATACCCATTGATCAAATGATGACAAATGCAGATTTAGGACTGTCTCTAGAATCAGGGTTATATTGCCCTAACACAAAGCTTAGCCCTCTGAGACCCGGGTTAGATTGCCCAGATAATGATCCAAAAGAGATTTCAAGAGCTATTTCCAAAACAAAGATTGAATCCCAGGAATTAGGGTTAGATTGCCCCAATACCTAATAGATTTCGAGAACCATCTTCATAACAAAGCTTGATCCTTGAGGATCCGAGTTAGATTGCTCAGATGCCTAAAAGATAGATGATAAGGTGACAAGATGCGAGGTGCAAAGATGCCCCAAGCAGTGAGGACTTTGATTCAGATCAGACTGATTCAAGAATTGATTCGACAAGATTCAATGATGCAATCATCTTGCCCCCTCGGGAGCGAAATCGAAAGATGACATGTCAGAAAGATGATTGGCAGATAGAAGAAATCAGAATTGATTCAAGAAGCGACAGAAGCAATTTGGAGTAATTGCACGTCCTGCTGACCAAGTTTGACCATGGTTGACCAAATTTGACTAGAGTTGACTTGAGATGAAAAAGATGAAGAGCCGAGAGAGATGATGTTGCCACGTGATTCTGGCAAGAAAACAACATTAGAAGAGTGACTACACAAGTGTTCAATCTTGAAAGATCCCAGAATTTAAAACGCGATTTTGAGCTATCTAGAGATGTCAAATTTCAATTTTGATCCCGAAAATGGATTCAAAATGGTTGATTTAGCCAAGGGTGCAATTTTCATGCAAAATGGAGCACTTATGAAAATTAGGTCAAAAGCTATATAAGGTCCGGAGAGGTCATTTTCAAATCATTATTCACTTTGACTTCTTGCTAATTGAGAGCTCTAAGCGAGATGGAGGGAGTTCCTATGCATACACATCATTTTGAGAGCTCCTGATGACACACCCAGCCACCGAAGTATGACCCACCTGTGAGTAGTCGATAAACTATCCTGCATTTCAATTTTTAATCGCTTTCTAGGTCATTTAGGCTAGATTTAGCACGTTCTTAGGCCAAGTTCTTCCAATCTCGCGTGAGGAAATGGTTTCCTCACGCATCTTAGGGCTTCCTTGCATGAGGCTCTCTTGAAAGCTTGTGCGAGCTTGTTGACGATGACGTGTGAAATTTCACCCCAAGGATGAAACTTCACACGAGAAAAGATATTGTCTCGTGCGAAATGTTGTAGTTTTGAAAATCCTTTACCAATTTTGCATGAAATGAGCCAAGTAGAGCGTTGCAGAGTCATACGTAGGATAGATGCCTTGCTTCATTTGATATTGTCGCTTTGAAACCATCATGTTAAGATATTGATCCAATGTCATCGCTTGCTTTGCAGGTTGAGTTTCCATATGTTGCCTTCCGGTCCCACCATCCTACCATCACCACCTTAGTACAGAGATTGACCGATGCTGAGGGTGCCCACATCGATGGGCAAGGAATAGGTTACTTGCATGATATACCTGACATTTGGGTAAATCACAATCTTCTTGGTGCACTGGTCGAGCGTTTCCATTCAGAGATTAACACATTTCATTTGCCGATGGGGGAGATGATGATGATCCCTGAGGACATATACTAGATTCTGAGGATACCTTTCTGTGGTGCTAGGGTCGAGTATGATGTTCAGCTGAGGGCAGGCACACTGGTGCTAAGAGCCATATTTAGGGATGATTTAGTGATGGATTGGGCCATCTCCTAGGAGGACTTAATCAGTAGATATGGAGTTGGTCATCGATTAGCAGTCATCTTAGCCTGCTACCTGGTACTAGATCGAGGAAAGCACAGTTTGGAGTGCGGTTGGGGATCGATGTTGCAGCGGATGTTGTCCAGACTAGTAGTCAAATTTGGATGGGGTGAGTGCATGCTCGCCCAGATGTATCATGAGATGCACGAGATCGTGTATCGAAGTGCGAGGACCATGGCAGCAGGGGTATTCATTTTATAGATCTAGGCCTGGGAGCATCTCCCTGTTTGCAGGCCAATATTTCATGACACACGGCAGCCCCTTGAGCCCTATATATAAAGGTACGCATGTCCTATGACCCAGCCCACGCTGGGTAAGATAGATTAGTGGTGCGGTCAACTCGATGATATGGCAGCAGTGATATGGAGACCGTGGGTTGCCACAAAGCCATGGGATGACGCTCGGAGGGAGCTATCACAAATGTTCATCTCACGTCCAGTGATTGGACGTAGCATTAGCGTCATTGAGCATTTCATGCTCACACGTGTGATGAGATAGTTTGGGAGACAGTTGGACATCTCCCAGGAGTACTACCCCTATGCTCGCTTTATTGATGAGGCAAAGAAGGGGTGGCACCCGAGATTAGATCTAGGCAGGTGTGCGATTGAGGCCCAAGTACCTACATCTAGATGGGACTATATGGTGGATGTCACCAATGCAAGGATGATGTCTGCATATTGAGATCACTTCTTGGCACACCCATTTCCTAGGTTTATAGATCCTATAGGTATGGGTTAGGGACCACAGCAATAGCTAGCACAGCAGCAGCCTGCTCAGCAGCCACAGAGACAACAATAGCTACAGATACCAATACAACAGCATGCACAGCAGTAGGTTGCACAATAGGGGTCACGGTAGCAATAGCAGAGATAGAGGGTGCTAAAATTGAGGATAGTGCAAACTCCCATCCCACCCATGACTATGGGATTAGATGTAGGAGCTAGGAGAAGTGGGGCCTAGTAGAGGTCCACGAGACAAAGGACAAGTGATACTTCACAGTAGATGCCTCCTGATAAGGAGGCACAAGTACATGAGGATGTCGATATGGTAGATCAGGCCACATAGGGGCTAGTACAGTTGGCACAAGTACATGAGGATGTCAATATGGTAGATCAGGCCACATAGGGGCTAGTACAGTTGGCACAAGTACATGAGGCTCTTAGGAAGAGTCAAGATAGAGTGAGACAGGTGTAGCGGGAGCGAGATGATTACCACACATAGGAGATCATTCAGGAGACACGGGTGGCCGATAGGGAGCGAGATATCAGAGAGCTCCGAGAGGAGCTAGCAAGGTCACGACTAGAGATCAGATATGAGTCTGCTCAGGCAGCCTATTACTATGCGGCATATGTTGGTGTTGTCCTATATTTTTTAGAGCAGGTGCCTCCATTTTCTAAGTATGTCAGAGCACCACAGGGACTAACCAAAAGGATATTGGAGGATCGAGAATGAGGACCAGACACTTGTGCAGCCAAGATGAACCCAGGATAAAAGATGAGAACCTTTGATGAATAGATCCAGAAGAAGACAATCAAGAGAGTGCCAAGACATTTTCTCAAATGCAAGCCTAGAATGAATGAATGCAATCCTTAGGACTTGATTGTTGGAGTCATCATATTATCATCATAGAGTTTTTAGCACGGACATTCACAAGATGCCATACAATTCTCACTGACATTGCAATCATGAGAATATGAATATGACATAAGTCTTAGATTTGTCAGAATGAGGTGTAAGCATTAAGGTACAAGAAGCCAGAATGACCTGAACACCTATTCCTTTTAATTTAGAAAGTTAACATAAGCATCAAAGCATAATTTCTATCATGACTTGAATGTTGCTTGTGATCAAACACACCAGATACACAAGAGTTCCTCCTTTCACCAAAGAATGCTCGCAGTGACCCTTACATTCACTTAGCAGGACAAGCGTTTACAATTTTACTTGGAGCATAAAGAAGTCACCCAAACAAACAAGGAGAGGAACCAACCCCACTAAAGCATGTTGACTTGGTGGTCAGCACCTCCTTGGAGATTTGTGACATGGCTTAACTGCCTCCTGTGGATCAGGTTAAATCTGGCATTTGTATCGGGCATTGACAGTTCAAGCTTTTGGTGCAACGACAAATGATTCCAACAATTGGTATCAAAGCCTTGGGTCACGGGTTTGAGTCTCCCTTCAATGGGTGCTAAAGGCTCAGTCAATGCTAAGGGGGAGATTGTTGACTTGGTGGTCAGCACCTCCTTGGAGATTCGTGACATGGCTTAACCGCCTCCCATGGATCGGGTTAAATCTAGCATTTGTATCGGGCATTGACAGTTCAAGCTTTTGGTGCAACGACAAATGATTCCAACAAAGCATCCATATAAAAGGAGTCAAGGTACACATGGCCATCCAACATGAGATGAAGGCTCTCACAGTGGACACCCCTCTTATATAGATTCCTTAGATCATTGAAACTAAACCAACAAACAGAAAGCAAGAAAAGATCATGCCCCCAGTCTTCGCTTCTCAGTCTAGATAGATGTCTTAGAGTCGCTCGAGGAGAAATGACAAAGCAAGATAGAAACGAACACACAAAGGAAAAGCTCAACATGATTCAAAGAACCACACAAAGAGTTTTAGTTTCAGTTTAAGTTCGTGTTCAAGCGGATTGAGGTCAGATTGGAAGAATACGGTGTGAGAAGTCTCAAAAAGATAGCGATAGTAGGCAGACACAGTGAAGATCATTGGTGATGGGCGTGAGAAATCATCTTGAAGAGAGAATCGGAGAGCTAACGAGGTATCGGCAAGCAGACGCAGCAAGAAATGATGGTGACCGATACGAGAGAGATCCTCAAGCAGAGAGATCTTAGAGGTACTAGTGAAACATCAGCAGGCAGACCCAGTGAGAACCACTGATGACTGATGTACTGGGGATCCTCAAGAAGAGAGATCCAAGCGATAGCTAGGTATCAGTAGGCAAACACAGTGAGAACCACTGGTGACCAATACACGAGAGACCCTCAAAGAGAGAAGTCTCAAAATAGTTGGGCATCAGCAGGCAGACACAACGAGAACTGTTGGTGACTATTGCAGAAGAGCATCTCCGAAAGTGATAGGAAAATGCCCCCGAGTGTGACCAGTTCCAATCCATGAAGAGTCGAGAAAAATCTCAAAGATAGCTGAGAGCGAATGCATGAGCTAGCAAAGCAGGAAATGAACTAAAGTAGGAAAGCAAGGACAGCAAGGAAAGCAAACTAAAGCGGAAATGCAGGAATGCAAGAAGCAACTACGCAGAGCCAAGCAGTGTTGAGATGAGATATAGCTTTAGGGAACAAGAGGCGCCTGTTTACTAGGTTTTCATCAATGGCACATTTTTCTTCTTTTTCAATTTTTTTGTACTTTTCTCTTTTTTTTATTTTTATTTTATTTTTTGAATTTTTCTATTTTTTTGGTATTATCAAGGTGCCTATTTACCAAGTTTTCACCAGGATAATAGATACATCAAAGTGCATATTTGCCAGGTTTTCACTAAGATGATCATTTTTTCAGGACATTTTGCAATTTTTAGGATTTTTGACAATATATCATTTTTTTGGATTTTTCAAGATCAATAAGTATGTACATGAGCATGCAAAGAATGTCTCAACTGTAGAACTTCTTTAGATGAAGAGCGTTGATCGACTCTTTGAGTTTCTCTCCTTCAGTGGTGGAGAGTTGGTAAGCACCGGACCCAAATGTTGCAGTAATAATGTATGGACCAAGCCAGTTTGGTTCAAATTTCCCTTTCTGGATCTGCTGCTACTGATTTTTAGGGTTTTCTCTCAGGACGAGATCACCCACTTGGAATTCCCTTTTTCTGACTTTCTTATTATAGGCCTTAGATATTCTCTTTTGGTATGCTCGAAGATGATCGAACACCACCTTCTGACGTTTGTCTAGTAACTCTAGCTCCTATAGCCGGGATATTTTGTTTTCTTCATTAGTGATGAGGCCCCTCAAAGAGACTCGCAATGTAGGAATCTCGACCTCAATAGGCAATACTACATCTGCTCCATAGACCAAGGCAAAGGGCATGGCCCCTGTTGGTGTTTGAATGCTTTTTCTATAGGCCCATAAAGCTGGATTGATCTAAAGATGCCAATCTCTACTAGATTTGTGAACTGTTCTGTGCAAGATTTTGAGAATTGTCTTGTTAGAAGCTTATGCTTGTCCATTACCCTAGGGATAATAGATAGATGACCAATGCTGAATAATCCTAAATTTGGTACACAAATCTTTCAGGTCCTTGTTCTTGAATTGTCCCCCATTGTTAGTAATAATGGATGAGGGTACACCATATCTATAGATAATATAGTTCAGTATAAACATGGCCATAGACTTGCCATCAGCTATAGTCAAAGGGACCGCCTCAACCCATTTGGTAAAATAGTTTGTAGCAGTAATGATGAACTTGTGCCCTTTGGAAGAGGACAAATGAATCTAACCCACCAAGTCAAAGGCCCATTGCTGAAATGGCCAAAAACTAATGAAAGGAATAAGTTCTTTAGCAGGAGCATGGATTAGATTTCCATGAAATTGGCACTATTTACAAGCCTTGCCATACTGAACAGCTTCTTTCTCCATATCGGGCCAATAGTAACCAACTCTAATAAGTTTACGAGCTAGCGTCAAACCACTCAAATGAGACCCACATATACCTTCATGTACCTCAGCTAACGCACGTTTGGACTCATCGAGTTCTAGACACCTAAGGGGAGTATTGTCTAGGCCCCGTCTATACAAGTCATTTGCTATGATAACATACCGTGAAGCATTACGACTTAAGTGACACTTTTCATTCTGGGTATAGGTGTCAAGAATGATCTAGTCACGGAGATAGGAATAGATGTGGCAGTAGCGGGATGAATCATGTCCAATGACTGAACAGATCATCTGGGATTCAGGAATGTCATAAGCTAGGTAGCATAATGTCTCCACCAGGAATTCATGTCTGAAGTCATTTTCTGGCATCTACAACATTGAGGCAAGAGTGGCCATAGCATCGGCTACTTTATTATCTACCCTTGGAATTTGCTGGAAGGAAATGTGTGCAAAATATTGTTTGAGATCATCCATCATTATTTTGTAGGGCACTAGCTTGTCATCCTTTGTTTGGTAGATATCATTGACTTGATTAATGACTAACTGAGAATCTCCAAAGACCTTGAGCTCATCCACATGCCATTCAATGGCTATCTTCATACCATTAATGAGAGCTTCATATTCAGCGATGTTGTTCGTGCAGGGGAACAACATTTTGTAAGATTTGAGCAGTGAATATCTTTGAGGTGTAATAAATAGAATGCCTGCACCTGATCCTTGCTAAGTGTACGATCCATCAAAGAACATGCTCCATGCCTTATGTGTTAGAAGCATGATGGGTTCATTTGGGAATTCAATGTTCAACAGCTGGTGATCTTTCAGAGGAGCCTCTGCCAACTGATCAGTAATCACTTGTCCTTTAATAGCTTTTCTTTCCACATACTCAATGTCAAATTCACTTAATAGCATTACCCATTTAGCTAATCTACCCATGAGGGCATCTTTGCTCAGTAAGTACTTTAGTAGATCAATTTTTGCAATAAGTCTTATAGTGTGAGCGAGCATATAGTGTTGTAATTTCTATGAAGCAAACACTACTGCTAGACAAGCTTTTCAATGATAGAATAATTTATTTCATAGGAGACCAATGTTCTACTTATATAATAAATAGCTCTCTCTTTGTTGTTTCGATCCTCTTGAGCTAGGAGAGCTCCCAAAGATGTGTTTGTAGCTAAAATGTAGAGTATAAGCAGCTTCCCATGAATAGGAGGCTTTAAGATTGGTGGATTTGTAAGATATTGTTTAATTTGAGTGAGCCCCCTGTCACATTCTTCATTCCATTCATAAGTCACACCCTTATGCAAAGTTTTAGTAAATGGTTGTGACTTGTCAGCCAACTGTGCAATGAAGCACCGAATAGATTGTAGCCTTCCCTGAAGTCCTCTCATTTGACTGATGTTCTTTGGTGGAGGCATTTCCATAATAGCTTGAACCTTCTTGGGGTCAACCTCTATGCCTTTAGCTGAAATGATATGGCCCAAAAGTTTCCTAGAAGTGACACCGAATGCACACTTCTTCGGATTAAGCCTAAGGCTAAATTGTTCCATTCGATCAAGTATGGGACCCAAATCTGCAAGATGAGTTTTGCATTGCATGCTTTTGGCCAAAGTATCGTTCACATAATCTTCCATTGTTTTATGCATCATATCATGGAAAATGGTAGTGATAGCTCTCTGATATGTTGCTCCAGTGTTCTTAAGCCTGAAGGGCATGACATTCTAGTAGAAGGTGCCCCAGCCACAAGTGAAAGCAATCTTTTCTTGATCCTCTAGCGCAATTTTTATTTGATTATAGCCAAAGAAGCCATCCATCAGGGAATACATTTCATAACCTGATTTCATATCCACTATCATGTCAATATTTGGAAGTGGGAAGTCATCTTTTGGACATGCCTTATTTAGATCTTGAAAGTTTGTGCACACACGAATGGACTTATCATGTTTTGTAATTGGAACAATATTTGAGATCCACTCTGCATAATCAATTCTCTTGCAGATACTGACTGTGCTAGACGAATGATTTATGGAGCAACCTGTGTACCCAAATTCACTGGTTGTGTCAGCTCAATTAACACTGATGATCTCTCCTGAAAATGGCTCGAGAGTGTATCAAGTATCTCATCCTTGGGCGCCTCAGAGACATTTTCACCCTTGGATACATCTTTTATTTTTACTATTTTTGGCTCTGATACTACCACAATGTGGTTTTCACCATCAAAGCATCTATTTTTTCTTCTTTTAATTTTTTGACTAAGATACTTGATATCTGCCTATGTCATGTTGACATTGCCTTCATTGGTGGAGGACATCACAGGTTCAATAGCATGGAGGTAACAGGCTAGATCATAGTCATTATGGAACATTAGGACTTCATTGGATGCAGAAGGGGAGTTCCAGTTTATTAGCTCAGGATTTTTGAGTGAGAGAGAAGTAGTGGCTAGTTCAATTGCGTTCACAGTATAATCATCAAAAGCGAGGATGAGCAATTCAAGACCAAGAGCGATCTCATCCAAAGGAGCGTTCGAATCCCTATAAGACCTCTTGTTGGAAGTAGAGGACAACTTAACACCATTGGCGTCTAATCTGTGCGTCCTAACACTAGACCCTTCACCTACTTCTAGCGGGTTTTCAAATGTGTGCACCATGTCTATGCCTATATCACAAGTAGCATCAGACAAAGAGTCAAACTCGTACTCATGTGAGTCAGTATTTGATGTGGGAATTTCATTGGCACTAGCTGTATCGTCTGACTCATGTTCTTCTTTTGCAGCATTAGAAGTTTTTTCTTGTTTGAATCTTTCTTGAAAGAGTAATGGTATGTAAGATTCACCCACAAAAGTAGGGTCAGCAGCTTGTATCTCCATCCACCGGTCATATGTCAATGGGGTGATGGAGGAAGTTTCATTAGAATCACTTTAAGCTTCTACCTGGTGAACAGGTATGATAGGCTCATCAGGTTCCTCGAAGAGTGCAGCAAAATCCAGAGGTATGGGATAAGGAAAGATGTCTTCATCAGAGCTGGCCTCTGGATTTAGAGTAGTATTCTCAAATTTTTGTTCAAACTCAAGTTTAGGTTCTGGCACAAATTTGTTTATCCCTAAATGAAAGGGGATCTTTTTGAAGCCTAAGCCAGTAGTATCCTTTGTGCGGCGACCTGTAGCTTCAATGGGTTTTAGCAAACCATTGCCATTCCTTCCTATAGGACCACACCCTTTATAGTCAAAGCGCTTCATGATCTTGAAAGCATCGTTGTATGGTTCTTTCTCTAAGTCTGGAGGTGGAGTAGTTTCTTCATATGGTTATTTCCCTTTATAGATCCAAGCAGTAATAGCTCTTTCTTCATCCTCATATTCTAAAGGTGTAGATGCCCTTACAAAGGCACCATCATAAACTGTTTGAGGAAAATCATTAGAAGGTTTGTTACTCTCAGAGGGTCTCCCATAAGAGCGAGGAGACAAAGGGAGAGTAGCTAGTGATAACACAGGTTGAATCTGATATATGTCCATGCTTTTATCCTTGAGTTTCAAAGTCTGTTCCATTTCCTTAAGCTTGGCATCATAGAATTTAGTGGATTCTCTATTTGCTAGAACAAAACTGTCGGCAAACGGGGTGAGTGTGTTGCAGGAAAAATTGGTATTAGAAGGCACAGTGACTTCCGCTCCATGGAATGGAAACTTGATGCACTGATGGTATGTAGAGGGCACTACCTGCATCTCATGAATCCATGGTCTACCCAACAAGATATTGTATGCGAGTGGAATATCTAGAACTTGGCAAATAACATCTCTCTCAATAGGTCCTACGTGGATGGGTAGCACAACTAAGCCTTTAGACTTGCGCTCTTCTTCATCATAAGCTTTAATAATGATCTTCTTGTAGGAGTCTATACAATCCTCATCATAACCTAGCTGAGTAAGAAATTTGGCAGAACAGATGTTGAGACCAGCACCATTGTCTATTAGCACTCGGTGAACACGCTTGGGACCTATCATGACCTCTATATGCAAGGGAGTGTTATGCGGGTGGCTCAGAGAGTAATCATCTTCTTTAGAGAAGGATAAGTAGTGCGGTGAAGTCAAATGACCCACCATAGATTGGAACCGATCGAGATCAAGATCTTTGGGGACGTTTGCCTTGGTGAGGGCTTTGTCTAGAATCTTCCTATGAGCAGGCAAGATCTTCAACGGCTCAAAAATGGTAATCTGAGTGTTGATTCGTTGAAGCTGATCTAAGATACTATAGCTAGCGGCACTAGATGTAGGGACTAATTTCAAATTTTTGCTCGTAGGACCAGCAGCAGTCTTATCCGTAGCTTGTTTCGGAGTGGATGCAGGAGGGTCAAGACCCTTCAGAACAACCCTTCCACGTGATCGAGTAACAACATTGGCGCAATCTTGAGGTTGCTCAAATTTAGAAGAACAAGACAAGGAACTCCGCAAGATGAAAGGAGTCTTAGGTTTGGGAGCATTGTTGCTCCCCTTGGAAGTAATCATATCGCAATACTCAACTCCAACAGGTTCAATCACGTTGATGACATTATCATTGGTAGTATATGTATAGTTAACCTTGGCATTGGTATTCTTAGTCTTGGAAGATTCATCTTTCTCATGAGGAGAGAAGGGATCCTTAAATGCTTGATTATCTGAATTCTTGTTGTGGTTGTCTACAAGAATATCACCGTTATGAATCAAATCTTAGACCTTATGTTTCAGTTGAAGACAAGTAGAAGTCTTATGACCAATATTTTGGTGGTAGTCACAATATGCATTCTTGTTCCACCAATGAGGTCATGGTTGGGGGTCATAGAGACGCTTTTCCAAAGGAGCAAGAACTTGGTTTTGCACCAGAGTCTAGAAAACTACATCCAGTGGTTCTCCTAAGGAATTGAATTCACACTTAGGTCGAGAGGCCCAAGGTTTGTTCTTAGAAAATCTTGAAGTTTTTTGATTATCCATTGTGGTCTTCTCAACAACCTTAGCCGCTTGTATACTTGAGGTGAGATTAAAAACAAATTTCGAAGGCTTTGCGGTAACGTTATCAACCACTCCATCATTCACAACATCTTTGTTCTTGTTAACAGCCTTTCCCTTGTCTTTGTTTGAGGAGAATCCTTGTTTATTATCCTTATTCAGAGTCAATTCCCTTTTCTTAACCATAAATGCCTCTATCCTTACGGCTTGTTTGATCATGTTGTCAAAAGTCAAAGGACCTTGTAGTTGTACTTGATATCCAAAATCTGGGATGAGGTTGTCCAAAAAGATGTCAAGTTTTTTCGATTCAGGTAGTTTGTGAGGATACTTCGTGCAAAGTTGTCTCCACCTTTGAAGAAAAGACAAGAAAGGTTCTCCCTGTTGTTGTTTCAGATTACACAAATCACGAATATTGACAGGGTGTTGAATGTTGTGTGAATAATACTGAAAGAAAAGATTAGCAATCTTATCAAACGTCTTGATGCCAGGAGTTAATTAGCAAAACCACTCCATAGCTGGTCCACCCAAGCTACGGGGAAAGAGTCTCATAAGATATGTCTGATCGTGTATAAATTCCATGGACAATGCACCAAACTCCCTCCGATGATCTTGGGGATCAGTGGTTCCCATGTACTTATCATACTTAGGCAACTCCACTCCTTTAGGAAAAGGAGGCATACGAATACTCTTGTCAAATGGAAAAGGGCATATGTTGTCCATTGTGAATTGTTGTGTGGGTTTATCCTTTTCCTTTGCAAGTTGGCTAATCTGATCTTGCATGTTCTGAATCATCTTTTGCAATTTAGCAGTTTCAGTCTCTTCCTCTTTAGCTACAAGTGTTTCAACTTGGAAGTTGGGAGGTAACTTGGCCCCTTGTTGTGCCAACTCAAGAAAGTACTTCTCTTTTTCCTCTAGAAGGATGATCTCCATCATTTTAATGAGACTCTTATTAGCTTTAGCAGTAGCTATATCGTTCTAAGTTATTACATCATCTTCATTACCAAGAATCTCATAAATGCTCAAAATTGGGTCTCCTTGTTGATCATCTTGGTTTTGATCGTATGGAGGATGGCGATAGATGTACGGTTGTCAATTGCCTTGAGTCTTGTTTTGAGATTGATCATCATTGTGAGACTGTTTTTGGTCATGTTGGGATCGACCATGATGTTTCTCATTTCGAGGTTGAGCATTAGAAGATTGACCATGATACTGGTCATTTCAAGGTTGTTCATGAGTCTGGTTGTATTTGCCTGGTTAGAAATCGAACGGATCTCCCATCTTGTCGGTGTGGGATTGTGTAGTGTGTGACTCAGTGAAATGATACGAATGATGTCAAAAAGGTGCAACTAAGGTAACCTTTTGCGTGTGAACAGGATCAAAAGGGTCAGCAGGTTCAAATGAGTCAATGTCTTTAGTAGGATCAATAGATTCGATAATAGGAGCAGTCCGAGGGAGTGGTCTCCCAAAGTTATGAAACAATGAGTTGTCTTGAAAGAATGAGTTGTCTTGCTCTTGAAATGAGAAACCAAGTTGCGCTTGAAATAACATATTAAAACACTCTTGAAACACTGGAGGTGATGATTGAGACGGGCTATCTTTCAAAGTACTCAATGAGGAACTTGAGGATCCCTGACAAAGCTTAGATTTTGCGAAGGATTCAAGATGATCTATTTTTTGATTAGGAGGCTTACTTCTACCTTGACCAGTATTCTGAATGGGGAAAGTTTTGCCACTTCTACTCGTGATAGTCATAGACGAAGATGCGATGAGAGAAGACTTAGGATAATGCTAAGACTTTGTCTTTGAGATAACGATAAGGAGATAAATGACTAGAACAGCCAAGATGCGAGATGAACCTGGTACGAGTCATCAAGAGAGTGGCTAGAACAGTCAAGATAAGACTATCACAATGTGATGTACAAAAGCATAAAGAGATAAGGTAAACAAAGGAGAGACAAAAAAAAGTCAAAGCAACAATCGATCAGTTCTCAACTCGATACACTAAGTTTCTAACAGTGAACGACTGGGGAAAAGGCAGATAGACCCCAGACAAAAATTAGATTGGGCAAAAGTTTGACCAGTCAACGAGAAATAACTTGTTGTTTTTTAAAACAGGGCACAGGTTCACGCGAGAAAGTGCAGGGTCGTGCGAGAAAGTGTCAAGCTTCGCACAAGAAAATGAAAGCTCGCACGAGGAAATACTCAGTTTCTAAAACTTCATGCAGGAAAATGCTAGTGTTCGACAGAGTTAACGCAAATTTTAAGAAAAATAGGATTCAGGACAAGGTGCAAGGGGTTCTCAGATAGAAAATCCAATTTCCAGACAGGTTTGAAAGACAATTTAATCAACAATCTTGGTTTGAGGATTTCAAGCATTCGTTTACAAGCATGAAGGTTTAGATAAAACAGTAGTGACACAAGAAGCAGTCGAAAACAGACCTACCAAGGACAAAGCAACTTGGTAGTATCAGGGGAGTCTTTGTTTAATCATGATGGACAATTTTAAGACTTGATAACAAACACATAGCTTATCCCTACAAAAAAAATGGTGAGAGGCCAAAACCTTTGCCCCACAACTTGTGCGCATGTGTTCACCTCACACAGTCGTGTCACCCCCTAGAGGGTGCCCGTGTTTTCAGTGTTTCCAAAGACTCAATAGTATATGTTCGAAGGTTACCCTTGAGGTAGGGGCCAGCGTCATATACCACCTTCAAGCGTCCAGGTGCATGCCTATGGTGAGAATCTATGGGAGAGATTCTTCCCCCTACCTGCGCAAAGATTATGACTCCTTTCAGAGGTGATCCAGGTAGGCCACTAGCTAAGGAAAATTTTTTAGTGGGCTTCCGTTCATGCTAACCTTTGGTGCCCCTAATACAGGTTTGAGGCCTCGCAGCCACACCAACACTTGAAAGTCATACACCCCCGCAAGCAGGGCTAGGAGCGGCGTCGCTCAGTACAACAGACAAGGCCTTCTCAAGATGATAGTCAAAATCATGAGAAGGAAGCTAACATGGCTTTGGAGTCTTTAGACTCAACAAAGATTTCTTTATTAGAGTGAGGTGGAATCACTGGCGATAGGTGCGTACTCACTTGGGTCGTTCTTGGAGGTTCAACTTTCGGCAGGCCCTCTAAAGGTGACTTAGGACTTGGTTCGGATTCGATGGTCGGATTTTTTGATTCTCTCAAAGAGAGAAGAGCATACTTCTCTACCTCTTCACCTTACCCAAACATGCAAGACATATTCATCACCGAGCTAGTTCCTCCTTAACCAATTTACAAGTTTTTGGGTTTCTAGTTCTCTCAATGAGAGAAGAGCATAGTTCTCTAACAAGCAAATGTGCCAAAGATTCACTACCTTTCCTCGCTTCCCTAGGTATCCATCATTCTAGCAACATCTAGGTCTCGGTTTCATTCATGGGCATCACTTCCATGTAATGAAGAGCCTATTCCCCTACTTTGCTATCAGGACCCTTAAGAAATTTTAACAAGGCCCTATTTAGTCTATGTGATGAAAGCAATAAAACAAGCACAATGTTTTTTATAAAATCTTTGACAATCGTCCTGCAAGCAAACTGTTAGCAAGTTTTTATGATTTTTGACAAGCGACCTGCAGACCACTGTTAACCTGTAGCAAAAACAAAGATATGAAATCAACACCGGAAAGTAGATGTCAGGAAAAAAGCAATAGTAAAGTGTAGAGTCCGAAAAATTTAATGACTAATGGCAAAACTTCGCGTGAGGAAGTACTGCACTGCATGTGAGAAAGTGCAAGGATCTGCGCAAGAAAATGTTTCTTCGCGCAAGAGAATGCTACTAGGAACAAAACTTCATATGATGCGCTCTAGAATCTCGCACGAAATTTTGTACATAGTGAAGTACGGACACACAACAGAGTTCAAATTTCTTGTTCGAAAAAATTCAATAGTGAAGTCAAAAATGATCTGCTGCCCCGCGGTGGGTGCTAAAAATGTATATAGTTGAATGTGGACCTCTAATCCAACCACACACAACATAGTCATTGCTCACGAATCGAATTACGAAAATGAGTATGAATTACTCAATTCACAAATTCATGATGAATCAACTTTTTGCCTCCTAATTAACTTGGGTGTTTGAATTACTCTCACATTGGAGAGCCAACAACCATAAGACCAAGCTAATACAGAGGATTTGAAAGCTTAAAAGATGAACAAGATGCGATTACTCTAAGATCAATATGCCATTAATCTAAGCATGAAATGCAGATTTAATCTAAGAACTTGCAAGGAAATATGATAGTGCAGGTTTAATCTAAAGAGCTTGAAAGAAAGATGAGAATTAAGCTAATAGGAAAAGAAAATTACTCTATTATGAGAGATGCAATTAACACTAAAATGAGAATTAATCTAATAATGTAATAACAAAGCTTGAAAATATGAAGTAATTGAGACTAAAATTGACTATAGTTTTGATGCTCTTCAATTGCCTTTTTTTGAATGAGGAAGAAGGTTCATAATATAGACAAGCCTAGAGAGAGGATGAAGAGTTTCTTGACATGAAACTCCTGACTCTTCATTTTCAATTGAGAGAAATATTGAGGAATTACTTAATTAAAAGAATGAATTATTGCCAGATAGGTGACTCTTCGAATAATTTAAATTATTAAATCCAAATAAGATAATCCATTCAAATAACCAAGTAATATTAATTCATTTATGTGTTTTAGCTAAAGGGGATGGATTTTAATTTAATTTAAAGCACTTAGGATTTTAGAATTAAATTAATTTATCATAGGGATTATTTAGCTAATAAAGTTGAATACTTAAGAATTAATTATAGCGCGAGCTTAATGCAATTTAGGGTTTTTGCAATTGACACCAAGTCAAATAAAGTCAGGCAGGAGAGAAAAAAATTGCCTAGTAAAGTAGGACTTTGATGATGTAAAATTCGAGAAAATGCACCAAAATTGATTGAAATTATAAGGTGCCAATTTTGGGGTATTACAATAGGAAAAGCTGTAAAATCTTGGCGAATCCTATATTATTTTTGGGACAAAAAATTAATAGTGTTGGCAAAAAATTTTGATTTGAAAGGAAAATATATGAGTTTGTACTAGCAATCCATGATGTCATCCACTCAGGGAGTCCATAATGTCATCCATCATTGGCAAGGGAAACCTATACTTGATAGCAATCTTATTGATATTTTGAGAATCTATACACATCCTCTGTTCTCCATTTTTCTTTGGTGCTAGTACTGCAGGTACGGCACATGGACTCAAAACTCTCTCAAACCAACCCCTTCTACAACTTTCTCACCTGTCTATTCAATTCTTCACTCTCTACTGGAGTCATTCTATGGGCTTCCTTATTCGGCGAACTGGCTCCAGGAATCAAGTCCATTTGATGACTAATCTTTCTTAATAGTGACAATCCATCATGTACATTATCAAATACAATATCCTGAAACTCATCCAACAAATGTGCAACTTCTATGGGTACATCTTCTACTTTCTCTTTATTAACTCTTGGAATTAAAGAAAAACATATATGTTTATGTTTCATGCCTTATTGAAACTTTCGTCCATCAACTAAGCATATTGTTGCATTGCTACATACAATTTCCTTTGTTTCCTCCAATGGCTTCACCTTGTGTCGAACTTCATACTTTGTCAAAGAATAGGTATTTTCATACCCATCATGTACTGACAACAAATGACAAACATCAAATAGGCATGGTCTTCCTAACAACAAATGACAAACAAACGACGATCAAATTGTCATGGTCTCCCTAACAACAAATGACAAACATCCACAGGCATAATATCACATAATACCTCATCATGATAGTTTCCAATTTTTAACTTTACCAGACACTGTTCATTGACCAAAGCCTTGTGATTCTTTTGCAACCAAGCAATCTAGTAGGGATTCGAATGCTTTCTCCTCTCTAACTTTAATTTTTCAACCATTTCCTCTTAAACAAGGTAATTAGTAATACCACTATCAATACTCACATTGCATACTTTACCATTACACTTACACCTTGTGCGAATAAAATTCTTCCTTTACTCAAGTTCCTTCTCATCATTTATCAAGGCTCTTCTAGTAATAAGGACCTCTCCTCTTTCAGCATCCTCAAAATGTGACTTGGCATCTTCATCTACATGTGCAACTCATGCATTGTTGTCTAGTCTTCTATTTGTTCTCCCTTGATGCTGAGGACACACATAAGCTCTATGTCCTTATTCTTCGCAATGGAAATGTTTTCCATGAAATCCTCCTCTTCCTAGTCCTTGCCCTCTTCCTATTCCTCTTTGGTCTCTATTATTTTGGTTGCGAGGACGATAGGAATTATTTCCCCTCTAATTATGATTGCTACTAGAGTCCTCATTCTTCTTCTGATCTTCATTGCGGCCTCCATAAAACCGTCCACTAGGCTTTCCACCATGACCTCTTCCACTTTGCTTGCTCTCAAACTTCTTGTTCAGTTGTTCTTCTACCTTAAAAGAAAATTGATATGCATCTTCAATGGTAGACATTCTTACCATTATCAACTCTTTTTGAATACTCGACCTCAACCCATTTATGTAATGGGAAACCTTCTCCTTGTTAGCATTGGAATGACCTATTCTGATAAGGACTAGATAGAACACTTTTGTATACTCTTGGACAGATTTTCCTGCTTGCTTCAACCTTTGCATTTTCTTCATCAAATCAAGCTCATTGTTAACAAGAATGAACTATCTCTTCAGTTTGTCCACCATCTGATCCCACATTGTTATCTTCTCCTTCCCTCTTCTATTTATGTCCAATTGAACCTCTTTCCACCAAATTTAAGCATGACCTTTCAGCTTGGCCTTTGCAAATCTGACCCTCTCAAGATTTTTTATTTCATCAAACTCAAAGTACTCATTCATATTATTGATCCAATTGATCAACTCTTCTGTATTAAGATTTCTAGAAAATGTAGAAACTTCAATCTTCAGTCTCTTTCCAATTTTGGAGATGGCCCTCAAAAACCTAGCTTCATCAAGATCCCTAGTCGTTTCTTGCTCTTCCTCAAATTGTCCTTCTTCAAATTCATCATCACTCACATCTCTTGCCCTAATATCGGTTCCTCTACACAACTCCTCTTGCAGTGCTTGCACTTGCCTCTGTAAAGCTCTAAAACCCTCTTCTGTCACGCCTGCAACTCTTCCACCACGGTTCCTTCATGAAGGCATTTTATGTACTTGTCTCTCAAACCCACAATCACAATCCTAGTGCAAATTGCCTCATGTTCAGCAATCTGTATACACACTCAATAACTTTTGCTTTGATACCACTTGATGAAGGGTACTCCCCTTATTTAACCAAACACACACAACACAATGGGGAAATAAATAGGAAATAGCAAGAATGGATTATTAGCAAGAACAAAAATACTTGCTCTATATTATCGTCAATGAAATGACATTATAATATTTAGAAAAATAACTTGCTCCAGCCATATGGGCATTTTCATTACAATAATTTGCAAGATAGAGCCACAATCTACACTATTGGAACTAAACCATAAAATCCCCCTTTAGCCCTATTTAAGTAGAACTATTAGTTGCCTTGGAATATTTTAGAAAGTAAAATTTTCTCATTTTGGCAACCAACGATTCAATTTCCCGCCTTACGTGAATTTTCTCTCTTCCTTTTGTATTGAAACTAATGTCCTAAAGGCACAACTTCCAAAAGATATAACTTGTGAACTGTTGAGTTGATTGGCTATTAGGACCCCATTTTAGAAATCTCACAAAATGCTCTACACCCTAGACTTGCAAAGCACCATCTGTTCAAAGTTTGACCCCTTTTTGAAGACTCTAAAGCCTTCAAAACTAAGTTTAAAGTTTTTGTACCACCTCGCTAAAGCAGAAAATTCAGTATCCTCAAAACCATACTTGATCTTGCCTTGAAACTTTACCTACAGGCTAATATATCCAAAATGAACCTCGAGGGAAGCAATTGGAAAAATACATATGCTCAAATGAACAACCTATTAAAAATAGTAACCATGTCCAAAAAAAATAGCCCTTATTGAAAACTAAACAATATTTTTGGGTTATGCAAGATTGCTCTTACACCCTAGATGCTTCTGCATCAAGAATCTCTCTTCAGCCTTGTAAAGAGTTGTATGTATCTTGTCCCTGAGACAATGTGTCTTAGGTGCATAAGTTAATTGTTGAATCTTGCTACTTTGGTAGTGAGCCTCTATTTGCAAGTCTGAATCAATGAGCTCTTATTCATGTTCATTGTTGCATTGGCAATATGCCTCTAGTTGCAAGTACAGAGCACTGAACTCCTACTATCTTTTGTAATCAAACTATATACATCAGTGAATTATTTTTTGTGGGCAAGTACTCGTGGTTTTTCCCAATTTGAGTTTTCCACGTATAAAATTTGGGTGTTCGTGTGGTCGGTTATGTTCATCACTTGCTTATTGCCGCATGTGGTTACCATTAAAGTTAATGTAATTTTAGTTTATGTTGATTGACCTCCCTCCTCCCCCTGCCCTACCCTGCCTCGCCCCCCGCCCTCTCAACACCCGAAGTGTGTTCAACAATCCCTCCACTACAAATTAAGTTACAAGACCTTATTAGGACATGGCATTCACTCTAACAACCCCCTTATGTTCATCTAAAGGAGGAAAAATATGATACAAATGATGCAAGATTAATATTATGTAAGGTCATAGAGATTAATACAGTTTGGAATGTTAGGCCCACATTTTATTTATTTGAGTTGTCATTTGGAAAACAAAAAGGACTTTTACACTCTTCCCATTAAGCTAAAAACTCAAAATGGTGGCTTGGTGGAGATTCATGATGAAATCCTTAAAAAGCGGTTTTCATTTTTTTGTCTACATATTCGTCTGTGTTGATAGCATACTTTTTTCCATCAAAGGAATCTAGTTGGGTTTCTCCTCTCATTTTCTAGAGAAGAATATTATTTGTATTCTAGATACAAGTGGAAATTTCATAGAAATGATTGATGTGTGCCTCATGCTTTGTGCATATGTATTGCTTATTTGTAGATCACAATCAGTTAGTGCAAATTGAAATTGATATTAGTCAACTAAATTTTGTAGTCATCTTGGTTGATGCAAATTTTGTATTCTAGATTATGTAGGTGACTTTTGAAAACCTTGATATTGGTTAATCTTACATGAATGTGTTCAAATGCACTTGATTGTTTGATAATTGATGTTTGTGTGTTCCTCCTTATGGTCCAAGATTCACCTAATAAGTGATTGTGCCTACTTTGAAAAAAATTATTTACTTGGTTCAATCTTAGCTTGGTAGCTAACACATTTAAGACATTTTTATTATGTGCACTTTTCTTAAACTGGTAGTTAGATACTACTTATCAACCACGTTGTTGACTGACCCTTTTATGGATTCTTTTTATTATTGGGATACACTTGACCTAGAGGATTGATAACTGAAGAAAACTAAAAGTATTGGCCATTAAAGTTAAGTATTTTTTTAGTGCCACATATTACATTATTAACATGATGATTTAGATAGCTTTGGAAATTTTCTCATGATAAATCTATTTGCCTAGATGTCTTCACAATTCACAACTATCCTTGGACCATTTATAACTCGTCTTTAATTAATATATAGGAGCTCTTCACCATTTTCCAAGCTATCTTATGTAATTTGCCTCCTTGAGAAACTTCGCTACTTTCTAAGCCAACTAGCCTTTCCCCTTTTTGTGCGATCACTTTCTTAGATAGCTTTGGAAATTATTTTCTCATGATAAATCTTGATAGCTTTGGAAATTATTTTCTCACTGCAGGAGGTCCGACTTAGAAAAGAATCTAGAGTTAGCTTACAAGTATAATCCGGTGGTCCCTTAGACTGTTTGGTCTCATGGCCGTCATTAAAATCATTCATTCATTCATTTGCCAAGATGTCTTCTCAACTATCCTTAGACCATTTATAACTCATAACAGCTCTTCACCATTTTTCAAGCTATCTTACGTTTACGTAATTTGCCTCCTTAGGAAAATTGGCTACTTTCTAAGCCAACTAGCCTTCCTCCTTTTTTGTGCGGTCACTTCCTCCACTGTCCATTGGAATTGCTATTCCCATGGAGTCTATCGTGCCTGTGGAGGATATAATGTAAAGCTTTACTGACTTGGGGACGAATAGTGCTCCATCTTTGCTATATAGAACCGTAGAGTTTACGTATTAACTATAAATGTGTATGTGCGTATTTTTTTATTAAGAGCGCGTCAAAATATTATCCAGCCACCATTCCAGCAAATGACTTGATAAAAACAATGTTATTTTGTTAGTTTGCAATATGGTTAAATGCAGTGTTTAAAACATACAGAACTTTGGTTTAAAAGATACCGAAATATCAGAGAAGTAAGGATTGCAGTTAACATCATGTACTGCAAATTAGCAATGAAATAAGATGATGTCTCCCTAGATACGAAATCTAAACAAATTCCTTGGATTGTAGTTCTTGTGGTATATTTACAATGTGGTGAAACTGCTCCTATAAGCCACTGATGGTAGTGGATCCCATGCCTTCCCATATTTCTGTGGAGCCAACTTCATCACTATCAACTCCAACCATGTCTGTGTCCCACCAACCACCACCATCGGCATCTGGAATAAGGCAAATATTAAAATGTCATTTGCATACTAGGCATCCCTTTTCTAGAGTACTCACGTTAAAATTCACTTCTTGAGATGTGAAATAGCTAAGGTGCTGCATCATTAGAGGCAGAATAAAAAAAACTACTCACAGTGATTGAAGATGGCACATGATCTTTCGTCCAATCTTCTTTGCACATGCCTCCTTTTTGGCTTGGGATCATCTCCAAGAACAAGCAAGCGACCAGAAGGAGACTGCTGAAAATCATCTGACAACAAAAGCATTGCAAAAAATTGAGTTTGTATGAACACCGATAATCAACTTATGTCATAGTCATATTACAATACAAATGTGGCAGAAATTGTAAGCATAAACACTATGTTGAGAATTCAAATGCCTGACACTTTTACAATTGATTTCTAATGAGATGGCCCAGAATGACCACTTAGTTGTCATGTACAGAACTGACCGACATCATCTTGAGACTCCTTAATGGGTTCTTAAACATTTTATCTTAAATAAACTGTTGTAATGACTGGCTTTCAAAATTGAAATCGAGATGCCCTAGTACTGAAATTTTACCTCTGGATTGTAAATCCAGATCAGATAATAAGTATAACCGTGGTTTCCAGGTCCAACTGAACCTGGCACATGCTTAACAACCTTGATCATTTTGGGCGAGCTGAATGAGTTCAGAGCAAACCTGTTCCAATATTTTGATCAAAGAAAGATTCAAATAAAACATCAGCACACATCAAAATTATCACAATGATACCATTCTACGATACTTCTTGCTCCCTTTTGGATTGAGGGGATGACTTCATCGCATGATTATTTGTAACATCTACACTTAATGACTGACTTGCATCATGGAATTATTTTACGGGAGACCCTTTGAAATGAAATCGTGGTAAGTGTGAATCTATTGATATGAGAAAAGACCAATACTGCTTTGTTTGTATTTCACTTGATATTTATCAACAGAAGCCAAATGGACAATTTTAGAGAGCAGGTTAATATCATATTTTAATATTTAGAACAGCTAATTATGCATTTACCATGATCATTTTGTCAAGTTGAACAGTGGTCTATATTTCTGGTAACCCACCAAATCGTCACCTGAAAGCAACACCATGCCTCCCAAACTGGATTCCAAGGTTAAAGCTAAAATGGCCAACATCCAAGTGACAATTTCTAACATGCAGTAACAATTGGATAAACTCAATTAAAACATTAACAAAGTAGACTTTGCCCAGTTGATTGCTACATTCGATCAAGTGGCTGAACAGTGAACAGTCTACTTTCCAAAC
This sequence comes from Chamaecyparis obtusa, assembly GCA_027943335.1. Classification (NCBI taxonomy): domain Eukaryota; kingdom Viridiplantae; phylum Streptophyta; class Pinopsida; order Cupressales; family Cupressaceae; genus Chamaecyparis; species Chamaecyparis obtusa. Next base: position 1,931,504 of record BSBK01003618.1, read on the forward strand.
CTATTACAATTACTCTGATTAGTAAAATTCAAAGGGTACCTCTAGCAGCCTCCCAAAGCTCCCAAAGATCGATATAGCTAAATTTCATGGGAATTACGCTAGTGCATTGTTAAGAATGATGGAACACTACCCCCGGATGTTTATTAGGTTCTAGAAAATGAGCATACCACTCTAGCTAGCTTTGTTTTAGGAGTAGCAATCCAATGGTATCTGTAGTGTGCAAAATCATGTACAAGAATGTCTAGGTGGCCCCACTTTAACAAAATTTCTTCTTGTTTGGTTTGGCCCAGATTTGTATGAGGACCCAAAAGACAAACCCTTCAAACTTGTCCAAACAGGAACTATGGCCAACCATATCACCGATTTGAGGAGTCAAATTCAACACAGGGACCATCAAGCACCTCTTAAAAGTTGTTTCAATTTGAGATTGAAACCAAAAATTAGGCAGACGTAAAAATGAATAACCCACAACATATGTCACATGTTTTTGTTGTGGGTACTAGCCTACTTAGCAATAGACAAGCTCGCAATTTATAAAAAGGTTTGGGGATTCTCGTCTTAGCCAACCCAACTATGGAAGTATTCAAAAGATTGAGGGAATAAGTCTACTACTATCCATAGAATATCTTAAAAGGAGATAAGGCTAGGGGACTTTCTTTTAACGAGAACCAAAAATGGTAGAACAAAGATTGTATATCATTGATTCAGCAGGGGTACCCAATGAAACTAAGGAGTCTTCAAACAAATAAGAAAAGGCAGCTACATAAAGCAACAAGTCAAATCAAATCTCCATTCATGCTCTTGCAAGTTTCTCTTCCCCCAAAACTCTCAAAATTGGTTACATCAAACACCAACGAGTGGTGGTTCTAATTGAAGAGGTGACAGTAATAATTTCATTGGCAAGAGATTTGTTGAGCAACTCCATTGCTATGCCCATGCCTACAACATTTTCCAAAGTTTGGTGCCCAATGGGGATGAAATGTTCTAGGTAAATGCTACAAAAATCAACCAAGAAAATACTAACATAGAGATTTAGTTTTTCCTTGACAACACCAACATACAAATAGAAAGAACCATTCTAATATGACTCACTAGAGTGCCCAGCACACAAATCTAGATTTTGGTATGTCATTGGTACCCTACAAATTATAGACATTCTATGCAGTCCTCCAATTGTCTTGCACTTCAGGGTTTTCATCCCCAAGGCTATGAGCACGTCCAAGATTGAAGGGGTAATCCTCAAGCTCCAAACTATTGTAGCAACATCCCTTTTCCTGAGGTCATAGTTGAAGTTTTTTTGTTTTTCAATTTGAAAAAGGCACAATCCTTTGCCTTGACAACTCCCTTATACTCCCATTTGCAGCAATCTCCAATCAATCGAAGGTCAATTCCATAACTGTTGCTGTTAACTGTTGACTAACTTCAAATCAATTCCATCATTGCTGATAAACTAGTCCTTACTAACTACCGACAAAACCTTTATCCAATGCTCAAATTGAAAAGGGGACATTATAAGGGGTGCCATATCATGTGGCAACATGTGTTGTAGTGTCAAAGTTCACCATGGGGAACTCTTAGCTAACCTTTCACATGTATGCCCTCTCCCTTGGTGGTGCTAATGTGGCGTTGGAAGTGTAATGGTTCTAGACATTTGAACTGCTTACTTGTGATTATTTTCAACTTTGGACGAAATTTAATCAACAAGGCAAAGAGTATGCCTTCCAAGGTAAGAAGGTTGGGGATGTTCACCTATTTAGTTCTCACTATATAAAGAAGTTATTAAAAGGGAACATTCTGGGATTATTGCCTAGTTCCTCTCTCTTGAAGCTCACTCTCCCTCACCTCTTTCTCCTATAATGGATTTACAAGAGAAATTGAACTAGAATCATAAAGTTTTAAGGAATTTTCAGGAACCTTAAATCTTGTGTCTACAGTTGTCTCATTACCATGCCATATAGCAAACAATCAACCTCAAAAACGTGGCTTTATAGATATCCTTTGGAATAAAAAAAGGAACTGGGGAGATAGTTCTAGAGCTAATGGAGGCTGGTGTCATTGAACCTCATACAAGTCCTTATTGATCCGCTACCATGATGGTTCCTAAAGATAGATGATGAATGGAAAATGTGCAAAAATTTCAAGAAACTTAATAGCTTGATCATCAAAGGCACATTCTCTATTCCCATCATAGAAGATTTATTAGATGAGCTCTCTCAGATAATTTATTTTACCAAGCTGGATTTTAGATCAACATACACAAATTTGAGTCAAGATGGAAGGTATTCCCAAAACAGCTTTCTAGACACGTGAAAGTCACTGTGAGTTCTTGGCGATGTTCTTTGGCTTGATTAATTTTCCAAGTGTTCTGGCCACCTCAAAAATCAGTTAATATTTTCATGTTTATTCTCATTTACAAACATAGTTGTATTGATCATATCCAACATGTGATCTTACCTTCCCCATTTTATAGGATCATCTCCTAACACCAAGAACTCTGAGTGTGTCTTTGGTGTGAAGAGGTGGAGTATCTCGGTCACATTGCTTCGTAGGGGGTAAATGGGTTCATAAAGATTGCAATAATGCAAGATTTGGCCAAACCCATATCAATCAAGAATCTTAGAGGTTTGTTGATGTTGATTGGTTACTATGAGAGATTCATTAAGAATTATGGTAATATAGCAATACATCTCACAACATTGCTCAAAAAGAATTCTTTTGTATTGAATGGAAAAGGAAATACAAGGTTCATTCCATGTTCTTGCTGTCATGTGTTCCATCCCGACTTTAGCATTGCCTTTTCAAAAACCATTTGTGCTAGAGTACAATGCCTCAAGGACAGGTAAGGGTGTTGACATGATGAAACAGGGTCAGCCACTTTCTTTCAGCAACAAACAACTTGGAGAGAAGAACTTAGCTAAATCCACTTTTGGAAAAAGAAATGATGGCTATTCTATATGTTGCTCAACAATAGCGTTCTTATTAATTGGACCCAAATTCCACAGGAAAAAAAATCATAACAGCATTAAATATTTCTTGCAGCAAAGAATTGAAAGATACCCCCTGATCTGATGACTGCAAATTCTGATTTGTTTTTTTGTTTTTCTTGAATTTTCTGTTTTTTTTTTAATTTTGCAATATTCTGTTTTTTTGTGTTTTTGCAGTTTTTCTGATTTCTATATATTTGCAATATATAATGAAGTACAAAGAAAGTATGAGTTGAAAATGCAAGTACAGATGAAAGGTACAGCAAAGCATCAATTTAATGAATTTTTATTGATTCCAAAATTCCAACAAACATACCCGTACAGATCTGAAATTTCTTGAGATGTTCTATGGTACATAAAATAGTCTAATTTCATGCACAAAGCCAGTTCATTAAGTCTGATATATAACAGCAGGTCTGAAACTCCAAAAATTTGCCTGGAATAGCTTCCCACACCTTACATCCAGCTAACAAATTGCTGCAAACAATCAACTAGATGTACACCAAGCTGGGTGTGCTGATGGTGATGAATAAATTGGCCCAAATGACCCAGATCTGCAATCTATTCCCTTGAATCTGCTCTGCAATAAATCTGAACACTGAATTCTTTATCAATCTACTCAATGATGAATCCTGAATGAATTCACCCTCCAAGAAAAGTTGGTTTTTTGTCCAACCTTCCAATCTCCAGGGAGTTTTCATTCCCAGAAGTCCTAATCTTCTGTAGAAACTCCTCATTGCTCAATTCCAATTTGTTGTTGTAAAAATCATGATTGAATGCTGAAATGAATCCTTCTCGTGTTACGTTATTGACTCCAAACCCTAATCGCCCCTTTTAGGGTTTCCAGCTTATTCTAATAAAGGTTATTTTAATAAACTTATTTCCCCTCATCAAGTTTGACCCCCCTTATGACTCCCTTATTAATAATAATAAGTTGTTTTTAAAACAACTGAACATAAGCCTTCCTACGCGTCATGTCACATGGGACCCCTTCTTAAAATTTAGGAAACTATGTCAAACCATTCGAAATGACTGAGAATGCCTCTCAGACCATCTCCCAGTCTCCTAAAAAATAGGGACCCTCCTAAACAATAGGAGACTGCCTCAAATTATTTGTAATGGCTCCTAAAGCCCCCTGCTCAGCTCTATCACCCCTACTTGGGTCCCCTAACCACTCTACTGACCTACGGGAACCCTTGATTATAGGCCAACCTCTACTGTAGTCTGAATGCCTAAGGAAGGAACATTACAAGAATGTCCTCCCTCAAAAAACAGAAGTGGATGACTAAGATGCTAAGTTTTGATTATGAGACTGTTCATAAAAAGGAAAATAAACTACAATAATAAGTATCAGAAGTCATAAATGATAAGCAAAACAAGATGGTTTTATTCAAATCCTGTGACCCAAAATTCTGTTTCATGATCTATATGCAACTAATCATATTCCAGCATAGACCATGTTGTATTCTTAGGTACTATCCAAAGCATCTCCAAATGACTACTTGGATCATTAATAAGATTTCTCACAATTGCATGGCCTTTTTGGGCTCAAGGATGTTGTTGTAATTTATATCAAAGGCTATGGGAGCAATACGACTTCCAACTTGTTACTTGATTGTAACCTTTGCAGCCATAATAATACAGAGCATAACATGAACTTTGGTGTAGTAATACAAATCTAGGTTTTCTTACTCTAGTATCTACACACTTTTTTCACGATTTGCATTTAATATCTAAATTCTACACTTTTCCTTTGTTATTTTTCTTTCTTTGTTGTCTAAGAACAGGGGTAGTTAGACATCTCCCATCCTACAATCCCAAACCCAAGGGACAACTAAAGGGCAAGGAAGGCATCCGTACTACCCCATAAGGAAAGAGGATTACAAGGAGGCATTTCTTTGAGAACCACGGGTCTAGTTTCTTGTGATGACTGGAGAATGTGCTACTAGTTCCTCTGAGCAAAGAGATAATGTGCCCCAATGAATATAGTAGATCAAAAAATGTTAGGATTAGGGAGTGCCGAGAGGGGGGGGTTAACCGGTGCAGCAATATTCTTTAACCTTTTAAACTGAAACCATAGCTTAATATTGAAAATAAATGCAAGTAAACCAAACAGAACACATAACATAAACATCACAACGCCATCATTTGTTTTTGAGGAAAACCTAGTTAAGGGAAAAACCTTGATGGGTATGATACCCACAAATATCTCACTATTGCAATAATAAGTGCTCTGTTAAAGGCATAAGTACAAAAGTGGGAATGCGCTTGCATTCAGGCTTACAGCCTAGAGCTCACTCCTCAATTGTACAACCAAAATACCTCAAGGCTTACAGCCAATTACATAATCAAGAAATGGACTTACAATCATATACCGAACTAACTGGTAGCATCAATAATGCCTATACAATTCCAATGAAGCTCCAAGAATAGATTTGCACATCAACATAGTCTTTTCTTATTGCCTTATCATAATATCATCATCAATTACTTCCTTGTACTTCGCAGTCAAAACTCGATCTTATATATGAAGTCATAACCCAAAAGTATGACTCTGTCGGCTTGCCACATGAAATGTGTAAACCAATCCTTTTTACTCAATGCACAATATGCTAAACAAAAGATAATCTCTCCATAGTCAATACCCAAAGTATTTCATCTTACCAAAATCCAAGTCTGACCAATGAAATCTTTTCATCTCTATTTTGTTCCTGACCAAAACTGTAAATTTGATACTCAAACATGAATATTTCTTGAATTACGAAACTCCAACACTTGTGATCATAGAGTTAGATCCTTATATCTGTCTTGATATTATGTCCATAATCACATAGCATAATTATGTTTCATCTGTCCATACCGATTCATTTACTGTACCTATATACTGCTATGTTTTTCATACTTAGCTGATTCCAATCATCTTTGTATGGGTATGCCAAAATCCATTGTCAAGATCAAGAGAAATGTATGTAGTTGCCATCAATGACAACATATCATCTATTATAAATGTTCTATTGCCAACAATCTCCCCCTTTGGCATTGATGGCAACACTTAATGAAAAATGACTAAGTGTCCAATCAATATGCCAATAACCCAAATTATAGCAAAAACAATACTCCCCCTTTCGGTATGCATCACTCCTATACATTTTTCACTGAGTCTCTCCCCCTTTGAAATCACTGGCAAAGGTGGGGTACAAAAACCCAAAATTTTCTACCAAAATCCTATAGTTGCCTCATATACAACCTCCATACTTACAAATATTTGAAAATATCTGACAAACTTGCTCTCAAAGCTGCCAAATCAACATCCCAGGATTTCTTCAGGCTGTCCAAAATCTGAATTTGCCCACATATAGCATTGGTTGCATTCTCTGCTTCGGGAAGGCTTGTAGGTTTCAATAAATCATATGCTTTCTCTACCTCCTTAAGAGCTCTCTAAAGAATATCTAACTTAGGAACAATGCGGTCCCTTAGATCATTATGTCTTCCAATCAACCTTCTCATCTCATCTTCCAAAGTCCTTATTTGATCATTCATCTTTACTATCTCTGTCATATATGCCCGATGCAAATACTTTTGACAAATCAAAAGTCTTTGCCTTAACTAATAATTTGTCTTCGGTTTTCTTCAAGATCTTATCTATATCAAACATATGAGCAAAGGAGTTTATGCTCATCCTGTATATTCTGCTTCTTTCTTCTATAGCATGCTTAATGTATTTCACACCGACGGCCAAAGAAGTTTTATCTCGCAAAATTAATGAACAAAGATATTTAAATCTCTTATCATTGAATTCTTTTGTATCTTGCTCATAGTTGCTTGCTCTACTAACTTGAAATGGGTGTCAAAAGCATCAAGCATTCCTTCCAATTGATCAACTGTAGAATCTTCATGTTTTATCGAATAGTTGGGCATCAATTTTTCAAAAATGCTTATTGTTATGGTCAGTAACCTTGTTCCTTTCTCACTTTTCCTCAAGGCTCTTTGCTTAGCCTTCTTTACTACCAACACTGATAATCTCATCAATTGATCTTCATCACAATTATCCAAATCAATTGGTCACTTTAAATCTGATGTAGAAGATTCGATTGGTAAAGTTACTCTGGCCAACAATGTCTCAATTTTGTCGATGGGTGTAGTCATAGTTGTATCGGTCTGAGATTGATCTCCCTTTAATTATGTAGTCTTCTCTTCCAAAGTGATATGATTTGCTTGCTCTGTATGAACAGAGGATTGAGGAATGTCCATAGGGACATTGTCAATCGGCACATCAACTTCTTCAACCTTATCAATAGCCTCCTTTTCAGATTCTTCAATTCCAATGTCCTCTTCCTTTTCTGGTTCAATCTTGGGCTCAACATGTGCATCAAGTATAATAGAGACTCCTCCAATGTATACATCGGGTTCTTTGACTATGGATCAGAAATGATCATCCTTTATGAATAACTTGTCCTCCCTTCTCTTTGTTCTAGGTTCCATCCTCTTAGGGACATTTGCTCGAGATTCTATGATCACCTTGCTCAGTATATCCTCTGTCTCTACTATGATACCATGTGTTATCTGCCATTAACATGTTTACTCTTTTCTTTGTAGACAATTTCTTCTCTGCTTGATCAAGAATATCATCAAGATAATGGGGTTGAATAATAGGAAACATTTTGAGAATCGTTCCTTCTCTGATCTTTTTATCTTCATCTAATGCTACTAACTCATAATGCTACCTCTTCTCCTCAAGCACTTTATACAACTCATCAGGAATATGGTCTTTTATTTCAACCAATGTTTTATTGAACTTATTTAGATACGTGATCATGGGTATCTAACTAGTCTCTTCAAAATACCAAACTTCTCAATATCATAAATAACCTTCTTAACAACACTGATATTCTTATCAATTGTGGTAGGCTTGTGCATTACTACCTTAGTTGTCGTTGCTCCTTCAGTTCTAACCTTCTTCAACTGATCTGAATCTGTGGATGAATCCTCATCTTCATTTCTTTTCTTCTTCGGTGGACCTGAACTTTTGGCCTTCGATTGCTTCCTTGATGGTTCAGATTTATCTCCTTTATCCTTGGAAGCCTTCGGTGGGGTCTTAGTGGTACTCCTTGTGACACGTTGAGATGTAGGCTTTACAATAGGTGGTGAAGCTTCCTTCTCAACATCTATCGGTGAAGCCTCAAGCTTCTTAGTTGCTTGCCTAAGCTGCTCCATCTGCTCACTAGAAATTTCTTCCTTTTCACCAATCTTATTAATCATTTCCTTCATCTTTCTTACAGTGGCTACTTCATTCTGCTATGTTCTGATTTTCTGTTATTTCTCAAAATATGTATCGAACCTCTCTGCTTTCTCATCATGTTATCAACATATACAGTACCATTGTCAAGTTCTACCTCATATCCCATAGGCATTATCCATAATGTCCTAGGTTCAACTACCTCAATACAACATGCAAATTTTTCAACCATAAAACAAACTGAATCTACATACTTCTCAACAATATGTTTCAGTATTCTTTCCCTTTGTTGCATTTGTCTCTGAAATATCTTGAAATATCCATGAATTGCCTTAGTTACCCAATTTTCATCCTGTATTCTGTAATATCTACTGATTTGGAGTGCAACAGGTGTATCCTTCTTCCATGAGTTCCTTTGTTATCTTGACTAGTTTATTGCCCAACCAAAAGAATTGATCGTGAATTCGGCTCAACACTTTCCGAACCCATTTTGGTTCATCAAATACATAGAAGTTTTGAAACTGTACAAGCTTTGCTTCCTCCAATTTCTTGTATTCATCTTGCAAAACTCCATTAACTGACATCAAATCATACTGATCATAAATCTCAAAGTCTCCTAGCTCTTTAATTTTGCAATGAATATAAGCACGGATACCCTAAACATGAAGAACATCATAGGGCACACTCGAAATGCACCATCAAGATCATTTTCCATTGACTTGAAAGGATATTTCTTGAATTCATATCTAGGCTTCTCTAACACACTTAGGATTTGTGGGGTGTCCATATTCTTAGATAAAATAGATGGATTTCTGAAGAGATAAATACCTTTTAAGTGTCATTAGGGTTTAAAGTGTCGTTAGGGTTTACTCGCCAAATCCGTCGGTAGTTCAAATCAATTGCCAAATCACTTGTGAATTCGCTCTGCTAAAGTTCTTCAAGTCGCAATGTGAAGAATGAATCATGAAATCTGCCTTTTAACCTTTTGATCTACATGTTTTGAGCATTAATTGCAATTTGTACCTTAGGTTTCAATAGAGCTGTTGGAAACCAGTGAACTCAAAAATCTTCTATGATCACTGAAACTTCAATATATCTGTCTGTGATCCAAGTTGTAGCAATATAGAATCTATCTCCAACTGTATCTGCTATTGCATCATCTCATGATGCCATCTTTAGGGGTTTCATGATATTCTGCTAATGCTTCCCCATTAGGTCTAAAATCTAATTAGTTTGTCGATGAAGGATCCACACCAAAAACTGGTCCAATCTATCCAAAAGCATCAATTTGTTCTTTTCTCATCCAAGTTTTGTTCATCTTCTCTCTAACATCACTTACATCAATTTTCTTTCTTTTATCATTATTATTTGCACTGTTTCTATTAATCAAACCATTTATTCTTGTTCCATTATCTCTATATCTGCAATCCTTAGCAATATGTCCATAATTATTGCATTTGTAACAAATAACATTCGGATTTCCATACATTTGATTATTCTAATTTGTCCTCAGTCTGCAATTCCTTGCAATATGACCATAATTGTTGCATTTGTAGCATATAGGGTTACTTTTGTTTGTATTGGGTCTAGATCTGAATCTACATTCCTTAGATTTGTGTCCATATTGCCAGCATGTGAAACAATATCTGGAAAAAGGTGTAGCATTTGAATTGCTCCGGCATTCTTTTGCCTTATGTCCAAGCCTATTGCATGTGAAACATCTGCCATTGAATTGTTGTCCATTTGTCTAATTCAAAGGTGTCTTCTTAGGTTGCTCAGTCTGATCTATCTTTACTTCAATAGATTTGGAACGTTCTTCTTGTTCATACCCTAAGCCATGCTTATCTCCATGAGGTCTCTGACTTGCAATTTGTTCATCAAGTTTCACAGAGCTAGATCTAAATCTTTGTTGAAATTCTTTGGCATCAACTAGGTCTCTTCTCAATACCTCATTGATTCTTTCCAATACTTGCTTATTATGATTGAATTCTTCAAGAAAAACTTACAACTATCCAACTTCACCATTCAGTTTGTAGCATTCCTCAATCTTAGCCTTTAAGGATTCTTCAAGAGTCCTTTTGGCTTCAATTTCTTCAGTGATCTTGATCGCCATAAATTCTATTTCATTCTTCAGGTTGTTTCTCTCTTTCACAATCTGCTCATAGTCATTGTTAGAAGTAGAGTCAGTGCCTTTTTCTGATAACTGATCTACAAGTCCTTTTCTCCTATCTCTGGATTGCCTTAATTGCTCTTTTAAGTTGTCAACGAATCCAGTAGCTTCTCTCAATTTTTCTTCCAAGTAAACAATGCAAGCATTTGATTTGTCTAGGTTCTCAAGTGAATTTAAAAGCTGAATCTGAATATTGCTAGGTGCTGCCATCAAGATCTCCTCAAGATGTTAAACTTCTTCCAAGGAACTAAGCTCTGATACCAATTGTTAAGATTAGGGAGCACCGAGAGGGGGGGTAAATCAGTGCAGCAGTATTCTTTAACCTTTTAAATTGAAACCATAGCTTAAACTGAAAAATAAATACAAATAAACCAAACAAAACACATAACATAAACATCACAACACCATCATTTGTTTTCGAGGAAAACCCGGTTAAGGAAAAAACCCCGGTGGGGATGATACCCACAAATATCTCACTATTGCAATAATAAGTGCCATGTTAAAGGCATAAGTACAAAAGTGGGAATGCACTTGCATTCAAGCTTATAGCCTAGAGCTCACTCCTCAATTGTACAACCAAAACACCTCAAGGCTTACAGCCAATTACATAATCAAGGAATGGACTTACAATCTTGTACAGAACTGACTAGTAGTGTCAATAATGTCTATACAGTTCCAATGAAGCTCCGAACATAGATTTGCACATCAACATAGTCTTTGCTTACTTCCTTATCATAATATCATCATCAATTACTTCCTTGTAGTTCGCAATCAAAACTCGATCTTATCTATGAAGTCATAACCCAAAAGTATGACTATCAGCTTGCCACATGAAACGTGTAAACCAATCCTTTTTACTCAATCCACAATATGCTAAACAAAAGATAATCTCTCCATAGTCGGCTCAAATATAATCAATACCCAAAGCATTTCATCTTACCAAAATCCAAGTCTGGACGATGAAATCTTTTCAACTCTTTTATGTTCCTGACCAAAACTGTAAATCCGATACTCAGACATGAATATCTCCTGAATTCCAAAACTCCAACACTTGCGATCATCGAGTTAGATCCTTATATCTGTCCTGATATTATATCCAGAATCGCATAGCATAATTCTATTTCATCTGTCCATACCGATTCATTTACTGTACCTGTATACTGCTCTATTTTCCATACTTAGCTGATCCCAATCATCTTTGTATCAGTAAGCCAAAATCCAGTGTCAAGATCAAGAGAAATGTATGTAGTTGCCATCAATGACAGCATATCATCCAATATAAGTGTTCTCTTGCCAACAGTAAAGGCATAAGGTGAGCCACCAAGGAGTGTGGCAATTGACAAATCCACACACCTTGCTGGACCTAGTGACTATGAGCTAGTGTACTGCTGACCATCTCATTTTCCCTACCAAACTACTATTGCATTATTACTTTTTAGACTAACCTATAAAGGAGTCGACTATTGCAAGCCCCTAGATTCTAGTAAGCTCAGCCCATGTTAGATAGTTATGACAAATAGATATTGTGTGTCTTCCTTTCATTCGGCTGTCCCTAGCAAGTCAAGCTTATGAGCTACTTGCATGGTGAATGTGCTGTTGCAATATCTGAATTCGCGAGAGCTATCTAACTACCATCAACAACTGGACGACTGCCTTATCTGCTTCTGAACATGTAACTACCTCGAAGAGATTACCTTCTTAAATCATAATAAATGTTTAAGGAGATGAAGCAAATGACATGATTTGATTTTTATCGAAGGAAATGATTACCATAGTTTCAACTTTAAAAATCTCATAGAGTACATGATAACTACATAACTCTTCTATCCACCTCCAACAAATAAAACTCCACTCAAAGAGCGACAATTATCTGCAACTTTTTTTATGCAAAGATTATTCTTAATTCTACTTCATTAATGTATGACAACCACATATTCACCTTACAGAAATTCAATTGACACCAATATAGTTATAACTTATATTAGATATTCCATTAGCTTCCATCAACATTTCTTGTTTCACTGTTTCCAAAATGAGACAGCATCTTACTGCATTATTAAGGTACACTCATTTTGGGGAGGTAATATGATCGTATAGAGTGTGCTCATTTTGCTGCTTATGTTCTTTGATATTATCCCTCAAAAATCATTTGTTGTAGTTAGAGAATTCCAAACTTTGCATTCGTAGTAGCAGCAAGAACCTACCATATATTTGTAGTTGCTGCCTTGATTCAAGGGACAACAAGAAGGCCATGATTTAGAATATGAGCAGAAGAATGGATCCACCCTGTTTCAATGTATAGCTAACAAGTTGTTTTAACGGTATAGCACAAAGAGAATATCACCATGGTAAATTTTTGTAGTGCTAACTAAAAACATATGAAATCGTAAGGTATTTTAATATAGCAGAAATAGATATGACAAGGTTGTTTGCTAACGAACCTGACTAGAACATGTAACATTTTAATTAAGAAAATTAGATTACAAGCGCAGAGCCAGTGATAACAAGGACCATTTCTCATTATAGATATAGTAGCTGAAACTAAAATAAGTCGTGGTGTGGACTCGTTGCATAGATTTCTAAAGTAACAGATTTTGCAATTTCATGTCACATAGATGTTACTTGATGCCGATTTGCAGGGTACAATGGCATAGCACCTATTATGAGGAAAACTATCATCAGCCATACCAATGAAGAAAATGGGACTCATCAAGCTGTAAAGGCTAAATAGTAAAATACAAAGTGGGTGCAAGTGTCAAGAAGAAAAGAATTTATCACAAGAACACATTTATGTCACAGATATATTTTGGATTTCATATTGAAAAGACACTCATAATTGCAATCTACCATCCATACAACAAAAAGAAAATTTGTGCAACAAACAGAAAATGACACATAAAAGGGATACCAACTGGTTCAAAAAGAAATTATGTGCTTTTGAAGGCCATTGTCACAGAAGATACGTCAAAGAATGTCACACTGTGACAGATTACTGAAGACTAAACCAATTTCAAGTGCAACAAATATGTGAAAACAAGAAATTGGTTATGTCCAAGCCTTGGGGAATGCCATGACCATTTTGTGTCAGAGGCCACAAGGCCGCATAAGAAGATAAATATTGTGGCAAATTGTACAATTAGGTGCAATATGGTAATCAAGCTGACTACAACTAGATTGAGTTGAGAAGCTAGTGGATCCTAACCCTACAAAGTGCAATGATATTGAAAGTGACATACAAACTCATCTAAATAACTCGGGAGTTGTAGCAGGAAATTTAGCAAGTCCATACTTCAACCATGTCATGACCATTGTGGGACAGATTGTAAAAATTGGCAGCATATTGTTATCTATCTGCTTGTTAATGTACTGAACATAGAAGTGCATGGGTCCTAATTCTGCAAAACACACTGGTATTGAATATCAAATAGAAAATCAGCCATTAACTTTGGAGCTGTAATTCCAGAATCATTATGACAATCAGTTTAGCAGAGCTCATTCAGAATGTGGCTGTGAGAAGTTATTTCCACAGGAAAGTACATGCACGAGGTAAAAATGTCATGGTAGTAAGAGCTTTGACATCAAAATTTTGGAGAAATATGTCAGGAAAATGTGATCATTATCGTATAAGTTAGTTTCAAAGGGCAATGGTCATCCACCCTCAACAGATCTGAATTTTTTGAATAGCATGCCGTGACTAAGAGTTCAAGACATTCATTCGCAAGCGGTATGTCCTATATTGAGCAAGGTCATCATAATATAAGTGGCATCAATTATATACCCTAAAGATAATAAATTAGATCATAATTTATCATCCTTACACAAATTGGTGTCAAGTTTACCAAAGATTTTTAGAGCCTTGTTTGGAAAGAAGTCTCTTATAATTGATTTTGTGAGTTGACAGTCCTTACTTTCTAAGAATTTAATTAGAGGGGACATTTCATAAAATTTGATGGCACAAAACTTAATGGCCACCAGAGCTTGTGATTACTAATTGATGAATCTCACTAGATTTAAGAAGGAATAAAGTGACTTAGACAATTGTAAGCATTACAGGTGTTGATGTGGATACACACAAATGCAGCAGGCAGAGCGGAAAGGAAATGTGTGGAAAATCTAAAACCAAAAACTCCTGATTAAATGTGCGGCTATATTAACTTCTAAGGAATGTGTGTTATCGGACATAATTGAAATGCTAAGATATTGATGGAATTAAGCTTAGCCAACTGCTAATGAAATATGCATACGGAATAGCGACCCACTATTTCTTTTATGATATCTAGGGGAATTGACAGCCCAACACCTTGGTGCCCACACACAAGATTCTAACAAGCAGCATGAGCCCCTATTACCTCCAAAGACACTGGGCTGTCACACACTTAGAGTGATTGAACAAACAAATCAAGTTAACCCTAAAGGACAAGCAAACACCCACTATTACGCCGTGAATATTGAAACACTACAAAAGTGTACTAAGATAGGGGAGCAAATAAAAGTAATGGTACTTGGACTTGGTCATATGGATGCTCAATATATGCTAAACAGAGATCATTAAGATTTTCTCTATTGATTGAGTAGACAAAACATTTATATATGAAAGGAAAGAGTATTATAATTATGTTCACTACTAACAATTGACAATTGTTGAAATCACACAAGATGATCCATAGATCATAGTTGCTAGGAGCCTCATAATCTGACCCTCAGTACTCGTCTCCCATCCCCAAAACATGTCCCCATCTCAGGGACTCGTATAGGGATGTCTACAGATATTAGGAACCCTCATGTAATGTTTCTTACATTTGTATACATCTCCTAGAAGCACTCCTTTAAAATTGGGAGCCTTCCTATAGAGGTTTCCCAAATATCATACAAATTAAACTAGATTTTCCCAAAGCACTAACATTGTCAAAGTAGTT
Source organism: Chamaecyparis obtusa (assembly GCA_027943335.1). Lineage (NCBI taxonomy): Eukaryota > Viridiplantae > Streptophyta > Pinopsida > Cupressales > Cupressaceae > Chamaecyparis > Chamaecyparis obtusa. Next base: position 1,946,810 of record BSBK01003618.1, read on the forward strand.
GGAACTTAATTGGTTCAATCTTTGGGTTCTCATTGTGGAGACCCAAGTTCAAGTCCCCAAAGTGCCATCTAGTATAAAATTCTAGGTTCTGATCTTTGATTTCCAATAATATTCTGGAGCTAAAATTGGTCCCATTTGTACTAGGGGCTAATCTTAATCTCATTTGTACTTGGCTACTCATATGGTCCATACATGTAAATGTTATCCAATATTTAAAGATAAGTGTTGATGTGTGATTGAAAAATAAACAAACTAATAGGCAATGTAATTTTCTATTTTTGCATTAAAATTTACAAGCTTGTTTTTAGCCAAAAAAATTCTTATCAATTCCTAAAGAGGTGATACTAAAAAGATAAACAACAATAGGGCATTAAAGTTTTATTGTTTGTTTGCAAATATAACCATCTCCAATAGCCATTATACCATGCTTTTCAAGCAATGCAATTCCTCTACCAACTATAAGAGTTGGTATAGAATACTCAAATACCACGTAAGATTTGGCCTAAGGAAATAACCACTCAAGATCTACAAGCTTTAGTGAAAACACAAGGAAGATCCAAAATGAAAGAATATTCCATTATATCAAAAGACGCAAATATATAATATGAATCACAATGAGAAAGCCTTACATATAAGGCAAGAGTGAGGCATAGGACAACATAAGTTTATGAAGTGTGTCAAAATCTTGTGACTTAAGACAACAAATAAATTCCCTAAGTAAACCTTAACAACAAGGTGTGAAAAGGAACGAAGAGGGGAACCAATTAGGTAATGTACCTATTGACACTAACACCCGACCTCAAATGCAACTCAGGGAAAATGAGAAAACACAAATGGCTCTCAAAAATGAGGCTTGCTAAGGTACCTGTGTACAAATGTGATGCCTCTCAAAAGATGAGAAGGAGAGAAGCCATAACAAAACTCCTCCAAGAATGGATGACAGGAGAAGGTATAGGGGAACCCTCCTCAAAAAAGTAAGAGGCATAAAACCCCATGTAAGGAAAAACTCCCTTCCATCATTGAAAGAAAAAGAAAGACCATGCAACCCGGCCCCAAGTATCCTCTTACACCAATGATATATACTCAACATTAGATGTTGAAGATGGTCCAAGATCATCAAACAATGTCTCTCCCCTTGAAAGGAAAGAAAGCCAAAGGTAAATGAAAAAAATCTTCCCATTCCAAAAAGAAATATGAGAGGAGAAACTTCAAGATTTAGATATCTAAAAGTTGCTCAAGTATTGCAATTGCTCTAGTTTTGTCATGCCAAAACCAATAGGTGTCGCAATCAAATCAACAGAAGCAACCCAAACAAAAGAAAATGAAAATCTAGAACCTAGTGAAAACAAATGCAAAACAAGACCAAAGATGAACTGAATTCTCTAAGTGCTACTCAAGGATCTCCAAACCAATGCCAAAATTGTTAAACAGGTTGAATAACTGAGAGGGGGGTGAATCGATTATTCTCAAAATTATTTTCACAAACTTTATTGAGCTAGAAAATACTTAAAGCAATTAGAAACTTATAACAAATATGAACATGAGAGCACAAAACATCAACACCATGAACACCAAAATTTACACAGAAACCCAATATGGGAAAAACTACGAAGAAGCTAATTCTCATGAAAAGAACACTGGTTGGTGATTTTTACAAGGGCTCATTATTGGTTTGCTCACTGCAAGTAAGGCTCACTGCCAGAATATAAGAAATGAAAATAAATCCACCATTAAAATCACTGTCACCAATACTCGGTAACACAAAATAATGTAACGGTCTTCTACTAGTTGCACCAACTCACATATACATCAATACACAGATCTTTCCTTGTCTTAGTCGCATATTACTCGCATACAATCATGTCATAATAAATAGAACCATTGCTTTCTTATACCATGTCATGCCAACAACTAAGTTGCCATAATTCCATTTGAAATAGGTCACACTGAAGCATTCCCGAGGCGGTAAGGAATGAAACGTGGACCACCTTGCTCAATACAACACGCCTCGCTCAGCACACTACACCAACACCGAGATCTTCGAAACCAACGGATAGGATCTATAATGTAAATACTTGAACTAAAGCACGATGTCCACTTTCCAAGTAGGACTGGACCCAAACAAATGAGCTACAATATGTTGCCAGATAAATGGGGCCAACATCGACACGGCTAAAGACAAATCTTTACGAAACATCATTTGGAGCACAGTCTGTCGGATCACCAAAACATTCCATCCACATCAAAGCATAGGATATGTTGACATCAATGACAACCATTAATAACAACAACAATGATAGCATCAGCATCAGCATCACAATCTAACAATCTCCCTCTTTGTCATTAATGGCAACATTCATCAATAATAAAGCAAACAACTCACTATCAAAAGATATCAACATCAAAGTCCTTTGTTTTTCTCCTATGTTCTTCTCCCTCTTTGACAACAATGACAAAGGGCCAAAACTCACTTTGTTCCCCCTTACTAACTCACTCTGCTCCCCTTGAGAGGAAGTAGCCAAGCGTTGATCGAGGAAAATAATAAGCATGGAATGCACTGGACCAATGCACACACGGGTGCATTTACTGAACACAAGGAAGGGGTAGAACCCCTAGCTTTTTCCTGAGATACTCAAAAGTATCCTTGCATAATGGTTTTGTAAAGATATCTACAATATGCTCCTTTGTGGGTACATATTCAAGTCTAACCTCATTTTCCAACACCACCTCTCTTAACAAATGATATCTGATAGATATGTGTTTTGTTTTCAAATGTTGCACTAGATTCTTTAAAAAACTTATAACATTGGTATTATCATACATTATTGAGATCGGTTCGTCAAATGTTATACCAATATCCTTCAAAGTTTGTTTCATCCATAATACTAGAGTACAACATGAAGAAGTTGCAATGTATTCGGATTCAACAATAGCTAATGTCACAGAATCCTGCTTCTTGCTTGGCCAAGCAACCAATCGGGAGTCAAGGAAATAAGCTCCCCAACTAGTACTATATTGGTTATCAAGACATCCAGCCCAATCAACATTAGTATAAGTTGTCAAAGTATAATCTGAACTTTTTGGATACCATAATCCAAAATCTTTTGTACCCTTCAAATACTTGAAAATCCTTTTTACTTCCATAACATGTGATTTTTTTATTCTTGCTAAAATCTAGCTGCTAAGCATACAACATACATAATATATAGTCTTGTAGCAGTCAAATACAATAGTACTCCAATCATTGATTTGTATTTACTTGCATCAGCTTTTAATTAATCATCTTTTTTAGTCAACTTAAATCTAGTAACAATAGGAGTACATACTGATATGGGAAGTTTTTAAGCCAAACTTCTTCAATAACTCTCTAATATACTTGGATTGAGAAATGAAAATTCCTTTACTTTTCTGATTTACTAGCAATCCAAGGAAAAAATTCAACTCACCAATCATAGACATCTCGAATTCCTTCTGCATCTCCTCAACAAATTCTCTACACAAGTCATCTTTTCCTCCTAAAATTATGTCATCAACATAAACCACATCAATTAAGATCTAATCGGAATAAATTTTGTAATACAAATTACTGTCAACAGATCCTTTCTAAAATCTTTGTCCAATCAGATACTTATCCAGTCTATCATACCAGGGTTTAAGTGTTTGCTTCAATCTATACAATGCTTTCTTCAATCTGCAAACAGCATCAACATCCTTTTCGGACTTGAATCCCTTTGGTTGTTCAATCTAGACTTCTTCCTTCAATTCTCCATTCAAAAATGTTGATTTAACATCCATCTGACAAACTTTGAAATCTTTAAATGTTGCAAATGCCAAGAATATCCGGATTGCCTCCATCCGAGAAATAAGGGCATAAGTTTCATCAAAATCAATGCCTTCAGTCTGAGTGTAACCCTTCAAACTAATCTTGTCTTGTTTCTCATTACCTTCCCACTTTTATCATGCTTGTTTTGGAACACCCACTTTGTACCAGTCACATTCTTGTCAACCGGTCTAGGCACAAGTTCCCAAGTCTGATTCTTCTCTATATGATCAAGTTCTTCTTTCATTTCTCTTACCCAGTTTTGATCATTGCATGCTTCTTCTACACTCTTCGACTCAATTTTTGAAAGTAAACATAATAAAACTTGCTCTTGTGCTGCTCTACTTCTTGTAATGATACCTTTATTCTTATCACCTTTAATATGATTCTCTGAATGATTTATCTGTACATACCTTGGGGACTTAGTTGTAAATGTCGGAGCTTGCCTTGTCTCTTCTTCTTTCTTTTCTTCTTTTCTCTTGTCCTTTGTATCAAATTCATATTCAAATTGTTTCTCAAGAATTTTCTGAACATCTTCATCAACCTCTACATTTCAACTTTCAACTATCTTATTCTTCCTCTTATTGTAACACCGGTACACTTTGCTCTTTGTAGAATATCCTAGAAACATACCTTCACCAGCTCTGTTGTCAAACTTGCCAAGGCTATCTTCATCTCTCCGAATGTAGCATCTGCTCCCAAAAATCTTTAAGTATTTCATTGTGGGTGCCCTTCCATGCCATAGCTCGTATGATGTCTTCTCGTACTTATTCTAGTAGAGAACACTGTTAAGTGTGTACACAGCTGTATGAGTTGCTTTTCTCCAGTAAATCTTCCTCTTTGATCATTGTCCTTGTTGTTTCCTATACTATCTAATTCATCCTTTCCACTACACCATTTTGTTGTGGTGTTCTAGGGGATGAGAATTTGCCTTTTAATGTCATGTTTCTAATAGAAATTGTCAAATTCACCGGAAGTAAACTCTCCTCATCTATTAGATCTCAACATTTAATCTTCCTACCAACTTCATTTACAACTCTTGCTTTAAATATCTTGAATTTCTGAAACGCTTCTTATTTCTCTCTTAGAAACGCAACCAAAGATAATCTGCAATAATCATCTATGAAAAAAAGAAATATCTATAATAGGGCAATGAGATATTTAAAAGATTTGATGTTTTAGAAGGCTTGGACCAGCATGCTATGGTTGTGACAGGGTTGCTCCCTAGATCTAGTCCAGTTGGATTGACTCACGAAATGTGGAGGGGGAAGAGAAGCAAGATAGCTTGGACTTTGATTTGTCAATAACACAAATAGATACAAATCAAGATCCAATGGCTAGTTTTGTTTTGGGCCCCTATTTTGGATAAGGTGAATGTGGATTTAGAAAAGGGTAATAAAGCCCCGCACATTTTAGGTCTACTTCAAGAAAAGAGCTCCAAAGAAGGCTCCTAAGGGGCAAGAAAAAGATCGGGAAAAAAAATAAAATTAATCGGTGAGAATAGGGTTGAATCAAGGTCAATTGTGTTATACTTATTGAGTTGTTACTAGCCTTGGTTGTCATTGATGTCAAAACCTTCATACCGACATCCTAGTGGTATCGGTTGGTTTTTGACTTTGTACCTGTTGGTTGTCGATTAAGCAACAAATATTTTGGTTATGATAGTACAAGTTTAGTATAGACAATTTTGGTGTTCTATGGCAGGTGTACTTGGTTCTACTCGTAACTTACATGTTTCAATACACTTGTATGCTTTCAATTATCAGTGAAGCATGGAGTTGTTTGTCGATTCCTGGTGATTGCTATGCTTGCAATGTTCTTCTAGATGTTTCTGATATCTGGACAGTGGTGTAGTTCATCAGTTATTTTTGGAATATCGGCTATATCATGATTTGGACAGATACTATCAAGTTTCATCTATTGGTGGGTTCAAATATATTGTGGATCAAGTCTTGGACTTGGTTGTGGTGTTCCTATAATCTCAGTAAATGTGATATGCATTGTATTTCTCTTTGGTACGACCTATATTTGGTCCTGGTGTAGCATGTTGTAATGTTTCTTTAAGTATGTCCTAGATTTAGGATCGATGGTAAAGCATTTAATGTAATTGTAATATCTTTTGTAATTGGGGCCATCACAAATGTTTGGTGTAGCCGACATATGTATGGTCGGATATCTATATAAATAAAGAAAAACCTTTTGTATCTGAGGGTATGCGAGTGTGGTGTGAAGTGTTGTATGAGCAGTATAGTGCGAGCAAATGTGACAGAGATTTGAAGGTGAAGTTCATTTTGGTATATAAGGCAGCAAAGTGTGGAGCAGAGTATTGCAGAAAGAAGGCCTTTTAACTGGGTTGCAAAAGATCGGAGCATACTGGCAGAAGATCTATTGTTGATCTTTGTTGTCGATGATCTATGTACTATCAATTGGAACTATCTCATGCACAATCAGGTGCAATTCTATTAGTTCACTATTTGTCAGTACTATTTGTATTGGCAGTTAGCCATATTCATTTCTAAGGGTAGTTAGCCAAACCAGAGTAAGCTAACCGACAATAAGCCAACCTACAATGAGCACAACCGACAATCAGCCTTTGCACAAATCACCTTTGTTGATGTTTTGTAGCTTCAGTCAAATAAACACTGAGTCAATACTAGTGAAGATATATATATATATATATATATATATATATATATGAGATGTATATATATATATATACATATATATATTATTATTATATAAATATTAGAGAAATTAATATAATACTCAAGAGATATTATATATATATATGTATATATATAATCATAATTGTCATTATATTAATTACATAATAATGAATAGACATGTACCATGAAGGGACATGTTTCTTCTTGGCTCTTTCTCAATATAAATGCAAGAGATTGTTGCATTTGGAAAACACATACAATCAGATAGTGCTATTACATTTGCAATGATCCTAAAACCTTAACATGGTATCAGAGCCAAGTTGCAAATGTAAGAGAGTAGTTTGTTGATGGTGAATGTGTGACTGTCTCAGAAAATATAGTCTCAGTACGAAACCATATCTCCCAAATGCACCGTTGGATTTTACTAAATTTTGGATATGTTGGTGATAAACAAATTTAGAACAACCTCACAAGAGCAATTAAAGAAAAAAAGTTCAGGTTCAAAAGTTATGACTGACTGTGTACGGGTGTAATGTCCCGTGTCAGGACTTTACTTAATTTATTGTAAATTTATCAATTAGGTTTTGGATTGTTATGTCCATGATAGGATTAATCATTTATCACAACGGGTCTATGCAAAAATCTGTAAAAGAGCGAGGTTCCTTCTTTAAAAGCCTAACCGCTTGAACGGAGATCCAATCATATTAAAGGTTGTCATAGTGTATAGAACCTTTGGATATTAAATAAATATCATTTGAAGAATTATGGTAATGTTCAAGAACGGGGACATCCTTTTGTGAATTTTCATGATATTTTCTATATGAGCTCACCTTAGAGAATGAAATACTTGAAATTTATAAAAGATAAATATTTCATGTTTTTATTAATGCACATAATTTTTGAGATTTTAATTCATGATACACTATTGGTTATTGAAATCTTGTATGCTTCTATCATTGGTATTTCTAGTCGAGATAGTTTAGTGAGCTATTTGTAATCTCTCTCTGACATACCTTCAAGACAAAAGGACAAGATAATTGCATTCAAGGGAGAAAGAACTTGATTCTTGAAAATGAATTGATGATTGAGACTAGATGCAAAGGGAGTCTGACATTTCAAAAGAGGTCAAGAAGTTTATAAACTTGAGCTTCAGAGGGAGCAAATGGTTCATTCAACGTGTGACAATCTTGATTGAGAGGGAGTTCACTATTGAAGGTGAAACACTTCTGAGGTAAATTTGATATAATTGATTATTATACTAATGAATCATGAATGTTTTTAAAGGGCCTACCCCCTATGTAAATCATGAGGAAGTGACAACTTCCAAATGATTATCACTTGTATTTGCAAAAGTTATTGGAAGGTGACGATCTTACAATAACTTGATCTTCTATTGTGATAGACATCTTGTGATGGCCGGAACAGATCATGATAGATGACATCTTCTATTGTGATAGACATATTGTGATGGCTGAAACAGATCATAATAGATGGCATCTTCTATTGTCATAGACATCTTGTGATAGCTGAAACAGATCATAATATATGATGTGAATGTTCCTATGGTAAGTGTACATTACCTATGGACATATGTTGAGTACTTGGTGGACATCATGTGACTTGAAGTCGATAGGCCATTACTCTGAGCACTTGGTGAATATCATGTGACTTGATATTCTACAAGCCAATGCTCCTGATATCATGAGATGATATCTTTATAATTTTGTTGAGTACTTGGTGGACATCATGTGACTTGATGTTGGTAGGCCATTACTTTGAGCACTTGGTGAATATCATGCGACTTGATATTCTGCAGGCCAATGCTCCTGATAGCATGAGATGATATCTTTATAATTTTGTTGAGTACTTGGTGGACATCATGTGACTTGATGTTGGTAGGCCATTACTCTGAGCACTTGGTGAATATCATGCGACTTGATATTTTGCAGGCCAATGCTCTCGATATCATGAGATGATATCTTTGTAAACTTTTGATTACTTGGTGGACATCATGTGACTTGATGTTGGTAGGTCATTACTCTGAGTATTTGGAGAATATCTTTTGACTTGATATTCTATGACAAATACTCCCAATCAAGGATGGCAAACTCTCACTCGCCCAAAACTCGCCAAGCCCTGAAAAAGATTACTCGGGAAAACTCGGCCAATTTTTGGAAAAACTCGGCAAAAAACTCGGGAACTTAAAAATAGCATAAAATTTAATTAAATTATATTTAAGTTATATTTGTACAAAATCGAAAATTGGAAAATTGGAAACTTTCCTCCTCTACTCAAAGACCAAAACGTTGCATATGAAAAACTATGCCCGAAAATGCCCTATATAGCATTCAAACCTTGGCAGGAGAGTTCTTTTTAAAAACTCGCCAAAAAATCGGCGAGTTTAAACTAGCGAGTTTTTGGCCGAGTTAATCGCCCAACTGGAAAACTCGGCGAGTTTTTCCAACTCGGCGAGTTTGTCATCTTTGCTCCCAATATCATGAGATGATATTTATAAATCTATGAGTTATGGTGAATATCATGAGACTTGATACCTAGTCAGTCCATATCTCTGATATCACAGTAATGTGATAACAAAATAAAATTTTACAATTAATGTTGTGTTGCCCTTTTAGATTGATGGATTTTATCTTCCCTAGCTAAGAGGGAGTGTTGATGTTTTGTAGCTTCAGTCGGATAAACACTGAGTCAATACTAGTGAAGATATATATATATATATGAGATGTATATATATATATATATTATTATATTATTATATTATTATATTATTATATTATTATATAAATATTAGAGTAATTAATATAATACTCAAGAGATATTATATATATATATATATATATATATATATATATATATATATATGTATATATATAATCATAATTGTCATTATTTAATTACATGATAATGAATAGACATGTACCATGAAGGGACATGTCTCTTCTTGGCTCTTTCTCAATATAAATGCAAGAGATTGTTGCATTTGGAAAACACATACAATCAGATAGTGCTATTACATTTGCAATGATCCTAAAACCTTAACAACCTTAACCAATGTTTCATTTCATGAGAATTAACTTCTCCGTTGTTTTTCCCAATTTGGGTTTCCACGTAAATTTTGGTATTCTTTGTGTTGGTGCTTTTGTGCCTTCATGTTTACATATGTTATGAATGTTTGATGTGGTTAACCGATAGATCAAAAGTTGATATTGTTACTATTTATGAGTTTACCGACAAAGTTAAAGTGTTATAAAGTGTGTGGGAATAACTAATTCACTCCCCCTCTCAGTTATTCAGCTTGTTCAACAAATCAAAACCATTGATTCACACTTTTCCAATTCTCAAAAATGATTATTCTATCCAAGAATGCAAGGGGGCTAAACATACCCCTAGAAAAAAGATTATTTAAGATTTGACGAAGGTGCATTCTCTTGATGTTGTGTTTATTCAAAAATCCAAATTGCCTATGGAAACTGTGACCAACATTGTAATATCCCCAAATTATGAGTATCCAAATTTTGCCCTAGATCACATTTTTTGTCAAACAAGTAGGGTTTAGGAGATACCTTTCACTTTGATTGAAGCCCTGCAACATAGTTAGGGTTTATTTATAATCATAATTCATAGTTAGATTCTTCCAAAACAAATATGATCAAATCAATAGATTGCTAAGATTAACATTAAGGTTACCCAACCATAGAAATGTTAAGGTAGGGTGATTTGATGAGGTGCCCCAGAGACCTCCTACCCTAGGCCCAAGAGCGAATATACCGGCCCCCTTGGCCTCATGTGGCATGTGCCATACATATGAGGTGGGCTACCTAGTGTGGGGTCCTATCATCATTCTCCTTCATCTCATCACTCCCAGCTTGTCTTCAAATGATTGAACACCTATTCATTCAAAGCAGGGTACCCCAAAAGTCTATCCCTCCTAAGCCCAAAGGCAGTCCACTTTGTCACCCTTTGGCCCCATCAAGAGTCCCCGTTCACAACCATGAGGTGAGGTGCTTAGAAGGTGACCTCATCACTGTTCTCCCAACAGTGACTACCTCAATTCCCCCTACCATGGCTAATTGCAACAGTCAAAAGGCATACATGACATTTCACAAATAACTCTATATTACAACATTCAAGAATCAGCAGATGAAATGCATATTAAATCATAGACATGCAGATGTAAATAATTCTATATGTATTCAGTAAGCTGTCCATACAACGATCATATTCCTGAAACAGTAAAGTAAGATGGGTGGATGGATATATGTATGTATGTATGTATGCATACACGTATGTACACATGGATGTATGCATGCATGTAGATATGCATGTGTGTATGTATATAAAATCAGTGATATGAAGACTATCTATACACACATTTGTATATGCCTTTAAGTATAAACAATCACTCAACATCATAATTCTGATCACGTGTTTAATTCAGTAAATACAGTCATAAACAACTCTCATATGTAAGATATTACCACACAATGCTTCTCACCCAGATTGCAAGTCTAAACTGAAATATGTTCTTAATCCTTTTTATTTTTCCTTCACTTCCAATGATTGAATTTTTAATATAGACTGATTGAATTGATTGAAGAATTGATTACAGGTCTGTTTTCTTAATTCCCAATTGACATTTGATGAATGATAGAACAATTCCCTTTGATCCAATGATTTGGTATGCTAGTGAATGATGATTGATTGAATGTGGAATTCATGGACTAAGGAGAAATGATTGAGTGAGTGTTGAATTTGATGTATTGGTGAGTGATGACAGATAAATGGTCCTTGAATACTTGGAATGATCTCTTCTTTATACATTATTGGTGAAAGGGTCACCACCTTTCATAAGAATTGAGACACTGCTTTCCACTGCGGCCTTTGAGAATTATATATCATTCCCCAACTTTATCTCCCTTGGAGGCCATCCTCAAATGAAACCTTCTCTTTATACCTTTCAATGTGAGGAAGAGTCACATCTCTTCACCATATCGGCCCCTTGCAATGGTCACACCCTTTCACAATTTCCACCCATGGAAAGGGACACAACCCTTCATCATTGCTGCCCATTTGGAAGTTACTTCCATATTCTCTCTCCCTTCCTCGTTCTTCTTCCATTAATCCTTCCTTAAATCCTATGCTCCCCTTTATGCCGATAGGAACTGTCTTATATCTCTGAACAGAAATTACTATGATTACCTTCCTTGTGATGATCCCTTCTTCCAGCCTTCAACAAATGACTTTCCCTCCAATTTATAGCATCGTGATGGGAGAGTCACAACTTTTCATCAATACAACCTTTCAAGAGAATCACAACCCTTCAACCTTTATGCCCTTTGAAAGATTTACAACCTTTCATAACTACCACCTTTCGGGAGAGTCACAATCCTTCACAAGTTTTGCCTTTTGAAGGAATCACTTCCTTATTCTTTCTTCTCATTAATTCTCTCTTGATTCACACCTTCAAACTATATCTTCTCTTTATACTTCTCCTTTAAGTCTGCATAGACCTTCCTTCTCAATTTGTATCAGCATATTCCTTTATATCTGCAAATATTCCTCTTGTATATCTACATATACTCTCCATACAATTCTGCTATAAACTATTCTTACAATTATGCTTTCAACCTTTCTTTGATGGCCATCCCTTTTATCTTCTCCTTTGCAGATTTGCAAATGTAAGTCTGATTTAAACTCTTGCTCCCCTCAAATGCACTCTACAACTTCTTAATATATCTTCACAAGAGTGGTGTCTCTTCCACTTCTAATTTGCTCCTTAACTAATCTTAATTGCTTCTCTTTATTTCAAATTCAGATTTATTTCTGAATTCTTCTCCAATTCCAACCTGATTATTCCATTTTTCCTTATTCCATCCATGTCCCTTTCCAAATGAAATATTCTCCCTTTTATATCTTATGTTGAGGGAGTCACAACTCTTCACTACATGCCCCTTGACCTTTCATTAAACTTAACTAACTTGTTATTATGTTGTATTATTTATTTATTTTTTATATTTTAATTTTCTTAATTATTATTTGCTATTAAATCCCATTTCGAAAGGAAACATCACAAACATTGCTACTAAACTGTGTTGAAAGGTCAATGACAATATATTGATGCTCAGGGCAACGCTGGAGGTATTGCTTTTATGGGATCCTCGGAAATTCTCTCTTATGGTGGATCTCTAGTAGGTGTTTCTTGTCTGTGGCTGCCTCTAGCTTTTATTCCAGTTAAGTTCTACTATTCTCTAATGTTTATGCTCCAACTGATCTTCCTAGTAAGGCTCGATTGTGGTCTCATATCAAGTATATTCGAAACTTCGATCCTTTTCCTCCTTGGATTTTGGCAGGTGATTTTAATGCTATAATACATCCGGAGGAAAAGAGGAGAGGGGTGGATGGAATTGAACCATCGTTCTTATTATTTAAGGACAATATCCTCTCTTTGAATTTGGCTGACAGTAAGCCTAGCACTGGTTTGTTTACTTGGAGTAACAAAAGAATTGGGAAACTCCATCTCTAGGAGGTTAGACAGATTAATTGTCTCCAGCTTCTGGCTTGGGAACATTTGGATCATCAGTTCAGATCTGTTGGATTGGAAAGGGTCATATTATTGGCCTATCAAACTCACTATTGCTGGTTCTGGTTTATCTAAAAGTCCCTCAATTAAATTTGAGCCCATGTGTTTGCGAGAACCTTCTCTGCAAAGAATACGGGTGGTCCTGCTTGTGGCCAGTTATGTTTGCTTTTAAGTTTTATCAAAAAGTTACAATTTGTGAAATACCAGCAAAAGAAGTTGACTAAACAATGTTCTGCAAAACTTTTTGGCAAAGGTAGATGTTCAGGACAAACTTGATAAAATCACCTGCCCAAATAGAGACAATGGATTCTCAAAGGATTCCCTTGAAGTAGAATCAAAACTTGTTAAAGAATTGGCAGAATGGGAATTGTGAGAAGAGATTAACTGGAAACAAGGATTGTCTGGCTACAATAAGGAGACAAGAATACAACTTTTTTCTTTAATTCTATCAAGTCTAGAAGACATGGAAATATGATTTCTTCAATTGTCTCTTCTCAAGGTGACCAATCATCTTCTTTTTGGGATATCTCAAGGGAAGCTATTCAGTATTACTCTACTCTTTTCGCTGAAGACTCTCCTCTTACTAGAGATGAAGAGAATATAATCTTAGATTGCATTCCTGCCATAGTGACTAACGAGATAAACGAATCTCTGATCAGAACCATTTCTCTGGATGAGTTGGAGAGGATTGTTTTCCAAATGAAGAAAGGAAAAACTCCTAGCCTAACGGGTTTGCAGTTAAGTTCTTCCAGGAATTTTGGGAAACTATCAAATTTGATTTACTTGAGGTGGTGCAAGAATCTCACAAAAACAAATAAATGTTGAAAGCTATTAATTCTACCTTTCTTGTGCTTATTCCAAAGAAAGAGAGAGCTGGTTCCTTGGAACTGTTTAGGCCTATTTCACTTGTAATATGATTTGTATTATCATCTCAAAGGTGATAGCAGAGAGACTTAAGTCGTAGCACGATAACATTAATTCTGAAGGACAGGGTTGATTTGTGGGTGGCAAACAAATCTTGGACGGGATGGTCATTGCTGCAAAGGCCATTCACTTCATGGCGGCGTCTAAGGAGAGAGCTATGTTCATCAAACTGGATAAGACAAAAGCCTATGATAGAGTTCAGTGGTCTTTTCTCCAAAAAAATCTTTTGGGTTTTGGATTCAATCAAGAATGGTTCAATTAGGTGATAAGTTGTGAGACTTCTACTCCTTATTCAATGTTAATTAATGGTGAGCCTCCAAAACTGTTTAGTGGTTCTCGTGGCCTAAGGTAAGGCGACCCTCTCTCCCCTTATTTCTTCATCCTGATGGCTGAAGGCTTGGGAAGATTCCTCAAGTCCCAAGAGAATCATGGGGCTATCATTGGGTGGCATAGGCACAATTTACCTTCCTCTTTGCATTTACAATTTGCGGGTGACACTACTTTGATGGGTGTAACTCAGATTAGAGAAGTGAACAATTTTAGACATTCCTTAGATATCTATTTGATAGCTCAAGGACAGAGGATTGGTGAAGGAAAGTCATCTATCTTTTTTCTTCAACACCCCTCCTCTCACGCAATCAAGAATTGCCCAGATCCTTAGATTTCACATTGCGGTTGTGCCCTTTGTTTATTTGGGTATCCCCCTTGTTGATGTGAGTTTTGTGGCCACTCCAATCTGCAGGATACAACACAAAGTATTCTAACCTCTCTTGAACAAGGAAACTCCAAATGCTAAACAATGTAACAATTGTGTGATCAAGTGAAGTGACCCCAAAGTTTATAATGTGCACATGCCACTTAGTGTTCGACACAACTCAGTTTAATGATGTGATATGTTGGTTATCACAAAGGGACTTACACTATTCATTTATGGACTTCTATCAATTCTCAAATGACGAATGATTTGGCAATGTGAGCTCTTCAACCACTTCTAACAAAACAAAGTGCAATGAGGATATGGGTTTCAAAATTTAAGCTATCTCTATCTCTAATTCTACCAACGCAAGACACTATTGATGATGAGGTAAAACTAAACCAATCCTTGTTTTGCCAACCTAAACAACTACACAAAGGACGGTGCTATCTTCTAAGGGTGCATGGATGATTTTGAAATCACTTATGCGCATCATAACCATAAAGCATGCAAGTCAATGAGCATGAAGCAATTGAAGTTAAGTATTTTGCATATAGAGTTCAGTCTAACCTTTCACTATTACTTGCAATCAACAAGTACCAAATGGTATGAACATAAGTTTTATCATGAATCGACAATAATATCTTTCATCATCTACTCAACTACTTAACAAAAACTTCTATTCAACATAAGAAAAACCTATCTAAGTGAGAAATAGGAAACCATGCAACACTTCAAAATAACACAAGTATCCACCATAAAACAACGATGAATTTGCGATTACTTTGGTAGTATCTCAACAACAATTTCACCAAAATCTCTCTTACAAATGAAATGAGCAAACCTTATATAGATACTTCAAGTACAATGAATGGCTTAGATTGATTCAAGATCAATGGCCAAGATCACTTAAAATAACTCTAATCAGAGTTTGCCCTAACTACCACTTACAAGCATTAAATGCTCACCAATGAGAAAATAAAATGGCTTTGGAATGCATATCCTTTTGAGGATGGACCAATGAGAAAATTCAATGGGGAAATACATTAAATGCATTCAACATGTCCACTTGGAATAACTTGATTGGTTGAACTTGGACATGTCAAGTTGGAATCCTCTAATTGGTTGAAGATGAGTGGGCACCACCTTAGCATGACTACCTTGCAACCTTTGTTTCAACTCCACTTCTCCATCCTCTCCACTTTGAAATCTTCCGTTGGAATGTTCTTGAAATTGTACTTGTCATGATATCTTGGCCTTGATCCTTCTTCAGGACTTGAACTCGTAGACCCTCATCTTTCCTTGTTTGCGCTTAGCCATGTTGTCACTTTGTCTTTAAACTTGATCTGTATCCTGACTTCCCTTATTCCATAAGATGTGTACATTTGCAATTAGATCATCAACCTTGGTTGAGATTTCCAACAAATTTGGATATACAACATTGATCATTGCATCAATGATGCTTTCTTTATGGAACACTGAATCATTTCGCAAGGCAAAATGTAAGAGAGGCATCTCATAATCCTTCCTTCTACATCATTGAAGTTGTAACTTAGGCCTTTGTACTTGCACTTCCACTTTTGGTTTCAAGTCCTAATCTTCTTTGCTTTCTTGATGAATGACTTGCAACTGCTTTGTTGATGCTTTCATGTTAATCTTGATGTTGTAATCAGGAAATGCTTGACCTCAAACATCTTCTTGCATGTCACCTCCATCTTGAAAATCACCTTTCATTTGTACTTCCTCCTCCATGTATCCTTGCAAAACAAGAGGAAAGACTTGTGTTAAGTTTATGAAATAATGAATTTGAACAAAATTAAGATATTCTTATGATAAAACATCCTTTCCTAACTACATAATTTCAACTTGGGGTTGAAGTTGTACTTAGATGAAGAAATTTCTCTTGTTCACAATCTTAACCCTACCCATGCATTAACATTAAACAATCTCTGATTTTGAATTGAATTCTGATTTTCTGAGTTTTAAATGCATGATCTTTGAATTCACATCTTCTGATTCTAGATTTTCTCACTCAACTCCTCCAACGATCTTACCTCTAGTCTTGTCCTCAAATTCACCTCATGATTGCATACCTCTCCATGGTTTGCTCTGATTATAGTCAATTTGTCTTGTGACTTGCATTGAATTGTGCTTGAGATGGATGTCTTTAATCTTCTTTTATATGCATCCTTTCAAGAAACGTGTCCATTAGAGTTTGAGGAGGCCGAACTTGTGTTGGCATTTTAGATTTATTTCCATCACCATTCTTCCCTTAAGGAGGCCGACTTACTTATTGGAGTCAATTCATTAGCAAAACCTTTTACATTCCCCCATAGGCCGACCTGACAGCAATCTTGAAATCCCCCATAACTGCACTGTCTTCTTCCATAACTTAGTCAAATGAGAGGTCAAAAATCCGACCTTTCATAGGATTTTCATTGAATTTCATTTGAAGGGTGATTGAATATCCGCCCTATGTTAGGAATATTGTCCTAAAGGAGGTTGGAATTCCAACCTATGTTGGGAATTTACATGGGAATCAAGTCGGAAATCAGGCAGTCATTAGAATTTTTCATGATACAAATCTGATTTTCATGCTTCGTTTAGATCTCTTTGCTTGTGCAGATTGAAATTTCACATCCCTTAGGAATTTTGACATAGATCAATCTTGAAAGTGCCTAACCAATTTCCAAATTGAATCAGGATTTCCTTGAAGTGTTTGGATTCATTTCATGTTGCTAGGCAGAAATCATCATGTGTTTAGGAATTAATCTCATAGCTGGGTGGATTTAATCATGTCCTTAGGATTTTATCCTAAGGGAGATCGGATTTCCGACCTCTCTAAAGAAATTTGTTCCAAGGGAGGTCAAAATTCCGACCTTCCTTAAGAGTTTTACATTGAGGTCATTTCAAAATATTTTCTAAGTGTTTACAATTTACCATGCAAAGTTCAAACTTTTTCACCTTGTTTTGAATTTCAACTTCAAGTGCAAATTGGAATTCTCATTCAAGATGCAAATCGGAATTCACCATGCCTTAGGAATTTTATCCTGAAGGAGGTCAGAGTTCCAACCCCTCTTAGGAATTTTATTCAAAGGGAGATCGGATTTCTAACCTCTCTTGGAAATTTTCATTGAGGTTGTCTTCAAAATTCACAAAGTCTTAAAAACTCATCTTGGAACAATTAGATCATTCACCTTGCCTTAAGATATTTCCTTTGCTCAACTAGGTCAGAATTTCAACGCTTGTTGGGGCAGTCTCATAAGTTGGGTGGAAATTTGAATGTTACTTGGAAAAATGCCTAGGATTAGATCAAAAATTCTACCCAAATGCAAAGAACTCCTTCCTATAAGCAAGTTGGAAATAAGGCTTGTCTTAGGATTACACTCACAATGCAAGATCAGAAATTTGACACCTGATCAAACTTTGGCAACTTCTTTGGAATTTCAATCCCAAGCTAGACAAAAATTAGCAGTGTTAGGACAATTTCACCAAGCGGATAGGAGATCTGATTCATGTTTGGACAAATGCTATTCCCATGGTCAGATAACAGACATACCCTAGGACAAATACTTGGAGATTTGATTATTTGTCAAAACTCTCTTCATTAAGGTGGGTGGGAATCTCACATGTCTTAGGAATTCTTTCTCAAAGCAAATTGGAAATTAGGCATGTGTAAGGATTTTTTGGTTTGCCACACCCAAAATTCCTATCTCCTTTAAGGGTTTTCATTCATAATATTAGAGTTTCTTTACACTTATCATCTTTCATTGTTCAAATGCGCAATCCTTCACCCCTTGCATCCATATGTTGCCTAAGTTTCAAACCACATCAACACTTGAGATTTCAAAATCATTGCCAAACTAAGGCTAAATTAAACAAACTACCAAGCAAAAAAGTAGAGGTCCGCATTTGCAATAGGGTGTGTGTGTTTTCAACACAACACCTCTCTCAGTTGGCCCCCTTCTAAGAGAGACTTCGAATAATGTGTTGGGAAAGCTTCGTGGGAAAGTCTACCATTGGACTTCTAGGTGACTCTCGTTTTCAAGAAGAGTGATGATTTTGAGATCAATGATTTATGCTTTGCCCATTTATCGATGCTTGGTGCAAGTAGCCTCTACAAGCTTCATCAAAGAGCCAGATGCCCTGTCAAGGTAATTCCTATGGGCGAGTAATCTTGACTCGTCAAAATGGAGCTTAGTCAAATGAAAGATAATTTGTAGGCTGAGCAAAAGGGGGGTTCAGGTTTGCAATAGTCTAACCTCACAAGTCAAGCCTTAGTTGCTAAGCTCTACTGGAAATGGTGTATTAGCTATGATCGAACACGGGCCAAAATTCTCTCTTCTAAATATTTAAAAGAAGCAGCAAAGGAAGATATTCCAAGGTACAGCTTGTTTGGTAAGGGTTCTATGATTTGGGGTACCCTCAAGAGGGGTGCAGCTCTTGTCAAGCATGATCTAAATTGGATTTGTAACAGAGACTCTGAATCTCTTTAACAGTTTGATTCTTGGGATGGATTTCCCCCTATTATGTCTATGTACCCTCATCTCCAAACCGTTTGTTAATGTTTTCTAGATTCCAGATGGTCTCAAGTGGAAGATTTCAAAACTTCACAGTATGTGGAGCAGTTTGAGGTTTGTAAGTGGAAAGATTCTTGGTAATGGCCAAATGGTGATTCAATTGAAGATCGAGAAGAACTAGTTCAAATTTTAGAGGATAGAATTTGTAGCTCTTTAAGGAGTGATCTTTTAGCTTGGACCCCTAATCCTAGAGGGGTATACTCAGTTGCCCTTGGATATTAGGAATTAGATCGGCAAAAGTATGAAGGTGAGAATTCCCCATGGTGATAAAATGTGTGGAATAAGTTTGCATGGCCAAAATGCAACTTTCTTCTTTGGCTTGTGTGCCATAATAGATGTCTTACCTAGGACAACCAACAAAAACAAGCATTCGTAGACCCTCTATATGCTTCCTTAGTGAAGAAGATAAGGAATATTCTTCTTTTTTTTCTAGTGCCCCTATTCTAGAGACATTTGGCATCTTTGGTGGTGAATTCGGAAGCAATGTTGTCTTCATGTCGTCTATGTGCCTTCATCTCCAAACCGTTTGTCAATGTTTTCTAGATGCTAGATGATCTCAAGTGGATGATTTCAAAACTTCACAGTATGTGGGGCAGTTTGAGGTTTGTAAGAGAAAAGATTCTTGGTAATGGCCAAACAGTGATTCAATTGAGCATCGAGAAAAACTAGTTCAAATTTTAGAGGGTAGAATTTGCAGCTATTTGAGAGGTGATCTTTTAGCTTGGAGCCCTAATCCTAGAGGGGTATACTCAATTGCCCTTGGATATTAGGACTTAGATCGGTAAAAGTATGAAGGTGAGAATTCCCCATGGTGATAAAATGTGTGAAATAAGTTTGCATGGCTAGAACGTAACTTTCTTTTTTGTCTTGCGTGCCATAATAGATGTCTTACCTAGGACAACCTACAAAAACGAGCATTCGCAGACCCTCTATATGCTTCCTTAGTGAAGAAGATGAGGAATATTCCTCTTATTTGTTTTTTAGCGCCCCTATTCTAGAGACATTCATCTTTGATGATGAATTTGGAAGCAATGTTTTCTTCATGTTGTCTATGTGGTTGAGTTTTGGAGGAGTTTGGGGAGGCCTTTGGATAAGCCTTTTTTTTTGCAAGTGGCTTAGAGTATTGGGCCCTTATACATCCTTTGGCAGCTTTGATTGGAAAGGAACCATAGAATATTTTAAGGAAAAGCCATGTTGGTCCAACAATTATGGCAAAGGATTTTAAGTATGATCCAACAAACTATACAAGCTAAATGTGAAGTGTTTATTCCTTCAAAGCCTAGTGAGGTTGGGGTGATGGAAAGATTGGGCCTTGGTGCGAATGGTGGACATTCCTCTTCTGTTGATATTTTTCAGATTCTACCTAGGAATGATCAAACTATAGAGATCTTCCAAACACTAAGCACAGGATAAAATATAATATATACACACAAGGTGAGATGTTACCCGGATATGAAGAACATATGATGTCTTCAAGGTCTGTCCTTTTTCTTGCATAATGATTTGCTGAGGATCCCCGATCCACGAAGCAAATCCTCTAATCGCAGATCTTCAATCCTTAGCCTTCCTAGATGCCTTAATGCTCAAAGTTCTTGTTCATGTTGACTGTTGTCGCCAACTCATACCTCAGAGTGTATGTTACAGAATCCAAACTGAAATCGCAGGTAAGGATGAATAATGTTGTTGCTCACAAAGTTCGCAGCACATATAGCGGCTCCTTCAAGTTCGCAATGCATGGCACAGCCCTAGACTGAGATCGCACAGCAGGGAATGATTCGCAGCCTTTAATACATTGCTCTTATTTATTATTACAATCAGCCTTTACTCCAAATTCGCTCATGGCAGAATATCAAACCTTTGGGGGAGGGAAGCACGTTATATTTTTGGTGCTTCTCTCCCTTTGATTGAACACCTTTATATATGTTGTGAAACCACCAATAAGGGGGCCAACTTGGTCCATAAAACAAATTAAATATTTGTTGTGAGGTTTTCACATCATTGCCCCAAACAAGTCGGGGACCCCCCATTTTGAGCAACCTTGGTTTTTTTTCTCTTCGATCTCGATATCTCGATGCCTTGACAATTTTGTGAGACTTAGATGCACGATTTTGATTTTCGGAAATTGATGAAATTCGAGTGCTTGGTTTGGATTTTCGGTTGTCTGGCCATCCTTGGAAAATTTTGCAAATTTTGGGATCAAATGATGGATCGAATGGCCAAAGGGGGGAATTGACTTGCCAAACGAAGATTTGATGCTAAATTGAAGTTATTCCCTAGCAATTCGAAATTTTGAGCAATTAAAATTGAGATTTGAGTTTTAAAATCTAAAATCTTGGCAATAAATTGAAATTTGGGTGCTAAGTACTAAATTTGGCCTTTTTTAATTTAAAAATCTAGGCATTGAAATGTAAAATTGAGCATAAAAATAAAATCTGGGTGTTAACATTGAGTTTTTACATAAATTGGGCTTTGAGATCATAAAGATCTAGCTTTAATTTCGAAATTTGGCTCCGTAATGTATGGCACAAGGCATAAAATCAGATTAGGACCCTTCTTATAGGTGGCGTGACCTATCACCTCCCCTTTTAAATCGAAACTCAAGGCACTTGTATTTAAATTTCAATGCAAAGCAAAATTATCTTTTTTTAACAAAGTCGTCCCCCTTTTCTATTGGCATTTTAATTCTAATTTTGTTTGCCCTTGTGTAGATCGGCCCTTTTGAGGGTGGTAGGGGTTTGGTATATAGAGGAAGTCCGCCCCTTCTCTCCCTCACACCATATCTTCCATCTCTCACGGCAAGTAAAGAGCAGTCAAGACAAGCAGTGAATTAGTTGAAGAGCAGGGTGCGAAATTGTTTGAGGGCAGTCCGAATTCAAGGCACAAAGGCAGATCCAAATCTGGTCTAGCATAAGAGCAGAGAGGCACCGAGTTTGTAGCAAGTGCAGGTCCGAGTTCACAAGATACTAAGGGCAGGGTGCGAATTTATATATATCAGATCCGAATCTGGCATTTGAAGGGCAGAGACATAGCAAAAGGCAGCAATTTGGTTAAGGGCATCAGCATTGCCAAGGGCAGATTCGAATACAAAGGGGAAGGTGCGAAATTGGGTGTAGGAGCTAATTCTCAGGGAGCAGGCCTGAATTTATTGAAGAGTGGGAGCCTTATAATTATTGCCCAGGCCTGCTATCTGATGAAGAGACTATGAATTGGAAAGGCAAGGACCACAGTTTGACAAAGGGAAGTTACAGATTTTGCCCAGGCCCTGCCATTTGATAGGGATTTGTGATTTTGTGAAGAAGACATACCATTTTGAGGATAAATTGGCGAAATTCGGTGAGTAACTTAACTTATTTCTTAATTGTTATCTTTTCTTTGGTGTTGTTTGTTTGGTGTTAAGGATAATTTTCATGATTGAGGGTGAAGGCTGGCTCGTTAAGCAGAATTCTTCATTGTTTTTGATTGGTATTCTTCTCTCCACTTCTTGCTTGCATCATCCATCCATCACTTCATCATCTCATTAGGGCTTGAAGTTGGGAGATATAAGTGTAGTTTCCGTTTAGGATTTGGAGAAAGGCGATATAAGTGGTAGTCCCACCCCTAGGAAAGAAGTTGGGAGATATAAGTATAGTCCATCTCATAGGTAACGAAGAGGCAAAAATAAGTGGTAGTCCATCTCACTAGGCAGAGATAAGTGTAGTATGATAGAAATTGGCGAGGCAGAAATATGTTTGATCATCCCTAGGCGAAGGGGCAAAGATAAGTATAATCCCACCTAACTGTAGAAAGAAGGGGCAGAAATAAGTGTTTTAGGATGGTGGATGCTAGTGCAAGCAAGAACCCAAAGGGAACGAATACCAAGAGAGACAGAGAAGACATGATGCCTAAGACCACCTTCTTCTCGAAATTGAAGAGAGTCGGAGACACCAACATTGGCACCATAGATATGATACAATTGAGGGATAGGTTGAAAGGAGGCCAATCCTCTATGGCAAAGAAGATCTACAAGTGTGGAATTGTACAAGCTGCCGCTTTCCCTCCTACCTTGCCTTGTCTGGAATTGATCATGGAGCGTGCATCTCGGTTAGATATTGTGACTAAGTCCATCATCTTTCATGAAAGAAAGAGAGTGTTGGCTAACATCAGCAGGCAAGTGATAGAAGAAGTGTTCGGTATACCCTTGCAGAAGGGCATGATAGTGATGTTAATGGATCAAGCAGCCAGGTACTTTCAAGACAGTTAGGATGCCTACCTCGCACTACTAAAGCAGAATTGGTTGCACGAAGGCAAGAAGGGAGTCACCAAGTCATCAAAGCTCACCAGGTCAAATTTCAAATCAGAGTATGGCGATCTTGTTGTGCTTCTCAACCGAGTCATGGGCTTTGCTCAAGGTCTGCAATTTGAAACCTGGATGTACTATTTTATTGATGGAATTGAAAGTGGAAAAGGAAAATTTGATTGGGCTAAAATTATAAGTGAAAATTTAGAGTTGCAACTCAAGACAATGCAAAATCAGAAACAATTCTATATAGGGTCCTACCTTTTCTATTTAATTGCAAGACTGTATGAACATCCTGGACTTAACACTAGAGGGGTAATTGGCAATGGGCCCGGACAATGCTTGGTGCATGAGTGTTATCCACAGCTTCATTTGCACAACACCAAGGACTACAAGATATTTATGATGCCTTCGCCATGAAGACAATAAGGGTATTGCAAGGGACACCCGCCCGGAAGCTCTCACCGAAAGCAGAGGCAAAAGTCAAGAAGTTTGGGAATTGGTTCATCCAATTTCCACAATTCACATATATAAGAGTGGCTGGATGCACGGCTTGTCCCAAGAGGCTTCCAAGGTACCCACCCGATAGGATAGTTTTGATGGAGTTGGCTAGGCAACTTGAGCAATATGATAAAGTGATGAAACTCAAAGGTGAGACAGGGGTTACCTTCTCACTCATGATAGGCAATGATAGTTGTCCTAATCCTGTCGCCTTTGCAGCTGCGGAGAAGGAGTTAGAACAATATCATCTAGGATGGTATAGAGCAAGGCAAGGATTTGATCCTAATGGTTTAATCAAGATATCTCATGGGGATCCATTCAAGCACATTCCTACTTTGGAGGACTTTTGGGCCAATGCACAAGATGACTTTCATGTGAGGAAGTTGGCTTTCTCAAGGTTGTCGATGGATTTGATGAGGGCCATCAAGTGGAAGAATCTTGATATTCCGGATCAACTGGAAGAAGATGAAAATGTGCTAAGAGAAGATTACAATATAGTAGAGGGAACAGAGTTGCGTTCAGTTGATTGGGATGATCCTCAGGATCCTTCCTTAGATGCAGTAACAAGGGCAGTCGAGATACACGCTGAATGGTGGTACAATAGGAAGTTTAGGCAATTACAAAGTCGGAAGGT
Organism: Chamaecyparis obtusa; assembly: GCA_027943335.1. NCBI lineage: Eukaryota > Viridiplantae > Streptophyta > Pinopsida > Cupressales > Cupressaceae > Chamaecyparis > Chamaecyparis obtusa. Next base: position 1,971,503 of record BSBK01003618.1, read on the forward strand.
ACACCTTACCTATGAGAAAATGAAGCCACAAGAGGAGACTCCGGCGGAGTCAATTGGACAACAAGGTGGGGGTAATGGCCAACAACAACAGTAGGCAGTTAGGAGTAAGAAAAGGAGTTTGGAGGTTGAGAAAGATAAAGAACATCAAGAGCCTCCAGCAAAGAGACAGAGTACAGTACCATCAAGAGAAAGTATAGTTGAGACTAGAAGCCAAGAGGTTAATACAAGTGAACAAAGGGCAGAGGTAGAGGTGGGCTCTGGTTCAGAATCAAGTGGTTATAGTGATAGTACAGGGTACTCTCCTCTTTCGGAGAATCAAGCTAGAGAGGATGTGTCAGTTAGTAATGAAGGAGACAAGCCTGTTGATATCGAGGCTTTATCAGGTGAGGAAGGAAACCAAGCGCCTGTGGCCGTTGGTGATGCTTTGTTAGTCGAACCAAATCCAAATTTGGGAAGATGCACTGCACCACTATGGTTGAGACAGATGCTTATGCCAAGAGGCGAGGTTGCGGCCATTTGGACAATTGAGGATATTCAAAAGTTGGTAGAAAAGGAAGGTGATATCGGACAAAAACAAATTGCAGGAACAATGGCTAAGGTAGTCAGGAGTGGTGATGATGGTCATCGGAAGGTTAAGATTGTTGTGCCAAAGGTTAGCAAGGTAGTGGACGAAATTATGGCCCAGGACTATGAGGTAGTAGAGCATGATATGGGAAAAGTCACAGATGACATGGAATGTGAGGAGGTTCAGGAAGGCATAGCTTCAATAAGGGAAAGGTTGAGAAAGGCAAATGAAAGGGTTGCGGACCTGGAGATCGAAAACAAGTATTGGAGGGATAGTTATTATGGAGCATGTCAGCCTATCGAGCAGGTGCACCAGGTAGCCCTTCCACAAAACAGTGGGAGCAGTCTAGAAGAAATATCAGCTAAAGAGCAAGAGACCAAAGATTGGATCAATGATATAATTCAAGAAGGGCGAAAGTTCTTGCCTGCCTTTATCTCGGCATTCAGGTCATTTGTGTCTCTTAGAGACAAATTCAAAGCATTTGAAGGGAAGTGGAAGGATTTCTTCCAATTCGTGACTTAGCCATTCCCAGGCTACAGGCGGTCATAAAGCTATCAGAAGGATCTTTGGTGAGGGCCAAGTTGGTCAACGAAGGAGGAAAGAGTGTTATCGAGTCTTGGTATGTTGCCTTGACTGTCAGATCGAGGATACTTGAATAAATACAGAATGAGATTGCACAACACAGTCCAAGCATCGACACTTACATTTCAAACATGCTGAGCGATGCAAGGGTTGCACTTGATTTTGAAGAGATCACAAAGGAGAATTTTAATGAGACAGAGTTTGGATCAAGATTGGATGAGATAGGGAAGATTACCACCAGGAAGAAGCAATTGGGCATCCTTGCCTCTCTCAAGGCCCTTATCGAATTTGCAAGAGATGATGAGAAGGAGAGTGAGAAGACACTACAAGCAGCAAAAAACATAATGAATACAACTAAGCTCAAGATGAAGCATACACCTTGCCCTTCCATGGAGGAAGTCAACAACATGTTAACCAAATTCATTGCTTATGCTAAAAAGATGAAGGAAAAGGGTAAAATTGTATTAGAAGATCATTTGATGTAAGCCCAAGTGGCAAATCCCTCTTTCTCCTTGGGTAGGATAGGTGTCTAATTCTGATTGGCTACCATTTTGGTGCCTTCTCATTGGTTGCCACTTTTTTTTTTCATTGGTCCATTGATGAGGTGGCGTCTTCTCATTGGCCGATGGGGTGGCAACCCTAATTAGGGTTTTTAGGATTCAATCTGGATCGTTGGTTTTGCCTCTTAATCTCTGTCGTTGGTTGCAATTTGGAGCCTCTATATAAGGCCATGTACTCTCATTTGTAAAGGGTTGAAGAAAATTGTTGCTTATGTAATACCAAAATTGCTTTCTTTGTCATTGTTGTGTCTTGCATGGTGATTAAGAACACTTGGTGTTATTGCATGGTTTCTACTTCCAATTGTAGAGTTAGATTTCATTAAGTTGCTAAAATAGATTTCATTTCAAGAAGTATTAAAGTAAGGATAGAAGTAGATGGCTAGTTGTATGGTGATATTGGTAAATGTTTGATAGGGATCTACATATTAGGCCACTAGCACCTTAGCGGCTTGTTGAGGAGCCTTGTGTGATAATCTAGTCTCATTCCCCTTGAATCATTGCACCTATGGAGGTAGCGCCGCAGGCAAGCTTTCATTAGGTTGATCCTCGTCCATTTGCCAATCTTTCCATTCCATAGGAGTAGAAGTAAAGAAGTAAGAAGTAGTTTAGAAGTTGAAGTTTGAAGAGCACAGTGAGAAGTGACATAAAAGAAGAAAATCATTTGAGTATACATTGCAAAGCTATATCCCATCATCATCATAACGAGAATTTGATATCCTCGAGTGAACAACGTAAGCCCGCCTAAGTGATTAACCAACAAATCACATTAATATAACTGAGTTAGTATCCACGGGTGTAAGGAACCTTGGAGTATTCTCATATTCTTCATGAGTATATACTTTTCAAGAGAGGGTTGAGTGTTTGGTACGCTGTATCAAGTATTCAATTGCTATATGTTATGTAGTGGTACAAAACTGACATCAACAATATTACAGCAAAGAGGCTGACCTTGGGCCCTTAATTAATTCAACCAACATATAAATTGATGATAAACAATAAATAATAAATATTGCCAATATTTATTATTATTATTTAGCATATCGATTTGCTCAAGTAGAGGATGTTTGCCGTAAAGGCCATAAAACTTAACACTCCCTCTTGGACTTGAGGCAAAGATCAACTCATAGCTCTCCCTATATCAACCCTTGATAGAGATGCCAAAAACATAATCAATATGGATTCCATATCCAATAGAATCATGGATCTCATATCTATGATAGGTAGAACACATATGTTCTTACATCATTTCCAACCATAGATTTCATATCCATATGAAAATCATGGTAACAAGATGTTTACCAACCGGATGTGGATTTCCTAAATCCACGAGTCTCCGAGACTCAAAACATAACAAAAATGGATTCCTAATCCAAAGATGTCATAGATCTCTCATCTATGATAGTAGATCTCTATCTACAAGATATAATGAGAACACAATTGTTCTTCATAAACCATACATCTTACATTCATATGAGAAACATCATATCATATGATGCTTACCATCCAAATGTGGATCTCATAGATCCTCTGGTCTTCATGACCCAAGAATATTAGTTCATGATATAAGTGATATCAAGTCCATGATAAAAAATTTCTAATCAATTTGTGAATTTCCTAAGTTCACTAGTCTCCTTGACTATTTTGAATATCAAGTCCATGATATTCAAGGTAGTATTGAGTCCATGATACTTTCCAAACACAAGTTATCATCAAATCCAATTTGAATAACTTAGATCCTCGAGTCCTCTTGACTCAGCCAATAGAATACCAAATTCATGATATTCATGGTATCATCAAGTCCATGATGTTACCAAATACTTAATTTTGGATCCCTGATCCATGAGTCTCCAAGACTCAAAGGATATCAACTCCATGATATCCAGAGCATTGGTCTAACGAATATCAAGTCCATGATATTCACCAAGTGCTCAAAGCAATGGTCTTTTGACATCAAATCCATGATGTCTCACCAATTGCTTGGAGTAATGGTCTTTTGACATCAAATCCATGATGTCTCACCAATTACTCAGCAATGGATCCCTGATCCATGCGAATGTGGACCCCTGATCCACAAGATATCAAATCCATGATATCCTCAAGCATTGGTGTAACAAATATCAAATCCATGATATCACCAAGTGCTCGGAGCAATGGTCTTTTGACATCAAATCCATGATGTCTCACCAATTACTCAGCGATAGATCCCTGATCCATGCGAATGTGGACCCCTGATCCACAAGATATCAAATCCATGATATCCTCGAGCATTGGTCTAACGAATATCAAATCCATGATATTCACCAAGTGCTCGGAGCAATGGTCTTTTGACATCAAATCCATGATGTCTCGCCAATTGCTCGAAGTAATGGTCTTTTGACATCAAATCCATGATGTCTCACCAATTACTCGGAGTAATGGTCTTTTGACATCAAATCCATGATGTCTCACCAATTACTCAGCAATGGATCTCTGATCCATGCGAATGTGGACCCCTGATTCACAAGATATCAAATCCATGATATCCTCGAGCATTGGTCTAACGAATATCAAATCCATGATATTCACCAAGTGCTCAGAGCAATGGTCTTTTGACATCAAATCCATGATGTCTCACCAATTACTCAGTAATGGATCCCTGATCCACGAGCCCCCTAGACTCGAAGAACATCAAATGATGTTCTTCAATTCAAAAACACAAGTATATCCAAATGAATAATCATAACCACATGAATCCACATAAGTATTAGATTAACCGAAATGATTATAAGTTAATGAAAAGTTCACACATAGAACCATCAGCTATAATCAGTAAATGAAAGAGAGTATGATCCATTCATACACAATAATTAAAGTATGCTTTTCAAACTATACAAATGATGTATGCCCCATACAATCATATTAAGTAGTTAAATGCGGCTCTCTCATAGAACCAACATAATTCTTCCAGCATCTATGCATAAGAATAATCACATAAGTCTTTACCACCTAAGGATAACCAACATTTAACCAGGTGTAATGTGAACACAGCAAGATGCAATATAGTTTTCTAAAAAGAAATATATATATGCATATATGAATGTTCCCATGTAGATAATCAACATTTACTCTAAATGTATGTTCTTTTAAGAGGTATGCCTATTCTAACATATGCCAATGTAAGAATGTTCCAACCAATGATGTATGCACCTTAGCAATTATTTGTGAACTAGTAATCAACTGATATTTCCCATAACAGAGACAATGAGCCAAAGAAGATATACAAATCAATGCTAACATAAACCAAGAGATGTATATACTCATATAGTTTCCTACTATAAGGGAAATAGATTCACTCATGAACACAGCATAATGTGAAAACATAAAATATGCCAATTGTAATATACACAGCATATGCCTATGTAAAGTATACTCCCATACATGAAGCTAATGTAGTAGTTAATCAGCTAATAGTCATCATACATTCATCCACCACTGTATGCATCTATATGTCAATGTAAGACCAGTTATTTAGTTATACTAACACTCGGCTGTGTATGATCTCATAACAGCATTAGATATAACATATGTCAGGGCAAAGAGTGCATTTATAATGCAAGGTATGATACTACATCAGATATGTCAATTTGCTAAACAAATAGCTATGAATGTTCCATAAAATAACAAAAATATGTTAAAGTAACCAGCTGTTCATACACAACATATAAAACAAAAAAATATGTTAACATAAAGCATGCTAATGACAGCAATTAGTCATGCTAATCAAGCACTCAGCTGAGTTAATAGGAAATGATCCTACTCATTTATTAGGAGGGAGATCACAATACTAGGTGTAAGTGAGCCCATGATTATACTCCCTCTAAATCATTCATGCCATGTACTTAACTCAAGATGATCTACTCCCTCTAGATCAATATGGTGTAATCCCCATCAGCTCCTTCTGATACTTAAAGTTTTAGACTCCCTCTTAATCCAATAAGGAAAGGCAAAAATAAAACTTCAAGGAGGTCAATAGGTAACTATGCAAATATTATATTGACACAACATATGGGTTCTACCCATATCTTTCCAGCCAATGAGAGCCAATAAGTTTTCCTATAGAAGGCAACCAATGAAATTGCAAATCAAAAACTTCATTACAATTTTCAGACCAAACCCTAGTTGCCATAAAGTTTCTTAGTTTTGAAAGAGTTAGTTTGTACTCCTAAATCTGAAAAGATCTTTTGCTCAACCGTAGCTCTGATACCATGATATTTTTGAGATTCTACCTAGGAATGATCAAACTATAGAGATCTTCCAAACACTAAGCACAGGATAAAATATAATATATACACGCAAGGTGAGATGTTACCCGGATATGAAGAGCATATGATGTCTTCAAAGTCTGTCCTTTTTCTTGCATAATGATTTGCTGAGGATCCCTGATCCACGAAGCAAATCCTCTAATCGCAGATCTTCAATCCTTAGCCTTCCTAGATGCCTTAATGCTCAGAGTTCTTGTTCATGTTGACTGCTGTCACCAACTCATACCTCAGGGTGTATGTTACAGAATCCAAACTGAAATCACAGGTAAGGATGAATAATATTGCTGCTCACAAAGTTCGCAGCACATATAGTGGCTCCTTCAAGTTCGCAATGCATGGCACAGCCCTAGACTGAGATCACACAGCAGGCAATGATTCGCAGCCTTTAATACATTGCTCTTATTTATTATTACAATCAGCCTTTACTCCAAATTCGCTCATGGCAGAATATCAAACCTTTGGGGGAGGGAAGCACGTTATGTTTTTGGTGCTTCTCTCCCTTTGACCGAACACCTTTATATATGTTGTGAAACCACCAATAAGGGGGCTGACTTGGTCCATAAAACCAATTAAATATTACAGCCAAGAGGCCGACCTTGGGCCCTTAATTAATTCAACCAACATATAAATTGATGATAAACAATAAATAATAAATATTGCCAATATTTATTATTATTATTTAGCATACCGATTTGCTCAAGTAGAGGATGTTTGCCGTAAAGGCCATAAAACTTAACATCTTCTTCTAGAAGACGTCAACTTCCTCAAATGAAAACTCAAAGATTGGATAGGTGGACCCCCCCCCCCTTCAGGTGTCCTTAGATTAGACCTGACGGGTCTTCCAAGGGAAATCCAAGCCACACAAGGATTGGAGGAGTTGGAAGAGATTCCTTCAATGTTGTCTACTTCTTATTCTCCATTTATAAAGGTTGCCAGAAAAATAATCTAATGAAAGCTCTAGTTATTCTTATTGCTTTGGAAAGGGGATATAACCTTGCTTGGCATAAAGTTGTTTGTGAGTTTGATTCTTAGATTCTTGTTAATATGCTTAATAATCAAAAGTTTGATGGTGTGAGTTGGCAATTGGCTTCTATAAGACAACAAAGTCTTCATTTGAGCAATTGTTTAGATTGTATACCCTTTGTCCATATTCCAAGGGAATGGAACAAGGTGGTTGATTGTCTAGCTAAGTGGGCTTTAGATCAAAAGCATAATTGGAACATTGAAGACTAGGAATAACTTCCTTTAAACTATTCCTAAAGTCACAAGAAGTTGCTTCAAGAGGATAAGCCTGGGTAGCTTGCTGCTTTCTAGAGAAAGCTTATGGATTGGGTTTTACCTATAGATTGTTGGTCTTTGTTGCGGTGTTTGGTTCGCTTCTTTGATTTCTTGGATGTTTTACTAATAGTGATGACTATTCTCTCTCTATTCTTTTGGGGTCTTGGACTCTGTTGTTGGTTTATTTGTTGTGGTCAGATGTATTGCTGGATTTTTTATTATTAAATAATTTTTTACCCTTTTTTCCAAAAATAGGATGCAACCATACAATATGGTTCACAGTGAGAAATCTTTGTATATATAGGTGAGGCTTGGTCATAAAAATTAGGACATGTGCTTTAATCTTAGGACTTGAAACACCAAATAAAATATATTAAGTAAACTCAAGTAACAAGGTGTGAAAAGGACCTAAAAAGGAAATCAAATAGTTAATATACCTCGTTCACACAAACACTGATCTTTGTCTACCATGTGAAAAGGATCCAAAAGGGAAATCAAAATAGTTAATATACCTCATTCACACCAACACTGATCTTTGTCTACCATGTCCAAAGAACTATGGCTGAGATGAATTTTATATTATGACAATTTTCAATAACAATATAATTAATCTTTACTCTTATTGACATCTATTTTAATATTTTTATTTTAAAAAAAGAAACATTTTAGTGTTTTACATTCTTTAAAGTTGACAAATATATTGTATGATTATTATTTTCCAAAATTTAATTATTATGTAGTTTTTTTTCCCATTTGAAGTATCCATCCCCAACCATTTTTTATAATAGCATACCAATAATTATCCGTCTCCAGCACCAATACCATTCCTTGTCCCCTTGTAACTATATTAAAATGAATTGTTCCCAACCTGATCCCACAGTCTATTCTCATTAAGGTAGGGCAAATGCTTTTTTCTAGTACATAGAGTTGAGGCTATTGGGCCTTTCTTGATCATAAGGCTGACCCAACTTCTTTTTCACTGTGGAATGTCCCCAAGTAATTAGGATTGCTTGGAAGTAACAGGTACATATTCAAAGTAAGCACATGGGTGCTTGGTGTAATTAATTGTTAATTAGCTGTTACGCAAAAAGCGATACATTTAAGTACAAAAGTGGACATTTCTGAGTTCAGTTGGTCCTTGGTGAGGATTGCGTTTCAAGTGGATCCACAACATGAGTCCTTAAGTAACTTGCTTGAAGAAAAAGGATCACAAAAGTTGCAGATTACTTGAATCCAAGATACAGAAAGGGTGACGTGGCAGGCTAATCTATTTTGGGCTTTCATGCTTGGCTCTCTGTGGGTTCCATAGGCCGTTTGGCCTCCTGAACATTATTAAAAACATACATTCATTCATCCTTGGTGGACAAAATATTGCAATATACAGGGTCTCACCAGCTGTCCAAATGAGAAAATTGTGGCATTTGTTTCTGAACAGCTCCAAGTTTTATTAGGGAAAAAAAAGCTACATAATATCCAAATGGTAATCTAACCTTGATGGTGCATTTTTAGGGAGTTTCTGCGTCATAGAGAGATTTTTAGCCGGAAGGAATTCTAAGCTAAACAATGCACTCCTTAACTGGGTTGTGAATATCCGATTTCGGAAGCAAAGAAACAATAAAATACCTGGTGATAAAACATTCTTCCTCTTCAATAAAGCTCGCTTGCTGCTTGGATCATTCGTGGGGGTTGTGGCTTCAACTTGGGGCTGAGAGTGCTTAGGGCTCTCCTTCATAAGTTGAAACACGGACGCAATGGCAGGAGAACTTCTGGGCTGTACATCAGATGGCCTTCCGCCCAAAACTCTGGGAAGAGCATTACCACTATCAGCACCACACGGCTGTTTCTGCACCCAATTTAATGATCTCTCTCAGCGCTATCTTTATTAGCGGACAATACGGAAAAAAGCATTTTGTAATACCTCAAGAGATCTTTCAGACCGTTTGTCTAACTTTTTATCCAAGAACTCAATCAACGATAATGAAGCTCTGATCGTTTTCTTCCCACTGCATCCCAGAATAAAAGAGCATGGTTATTTGACGGGAAAGTTTTGGTCATAAAGAACAGAAAATGAAAACACATTCAACTCACTCGACTTGAGGATATAAATTTGATGTAATGGATCGTTGCCCAAATTGTCTGATTGAGGAGCAATCAGAAGATGGCTTGCCCTTCGTCATGCTATTCCTCGCCTCTCTCCACCCAAAATCCGAAGTTTTCAATGGAGGGAAAATACAAAAAATCCGATAGTCTTGGATGGAGGGAAATTACAGACGCGGGTTCCAGTTACAAGGATAGCATAGGACAAAATTTTCAAAAGATACAGCCTATCTGTTATTTAATGGCCGCGTGGGGTCATGGCCGAGAGGCATCCAAATAAAGTACACCTTAGGACCCATTTGGTAGGGGGAATTAGGAAATGTTTCATTTGATCAAATGCTGGAAATGGTTAAATTATGGATTTGATAATCCAGTTTTTTATTTTCGGATTATAGTTTGGACCATTTGGTTAATAAGGAATATGAGTGAGAAAATGTATTTCTTCTATTTGGTTCCACTTTTTGAAACTGGAATTGGAATTTGAGTATGAGTTTTATTTTATTTTTTGAATTGTTTTTATGCAATAATTTATTTTTTTATTTTATTTAATTTTATAGAAAAAATCATAAATATTTATTTTTTTTATTTTGTTTTATTTTATATAGAAAATCATAAATATTTTTTAATTTTTTTAATAAGGTTAATATTTAATTTTGTTTAATTTTATATTCAAAATCATAACGAAGTCATAAACAACAAAAAAGTTCACGAATTTATCAAAAAATGTCTAATGTATCTACTTGAAATTATAAAAAATGTAATGTATCTACAATAGCCCTCTGTTAACCACATTTGTGCATATGATCCCAACAAAGTAGTGCGCAAACTACACAAAAAAGGCATCATAGAAACATGATTTTTGCTTTCGCCATTGAAGCAATCTTGGCAGCACTATCTGTCTTTCGAGCCTTGCACAAGTTGCAGCCATTTCCTACATCAAGTACAAATGTAAATGGGGTAGATGTAAATGTGGTTTCATCAAGCCACCAAAAGTATTGACATCCACTATTTCCCTGCAATACCAAATATACATCAGCGCTTCCTAAAATGATTAGTTGTCACATTATTTATAAACATAAAATATAATTACATATCCAGACCTTTTTTCTATTTAGGCAACACCAAAATTGATACCCAAGATTACTTATTGTGCGTGACGTCCTCAACATGCATGGCCCAACACCGCATTGACACATAGGCACATTCACTGAAGTCATCAATGTTATAACGACAAATGTTGCATTGACATTATTTTGTTCATTCATACTAATTATAATTACAATAAAAAGCAACATACTAATGTAGACTTGCACATTTTTTGGCTAAGTTGAAGTCTTTGGTTTAAATCACTAGACACTCAAAACAAAATGACAAACCAAAGACAACGATGCAATAAAAATCAATTACTAAGGAACCAAAGAACTAATTATAATTGCAATAAAAAGAAACATACTAATGTTCAACATGAGAATCTTCAATGAGCCTGCTACTTTTATTTTCATTTTTACAATTCCTCTCATAACTTCTTCTCTACTTAAAATAATTAGGAGTTTCCGGGAAAGACGAAATGGTGTAGGCCTATACCCTTTTCGGGTCTGGGAGGATAGTGGTTTTGTGATCCACGGCTTCGATTTCTCTCGAATCAAGTACTGCCTGCATGATCATCTGCAACTACTGTGCTTCTTGGTCGTGGCCACTTCCTGCGCAACTAATTTCTTATCTGCTATCTTTGTTGCCCTGCATGCTTTGTCCTTGTTATATGTTGACTGGACTTGAATTGAGGGACATCAAAGTCATTGATCGCTCACCGCTATATTTTCAGGCCTAAAAAGGGCATAGTACAGTACAATCATCTTACCCGGGTACTACAAATAGTTTGAATCGATGAAAAAGTAATGAGAATTCATTCAAATACACTTCATAAAATTTTAGAAACTCCACATAATCAATTATACTCTAACAATCCATGGTTGATTAAAGAGACTTTCTATTTGAATCTAAAAGGATCTAATAAGACATCTATACTCGTACATAGAAAATGGGGAAGAACAAAATCCAACAATGAAATGGTGGTGTGAAGACACACCGTGCAAAGTTCTCATAATAAATATAATACACTAAGGAGTAACATCAGAAATATGTGTAGTCATCAGAAATATAGATTGTAAGTTAAAATCATGAACAACATATGAGCGGTGAAGAAGTAATGAGAGTTCATTCAAATACACTTCATAAAATTTTAGAAACTCCACATAATCAAATATACTCTAACAATCCATGGTTGATTAAAGAGACTTTCTATTTGAAACTGAAAGGATCTAATAAGACATCTATACTCGTACATAGAAGATGGGGAAGAACAAAATCCAACAATGAAATGGTGGTGTGAAGACACATCGTGCAAAGTTCCCATAATAAATGCAATACACCAAAGAGTAACATTAGAAATATGTGTAGTCATCAGAAATATAGATTGTAAGTTGAAATCATGAACAACATATGTGTGCTCTCAAAACTATCCATTTTAAATTCTTCATGACGACATGTATATAAGATGGCAACCCAAAAAATAGGTGTTGGAGCAATGTACAAAATTTGTACAAGCTGGAGTACTATTTTCAAAAACTACTCCAACTTGTAGTTTTTGTGAATAGTTGGGTGACCCCACAATAATAAGTTACACTTTTTTACACATGCTGATTTTTGCTTAAATAACATATTTTTAATAAAATATGATGATTTAAGCCTTGAGATGTTTTATTTGAAGGAATTAATTACAAATGGTTAGCTCAAAGCCTCTTAGGTTTAAAAAACATTGTTATAACATCTATACTCTTCATTCATACCCGTAATGGAGTCTCCTTCACACTTATTAAAATGCTGAAAAAAATTCACTTCGAGTTTATCTTTTGGCAAATCAAATGAATCCATTTGAAAAACCTATCTATGTAGTAATGTAGTACTCTGAAATTTTTTTCCAATGATTATAATGTTAATATATATTAAGTTTATTATGACTTTGTATTTTTAGTTTTACTAAACATAGATATTTCACCGTATGTCTACCTTTATGTTTGACTCTTATGGAAAAATAATAAATGAGAGAAAAAAAATCTAAAAAATATATATGCCCTAGGTATTGAAGTTATCTTTCTATCAAAAAAATTAAAAATGAAATTAAACAAATAGACGACAAGTTATATGCTATGTAGTCAAGGTATGTCAAAATTACGATTTAATCAACTTCAAATATTAATAAAATATGCAATAATCATGATAATCTTGTCAAAAAAATTGCATGCCCTCTGTATGGATATTACAAAACTAAATTAGAAATAATCACATTGATATTTATTTTAGAAAAAAAATTATGCTCTATGAAAATAATGTAACTCTTTAAAAATGACATTTTTAGCAACATACCAGTTTTTGTGGGAGAAATAAAAATTCATTCAAATCAATTAAAAAATTAAAAAAGACATATATTAAGAATCTAGACATAAAATCTTAAAAAATTCTAATTTACTTCATCTTCCAATTTCAAACGGTTTAACGACAATATGCATCTGGATCTTTTTTTTTTTAAATGTAGATTTCAGTGTCCATTCAAGCAAAAAAGTGTAACTCACTATTGTGGGTTAACCCTACTACAATAACAAACCATGTATTCTAATCTCACCAGAAACAAACCATGATAACAAACAAACATAGATCCTTATAACAAGTACAAACTTGATATTGACTATAATTTTAATGTCAATTTGGCGCCTTCATTAATCTAGTAACAACTGAGTATGAAAACTAATTTAACTTTAAGGAAAGAGCTTCAAACAATGTTAACTTCTCTTTAAAAAGTCTTAAATAATAAAAAATGAAATATCTGTTGGAAGCAGTATGTTTTCAACCAAAGAACCCAACTGTTCATCAACAAATATTGTTTTGACAAAACACATGAAACACTGAAAACATATTAATTGAAGAACAATTAGAACAACAGCGTAACAGCATCAGACTTTTAAAGGAGAATTCATCTAAGATTATTGAAAATGTGATTCTTCATACTCGAATTAGAGCTTACCATATGAGATGTGTAGTACCCCTCCATAGTTTGCTTTTCTATTATTCATGCCAAACTCTTTTAGGCCACTTGTATGTGTGCTTTGATATTTAAGTATTATTATGATTATTGGATATATGTCACTTCATGGTGAATCTTTAATAAATGGATGTTTATGATGATTATATTGACTCATTTATATGTTGTTATTTATGATGATGTTATACTTGTTTCGAAATGTTATTTAAAATGATGATTATACTTACCCCATACTTGCATGTGTATGGTGTTCATGTATGCTTTTATATATCTGCTTGATGTGTTTGATGTGGTTGAGGGACGAAGTCGTAGTTACTTGCTTACGAGATCCACACGATCCTCGCCATTGTCTATTATATTCCTATACATATATGCACATACTTGTCTCTTATGCAAGTTTGCAGGCACCGGACATCGACTTCCCTGAATTGTCAGGATGAGCGTGCCCTATCGCTAGTCTCAATAATAAAAAAAGGGAAATAATATTCAGTTCTAAATCCTAACCTAAGCCAAATATTGTCCTGAAATAGAGGACAAGATTTTGTGTTTCCACCCTTCTAAACTCGTCCAATTAACATGAGTTTATACCCATGTCCTGAGTATGAATGTGGGTCCTCAGGTCTTTTTTATTTTTTGGATTTGTGGTGTTTGGTGTGATTTCTATATTTAGATTATTCTTTTTTTTAGCTGTAAGATATTATTTAATTGGTAATTAAATAAATGTATTTATTTAGTTTAATTATTATTTTTATTATATAGTGGTAGCAATAAATTAATTGGAGAATTAATTAAATAACTTCACCTTAGAAATATTTAAATCATAAATATATCTTATGTTCAATTAAAATGTATTTATTAAATTAAGAGTTAATTTAGCATGTGTTAATTATGTCAAACTAAATATTCTTATTATTAATTATTTAAATGCATTAAGTTGCACATTCATAATTGAATGAAATTGAATTAATAATATTAGTTAAAGTTTGGTTAAGTGTTTTTCAACAAAAGTCGAAGTGGAGAGCAGACTCTAGTTCAACTGAAACTGAACTGTAAACTAAAGTTTGTTTTCATGCAAAGCCCTCTTGGAGTCGAGTTCGAACTCATGCATGTGAAAAGAGATTCTTTTATGTATTGAGAGTTTTAGCCATTGTTGGATTACACAAGTTTTTTTTGGAGGAGGAATTTTGGGGACAGATTTGGGAGAGCTCTTCGAAAAGCTTGGATTCTGTTTTCTTCATTCTGGACATCATCAAATCTGTATAATTGATTTGAGGTAGGTTTTGAAATTTATTCTTGTTATTACTTTTTAGATCTTTGTAGGAAAGTAAAGTGTGTCTTCCTCGTGCCTCTTATCTATCTTGTTTAGAATTTTACTCTATGAATTTTTCTTTGAATCTAGAATTGGTCTTATAGGAAAACCTTCTGCATGTATTCTTTAATTTTGTATTATAGAATGTTTTCATAAGGATTTGCAATCTGGATCATTCTGGTTAAAGTTTTCTTTTTGAAATTTTATGAAAAATGGTCAAATAGGAGACCCTAGTGTCAGTAGCAATAAACTTGGCTTAAAGAAGGTTATTTGTTTTTCCTTCAGATTTTATGGGATTAAGATCCAGCTCGCTGTGCTATTATTATCGATTGAATAAAAGTATATTTATATAAATATATATTAAAATATATATTTTTATATGTTGAATATATGTATATAAATATTTATGTTATCCTTGGTTTTGAAAGAAAATTATAAAAAAAAATAAAAATTGAAAGTTTAAATTATTAAACTTTGCTATTTTAAAAAAAAATATGTTTGAATAGTAATTAAAAGTGAAAATTTATTAAAAAATATTTTTAACAACACCTTT
The DNA here is from genome assembly GCA_027943335.1 of Chamaecyparis obtusa. NCBI lineage: Eukaryota > Viridiplantae > Streptophyta > Pinopsida > Cupressales > Cupressaceae > Chamaecyparis > Chamaecyparis obtusa. The sequence goes on from BSBK01003618.1 coordinate 1,986,844, forward strand.
TTAGGCTATCGTGCGCACAGTACATAAAGTACTGATGCACGACAGTCTAAAAAGGGTTGTGTGCGCAGTACCTTATGGTACTTCACATGTTAGTCCTTGCAAGGGACTATGTGCGTGGCAAGGGCAGGGTCTGCACGCATGACAGGGGTGTGGGGCCCGCGGGACCCCCCTAATTTTGTTTATTAATTGTTTTTTTTTAATGTGATTTTGTTCTTTTCTATAATTTTATTAAGTTTAGTTTTTATGATAATTATTTAATTTAGTTTATTTATTTATTAGTTTAGTTAATTTATTTTTTAATTTAATTTATTCTTAAATGAATATTATTTGGTTAATTTTTATTTATTATTAAAGATTATTTCTTTTAATAAAATTAGTTATTTTAATAATTGATTTTTGTATTCATTCATTAAAGGAAATTAGTTTAATCTAATTCCTAATTTAATTCTTTTGTATTGTTAAATGATTATTATGAGGAGAATGATTATGGGTCCTAGTTCGTACTTTGATTATTTTACAATTGGTTTGTAAATATATTATCTCAATCTGATTATAAATCTAATTTGTTAAATTTTGTTATCGGACTGTTTATTTCCTAGATGTATTTGAAAAAAAAATAGTACATTTGTATTGCTTTTAATCGATTGTATCTGGCTAAGGTTTTAGGTTGGAAATAAGATTTGTTGTCAATTTGGAAATTGTGTATTCATGTATATATAAGTGATGCAACCTTTAGCAAACATGTTTTGTCATGAAGATTTTAGATGCCCTTGGCCAATTTGTCTTGGATTGTTTATTAGGGGTTGTAGTTGACTTTTTGGGATATAATCGAGAGGCGGGTATATCGGGTGTTATGATTGTCTCTTTTGTTTGCTTTGCATACTCTGTTAGATTGTATGAGTTGTTCTAACCCTAGGTGGGTTTTTTCTTGGTGATTTCAGGTCTTGCATGCTGGATTTAGTTATTAAGATTCATGAGTCGTGTTAACTCTGAGTTCTTATTGATCTTGTGAAACCCTAGGGTAGGTCATCTGAGTGTATAACAGGAAGTGTCTTGTAATTGGTGTCGAAGCCCGGAAGTGGCTACTAGGAGATCCTATTACAAGTAACTTAATAAGTGATAATTAATAAACATTGGGATTTTAAAATGAACCTAATAAGATTTTATGTGCCTCACCCATGCCTAAGCTCCTGATTGAGTTTGACTAGTATGGGAGTGAGAAGATGCTTGCCGCCTTTGTGGACTGGATATGGCATAGGTAGTACCTTGTCTACACGAGAGGTTACTAAAACCACATAGAGTCACTAGGGCGTCAGGATCTAAAGAGACTACCAAGATAATCTTAGAGTTGGCTCGTGTGATGACACTTCCTGTATGCATCTTAGGTTTCCTACGTGTATTGGTTGCCTTGGTTGAGTATGTTATACCTTGTTGTACTTTTTGTACCATTGAGTTAGAAGCTTTCAGGACCTCTTCCTTGGTTGTTGTTGTTGTTTGTTATCTGAGTGGGATCTGATGTTATCTCCTCAGCATGGTGGGAGTGGACCGTTTAGGTTCACGGGGTCGGGTGGTAGTGATTCTTTTACCATTTGAGATTCTGACGTTCATGCACCGAGGTTGGATGATCCATGTGGCAATTGTTCTTTCTTGATCTTCATTGATGAAGATGTGTTCTTGTTCTTCTTCTTTTTGTGATCTTGTATCATTGTTTCAAATATTTAAAGATATCATGATGTACTTCTTTTCAGTTATTGTATTACATACCCTGCGACATGTACAAAGGATGCAGATTATTATGGTTACCATATGGTGCCAATTGTATTTGAGTTATCATGCATATGATGTTGTATTTATCTTTCAGTTGTTATCTTTGGATTCATTATTATATCTTATCTACATTAATTAATTAAATATCTCTTACGTAATCTACATCAAGGAACCCTTGAGAGTTGTAACCTATGTAAGTTATTTATTTCTATGCTTTGCTTCCGCATTGAGAAACTTTGATGTTGTTGTTTGTTAACTTTAAAATAAAAAAATTGCTTTGCAATCTTAGTTGCATGTTTAGGTTAAGTTCTCCTGGGTTCCCTGGTGGGGCATTACAAGATGTGATGATAGTGAGGAAGAGGAGGATGATTAGAAGACATTTTATGATGGGGAGACCCATTTTTACAAGGATTTTGCTGCATATTTGAGTAAAGTGTGGATGTCGAGCTCTCTGGCTAAGAAGTACTACCACAAGGCTATTTAGATTCAGCCTTGCAATCGACATCGATTAAGAGAATTCGCTGAGTTTTCTTGGGATGAATTGGGAAATCCCAACAAGGCCAAGGAAATTTATTAGTATGCATTGCAAGAACACCCAGAAGATGTGAAATTGTTGGGGAGCTATGCTTTTTTTCTGTGGAAGGTTGATGGTTCAAAATAATGAACATTGTATTTAGGTGCTTGATTCTATGTTTTATTTCCACAAAAACTGTGATTCCAATTGCAGTTTCAGTCGATTTTGCTTCAGTTCTTTCTTATGGGCTTTAAAGGCTTTAGTTTGTAAATATTGATATGGTCAGATTGCCATGAGGATTTGTCTAAGATGTTTTAAGAGGAAGAGTTAACCAGTTGGGGAGTAATTTTCACTTTAGTTGAAACAAATTGTAATTACTTTTTCAGTCAAAATAACATTCACAATTAATTAAATTTGATAAACACCTAAAAACATTTTTGTGTGTGGGTATCTTATGATCCTCCTTGTTGAATCCTAGTGAGATCTAAAGCTAGAACATTGCCAGTCAAATATTGCCAACTTCTCCTGGTTTTCACAAGGTAAGAATTGATAACAAATCTATAAAAGAATGTGGCATGGTCATGTGTATGCAATCAAATAAGAGAAAACATGAATATGCAGGTGACATGAAAGGACTATAAAAATGAGCAACTAATAAGTGGTATACTTGAGAAACTGAAATAGTGACTCAATATTGTATTCTTGAGTAGCTGGTAGCTATACTTCATTATGTTGCACAAGTTTTCCTTTCCAGCCTGTGAAAGTAACCTTCAATCAGATTTGAAGTTTGTGAGTGAGAGGGCTTGAGGATACTATATTAAAGAATAGAGAAAACATCATTGGTAGCCCCCACAAGTTCCAGAGGGAGAAATAATTATAGAGATATTAGGCATGCACCTCCTAGAGATGGTGAGAACACAATAGAGAACATGACGGATAGAGGAAAGGAGAGAGCTGGTTATATGGGAATGAGATTTGAAACCATGATTGACATGATGTCTCAAATATTGAGTAATCTTAATCAAAGTACACCTAATGATGCATATGGTAATAAGAATGGCTCACAGAGTAACCAAACAAACAATACTGAGAGTAGTTCTTCAAGTTAGAAAATTAATAGCCAAAGGCAACCTATATCAGCATGCTCAAAAACTTTATCAAGACCCCTCCAACCCACTTTCATTTAGAAGGAAGCCTTGTAGAATGTCAATGTGACTCCTCTACTTTTGGTGGATGAGTCAAGGCATAGCTACATTCACAATTAACTAAATTTGATAAACACCTAAAAACATTTTTGTGCGTGGGTATCTTATGATCCTCCTTGTTGAATCCTAGTGAGAGTTGAAGCTAGAACATTGCCAGTCAAATATTGCCAACTTCTCTTGGGTTTCACAGGGTAAGAATTAATAATGAATCTACAAAAGAATGTGGCATGGTCATGTGTATGCAATCAAATAAGAGAAAACATGAAGATGCAAGTGACATGGAAGGACTAGAAAAATGAGCAACTAATAAGTGGTATACTTGAGAAACTAAAATAGTGATTCAGTATTGTATGCTTGAGCAGTTGGTAGCTATACTTCATTCTGTTGCACATTGATTCAGTTTCTCAAGACACTAATTTGGTATTGTATTCTTCAGCAACTAAATCAGTGTGCAACAAAATGAACAATACAAGACATTGATTTAGTTGCTCAAGAATGATGATAAGTGGTATACTTGAGCAACTAAAATAGTGATTCAGTATTGTATTCTTGAGCAGCTAGTAACTATACTTCATTCTATTGCACACTAATTCAGTTGCTCAAGACATTGATTCAGTATTGTAAAAATATGCAAAAATATGAGGAAGTTCAAGTAAACAATCGATTTTCACCATTAGTGCTAATACACATTTTTTTTTACAAAGATGTGAGGGAGATGCATAAATAGATAAGATTATTCATCAATCAACTCTTTAGTACACATATAGCTCAGATCATTTACTAAATCATAAATTCCATATAGATTATAAAATAGACAGACACAACTAGAAGTGAACAAATAGGATAACTTGTAAGCACGATAGAAAGAATCATAGAAATAGGATAACTTGTAACCACAGTAGAAGTGAACAAAAGAATATTACAATATTGTTCTGAAATTACAATAATTTACCCACATGGGCTTCATACATAAACCAACAATCTGATATAAACACACAAAATTTGGGTAGAGCAGCCATACATACGAGTACTATTCAAACAATTTTGAAGAATTCAAAATGTACAGTTCTGATACTTTGCAATAGAACAACATAATTTATTGCTATAATTGATCTTCATCATGTGTTACTCCTTGGTGTATTCCATTTATATTTTCTAATGCAACAAGGCTAACCAAGTCAAGACAAATGCAAGCAGGAATAACAACTACATTTATTTTTAAGTAAATCATGAATGCAATCTATAATGCATGAAATAACAATAAAAACAATATCATCATGGCTAAAATAGCAGAAAAATATGCTAGAGCATATATAGTAGAGAAGTTGATATACAAAAACAATGTATGATGTTGATAAGACAAGTATCTTGGCTAACCTTGCCAACTTAAAAATAATCTTGGCTAGCCTTGCCAATGTTTAAGTAACAATACTTAAAATAAAACAAAAGTATCTAGAGGTCTGCAAACTTCATTGCAATATACTGCACCCTCTCCTCTTCATTCATTTTGGAGAACCCTTTGGCTCTTTCAGTTTCAACCATGAAGGTGTCATATGCCTTTAGCATGGTGGCTTGACTCAAATCAGGGATGCCTTTGAGAGCCTCGTAGACACTATCTAAGATAGAATCTAATTCAAAATTGTCCACTTTGATAACAAGAGGCAACCAAAAGTCCTCTTTTATTCTTTTCATAGTTTCACAAAGCGCATCCAACGAACCAACCATGGTTGCCTTCTTCCTCTTTCCCCTCCTTTCTAATGGTGTTGAAGGATTTGGATTACCACTTGCACTCGATTGATTGGAATGATATAATTCATCATCAAAATCAGTTGTAGTGTTAGGAGGTGTACTCATAGGGACATCCTCATCACAATCCACATAGGCAGGCCCATCCATCCTTTAAGCTTGTTTTTGAATTTTTCCTTTGACAGATTAAGGGTCATCTTAGCATTGAACTTCCTCTCAATGGTTGTCCAAGCTTCTTTTTTGAAGCCCCCTTCGCCTTTCCTTCCTAGGTGAACTTGATCATGGAGCAAGTTTAGGAACTTTCATTCCATCTCTCTTGTCCACATAACCTTCTTGGGGGAAGAAGTTGACTGGCTTACTTGAACCTCATCCTCCATGCTCATCATGAGTTCTGTGAAGGACGTCACCTACACCACTTGTTATATGCAATTGTTAGCTACACACAAATGAGAATGGATGTTAAAGAAAGAGTCATATAATAGTGGCATATAATCCAAAATATTGCTTTTATGCATGATATCCAAAAATATGTGATATATTTCTTTATTATCCATATTCATTTGCATGAAGTGAAGTATGCATGTATATATGGTCTACTATGTTCAGACAGTTTATATGTAATTATTAGCTACATGCAAATGAGAATGGATATTAAAGAAAGAGTCATACAACTGTGGCATATAATCCAAAATATTGCATTTATGTATGATATCTAGAAATATGTAATATATGTCTTTATTATCCATTCCCATTTGCATGTAGCTAAGTATGCATGTATATATGGTCTACTATGTTCATACAGTTTATATGCAATTATTAGCTACATGCAAATGAGAATGGATATTAAGGAAAGAGTCATACAACAGTGGCATATAATCCAAAATATTGCATTTATGCATGATATCCAGTAATATGTAAAAATATGTCTTTATTATCCATTCTCACTTGCATGTATCCAGCAATATGTACTATATGTCTTTATTATCCATTCTCATTTGCATGTATCTAAAAGTATGCATGTATATATGGTCTACTATGTTCATACAATTGTACTATATATGCTCTACTATATATGCTCTAGTACATCTTCCACATGAAAAGGTGGAATTGGAATTTGAGGGCCAAATTATCATTGTCTCAATCCCCGTTTAGAAGACAAAGTATCAAACAAGATACACAAATGTCAAACAAGATACACACATTTCAAAGAGATCAAAATCAAAGAATAGTAAGCATGAATGTTAATCAAAGATAAATCAGAGTTACAAATCATACATAGGCTTCATTTCTTTCAAAGAATTTTGTATATGTAAACTATGAGAACACATGATTTAAGCATCAACATTACAACAGTATGATTGATCTTCATCATGTGGTACTCCTTGGTGTATTCCATTTATATTTCCTAATGCAACAAGGCTTACAAATTCAAGAGGCATAGACAATAACCAACTAGGAATGAAGAGACAAACAAAAGGTCAATGAAACCATCATGCATATCACTCTATCTGCACTAAAGCACATTAAAGAACAAAGTAAGGTCTTGTAAAACTACAACTATTCTCTACATTTGTAGTCTTCCCACATCCTACTTTCTATATCATCTCTAAACTTCCCCCAATCATCCCTATCACACTGACTCAACCCATATGTCTCAAGTATTGTTACATTTATCCCATCACGATCGTCATCCTCTTTAATAACCACTTCGAATGGAACATCATCCTCTATAGTAATGAAGTTGTGCAGTATGCCACATGCCAAAACAATACGTGCTTGTGTCATGATTGGATAAGATGTCGCATGCCTTAGGATAGGAAAACACTGCTTCAAAATGCCAAATGTATGCTCTATTGCATTTCTAAGAGAGGAGTGTCGGTGGTTAAACAACTCTTGTGGGTTGTTTAAAGGGTTTTCTCTTGAAAACTCCTTCAGGTGGTAATGTGTATAGTGATAAGGTGCGAGAAATCTTGGTACATTTGGATATCCAACATCGACCAAATAATATTTTCCTACAATATAACATATATTTTTAAACCGTGAAACATTTATCATTTTCTTCAGTAAACATACAGTGTGAAATAGCATACCAGGGGGAACTACAAGTGGATCAGCTCTAGTGAGAGCTAAAGCTAGAACACGGCTATCTGTAGCAAACCCTTCCCAACTAGTAAGAATGTATTGAAACTTATAATCAAAAGAAGAGACAACCATAACATTTTGTGACAAGTTCCCTTTTCTATCTTGATATTTACCCTATAAGTCGACATCGACAATGACTGGTATATGGGTTCCATCAATTGCTCCAACACAATCCTATAGAAAGAAAAACTGTAGTCAAGAAACACGCAGTAATAAGATTATCACTAAGGCAAAGAAATTTGTAGCGCTAGGGGGTTTACCTTGAAGTAAGGATCAAAACGGTCCTTCCCACTAATTTTAGGAGGAGTGTTTGGACTAGGTGGTAGGAAATAATCTGCATGGAGTGCTAAGACAACCGTCAAGGCCTTGTGAAAGTATCGACTTACTGTCTCTCCAGAGTGACCAAAGTTGTGGGCAATCTTAAGATTCCTCAGATTGTGGCCAAGGGTGTGGAGGAACATGACTAATTGTTCTTCTAATGTTATGTTCGTCGTATATGATAGGCTTCCTTTTTTCCTTACAAGATTGGCTAGCCAAAAGAAGGTTGTTGCACTCATGCAAATTTGGTTGTGATAATGCACCTCATTCGAATGAATAATGCGTTTATAAAAACCGCTTCCATCACTTCTTTCATTACACTTTGTTTTCCTACCTTGAAGCACAGACACCACTTTGGCTACTCCAAGGACAACAAGGATAAGTGTGTGAATACGAGCTTTTTTGGTCTTCCTACAAATCCGTCCTTGAATGTTTATATTGCTGGTAAGATCCATCCCTAAAAAGTACACGATGAAGAAGGTTTGAGATACAAAATTGACAGTCATAGGCAACAAGAGGACAAGCCAAGAAATGTGTGTACTTATTGACACAACTATTTGTATATGTATTCCTAGCTAGTTATTATGTATAGGTGTTAAATTTGTTAGCATTGTTGCATTATGAAAGAAATCTAAATGAGGAATAAATATAGAAGATGTTTTTTGTAAAACACGATTAATAATATTATTATATACATGTATATGTGCATATATATGGTTCTTATATAGGCACATATACATTTATATAAGTATGTAATATTATTAATCATGTTTTACAAAAAGATCATTGAAATGAACTTTAGATTACAGGGAATATAGTTTCATGGCTAGCCTTGATTAATTGCATCATGTATATAATTTAGATGGATGTAGATTAATTGAATCACATTTTCATGGAACCATTTGATGCATTATGCCAATATGCCAATATAGGTAGCTGCTAAAACTAGTAAACACCCAACCCACTTTAGTTCAAGCTTCCAAATCAACTTTATGCTTAGGATTGGGATGCACAAGCTTGACCATTTTGGACTAATAAATTCTATTCTAATAAATGTTGTAAATATATGTCCTGAAAGATGTTCCAAAAGGATTTATAAACAAGGCTTTACCATTCATGGTATGATTGGCCTAAGCTTGCTTTACCATTCATGGTATGATTGGCAAGGCAAAATACTAATTCCCAAGAATCATGGTGTCAAAACAAAGAGGAGCTAATGATATAATGGCAAAAGTAGTTACCACTATTAATCAGATAAACAAGCATTAGTTGAGAGGCCACAAATAGTAACAGGCAAAGCAAAGGCATTGTTTCCACAAGGTACAGTCAAGATGCAATAGACACATTCATTGTTATGAAAAGATAGAGCAATTCATTTGCATGAGGAGACATTTTGTAACAATCAATAAGCCTTCAACAAATACACCATAAATGTTGAGTAGATTAAAGAAAAGGTATTGAAAAAAATTAAAGGGATTGCCAACAGTGTTAATGCATTTAAAATAGGAAATAACAATGAAGGGAATAAAAGGAACACTAATAAGCAATTGAAGACCAGGCACTTTCCGTGCTTTTATGAGATTGGTGCACATAATTCTTAGAGTTATTTGTAGGTCTTAGACATACGAACAGTGAAGTCAAATCCACGTGACAATATGAAAAAAATGTAAACTCTTAATAGATCCATTACCCTAAACTAAAATGTACAATCATCTTAGAGTTCTTTGTAGGTCTTAGACATACAAACAGTGAAGTCAAATCCACGTGACAAGATGAAAAAAATGTAAACTCTCAATAGATACATTATCCTAAACCAAAATGTACAGTTATCTTAGAGTTCTTTGTAGGTCTCAAACATACAAACAGAGAAGTCAAATTCATGTGACAAGATGAAAAAAATGTAAACTCTCAACAAATCCATTACCCTAAACCAAAATGTACAGTCAAATGTATCAACCCTAGGTTTTAATTAACATCAATTTTAGAAACACTATCGAGAGTTCAAACTCTGTGAGGAAATTTAATTCTGCAAAGGCAAAATAGAATACAAGCTCAGAGATCCTGATTTTGAATCCAAAGACTAATCACTGGGGCAAATTCAACATGAATTTCCATCATAATAAAAAATTTCCTGACCTAGTAAAAAATAGTAGAATTTTGCTATTCATTATTGTTAGGAATGGGAACACTGAGAGGGGGGGTGAATCAGTGTTCACTGTATTCTAACTTTTCACTTAATCTTTAAACTGAGCTTAAATGCTTAAGTAATGAAATGAACATGAAACATGAAATCAAAACATAACACCAATATGGTTATGGGGAAATCCAAATAGGTAAAAACCCTGGTGGGAATTGACACCCACTAATATTTTGTACTAGTGTTTTATGATCCTTGTTAGAAGATCCTTAACCCTATTAGGAGTTGCTTTACAATGCATTAAGTACAGTAGACCTTGTTGGAAATTTGTCTATACTAAATTATATGACTAGATATAGTGTTGTCATTATGGCAACAAAGTCATATAGCAGTTTGGAGTTAGCGCACTAAGTATAAAGATCAGAATTCAACTAAGTGTTGAAGACTGGACAGTGTATAGAGTTCTGGCAGCTCAGAGCATCTATGCCCATGCATATAGATGAATTATGATATGCACCATAGAAGTTAAGGTTTTTAGACTATACTCATGCTTAGTCTAAGAGCGCATAAGAAGATATGCAGTGGTGTGAAAGTTACAGTCAGTTGAAGTTGCACAGCCAGTGTGTGCCAGCAGAGAACAGAGCATGGAGCCAACAATCAACATTTTGGTTTGTGGTCATGATGTAAAGTTGTAATGGCCATGCACCCATTATATTTAGGTTGATGACATATGTATATGTTTAATTGTAAGAGCACTTAACCCAATTCATTTGGAAGCATTATTTGTAATAGGTCTAAGAACCGACCTAGTTGTTTGTTTTGTATAAGTGCATAAATATAAGGTGTACCCATTGTATTCGATAGAAGTGTGGAGATAGAAGTTGTAATAGAGTCATAAGAAGAGAAGAGGAATGTGAAGACAACATAAGATGTATTAGAGCTTGACTAGAGGTCAAGACATCTGCGCATTAAAGGAACTGATCAGACAAGCAGTGTCATAGTGACAGTTCACCCGACAAATATAGTGTGTATCTGATCTCAGAAGGTTGTAGCCTTCATCATTTGAGTAGTGAGCTCTAGGATAGCGAGTCCACTCCCCTAACAGGGATCATTGTAAAAGACTCCTAATAGGGTCCGACCCTTAACAAGGTCTACTATACTTAAAGCATTGTAAAGCTACTCCTAACAGGGTAAAGGATCTTCTAACAAGGATCACTAAACACTAGTGCAGATTATTAGTGGGTATCAAGTCCCACTGGGGTTTTTACCTATTTGGGTTTCCTCGTAACCATATTGGTGTGTTGATTTCATGTTTATGTTAATGTTTAATTCAGTACTTAAGCATTTGTTATTCAGTATAAAAAGCAAAATAAAAAGATAAAGTTTAGTGAACATTGATTCACTCCCCCCTCTCAGTGTTCCCATTCCTAACAATTGGTATCAGAGCTTTGGTCCTCAACATTGAAGTTTAACCACTTTAGGAGATCATGGACAAAGCAGATATGAAACATCTGAAGAAAAATCTTGAAGCAGCCCTTGAAGACCTGGACAAATCTGAAAGAGAAATTGAAGAACTAAAAGAGAAAGTCAGTGATGCTCAACTAGTTATCAAGAAGCTAAGAAGGGATTTGAAAGAATGCTCTAACAGTGATCTAGGAGCAATGGTCAAGAAACTGAATGAAGAAAAAGCATCTATGCAAGAACAACTTGATGGTAAGCTGATGAACAATCAGGATGTCTACAATGAACAAATCAAGGAGAACCTTCAACTCAATGAAGAACTAAGACAAGCAAACATGGAAATCTTGGAACTAAGGAATAGCAAAGAAAGCTTGGAGTCTAAATTGAAAGTAGTAAAAAGTCATATTGACAAATTACACACTATTACTGATTTGATAGAATCTCAGTTGTACACATAAAGAGCCAAAGGAGACACTAGCTATATTGGGTACAATGAAGGACAAAATTAGATTGGCAGTATGCGAGCAAGACAAGATTCACAAAAATTCTTTACTAATGCTGAAAAGACTGAAGATCATACAAAAGACAATGGTGGACCAACTAAGAATGAGCTCACACAAGTAGAATGCACTTATTTTGCATGTAACAAGCATGGACACATTGCAAGAAACTGTACAAAGGTAAGACCTTTTAATGGATATTGTTATACATGCAATAGATTTGGTCATAAAGCTATGAATTGCAAGACTAGTAAGAAGAACATGATTCAAAGAGATCAAAGAAATTGGAATCAAACAAATACAAAAAGCTCTCAGGATGTTACATGTCAAATGTGTAACAATAATGGACACACAACAAAATAATGTAGAATGGTGACTCGTGTCAATGCACCAAGGAATAATAGACCTCTAGTGATTTTTCACACCTATAACAAGGCTAGACATATCTCAAGGTTCTGTAGATCAAGGACGCAAGGTCAAGAAAGCCCTAAAAAGGGCAAAGAACTAGTTTTGAATGCAGAAGGAGAAGTTAATTTTGTCAAAGCCTTAGATGATGTGAGCATGATTTGGATAGAAAAAGGAAGGATAAGGTTGGTGAGAGTGTATTGGATGCATCCCCAGTAGACGCACCCTCTACATCTGTATGAAAGGCCCTCAGGGTCATAGGGGGAGCTAATTTAGCTCTAGACCCCTGCATGGCTAGTATACTCATTTTCTGAGTATGTGCCTTTGGACTTAAGCTTTTGGAGTGTATAGGAACCTTCATGCAAGAATGCACATGTTGATTATTAGCGGAGCTCAAATTTGAAAATTTGAAGTGACAACCTAGTTTATGCGACATGCATTAATGGCAGATTTTTCACTTTAAAGTACACATAAGTCATTTGATTGCTCATTGCATTCAAATTCAAAGTGATAAGAGAGCAAAAAAGAGCCTTGGATATCATTGAAGTCTTGGAGATTGAATCTATCAGAGATTTGCTACAGTTATCAGTGCATTTGATTGGTTGCAAGAAACCCTAGCTCATTGCACTGCTTCGGAAGCCGTCAAAACATCTCAGAGATCATTTGGAAAGTGAATATCAAGTAAGTCATGGACACTCCTATTGTTTTTTATGTTGCTGAGAAGAAAAGGTATGTTTACAAGAGGCACCTGTTTAAATCAACCCTAGATGATTTAGAGGGAGCATTTTCCTACACGTCGATGGGCATCATGCATGTAGAAGACATAAGGGCTTACATCTATTGTAAGAAGGAACCTGTTGGATTGGATAGGTTAAGGGTGCACATGGACACAATGTTGAAACCAGACAAAACGTTCATGGATGAATACATCAAATGGAATGATCACCCCATTATTGAATATGCCACGACATATGAATTATATGAAACTAAATGGATAAAGATATTGTTGAGAAGAATCCATGATGACTTGTTTTGGATTGGATATGTACTAGTAAGAATAACAAGAGACCTAATTCATGAGATGATAGGCCTTTCTAAGATAGGTGCCATCCTTCCTGTGGGTAAGGATGTCAGGAAAATGGTGGAACAAGTGTGTAGATCTAGAAGTGATAAGCGTGGCATGACCATTGAGCCTATAGAGCAACCAGACATCAAGCTGATATCAATGACATTGGGTTATAGATTTCATCATACTAGCAAGGTGAATAGTGTGTCTGCAGGCACTATTCTAGCAGCCATATGTCTTGTGCAAGAAGATGGAGAGTTCAACTTGTGTGAGATCTTGCACGCATAGTTGATAGACAATATCAAAGCTATCAAACCTGACAAGACTAAGGTATTCAGGTTAGGGTCCCTAATCATCTATATGTACCTTCATATAGTTGGTAAAGTGTCAGACTTATATCTAGACAAATCCATTCCTACCATGCCTCAAATATCAAACAAGGTATCCACAGAAAGCACACTTAGAGATTACATTACTTTGGAATTAAAGACCTTCAGAGCAAGGATGCAGATGAGGTACAAGATTCATGAGAGTATTGTAGAGAAGTATAAGGATACAATATGCTTCATGGTGGAGATTGATACTACATGTATGGAAGCTATGGAACCTAGAACTAAGTGGATTCATCCACTTGGGTATGAATTTGAAGAACAAGTTCTTGAAGCTTATGCACAGGTATTGCTATCAGCCCCCAAGGATGACAATGAACCTAGGTGGGGAACCTATGAAGAAAAGACTAAAGAAGTTGATGCTAAGCTTAACAGTGTTGCAATAAAAAGAAAAGTTGCAAAGGTCACATCAAATATCCTAAGAATACATGGTGTATCACAAGAAGACCTTGATAAAGTAAGGGATGAGAAGATTTCCCTAGAATTGAAGAACGCAACAGAAGAACAAGAAGATCCCAAGATGAAAAAGATAAAAATTGAAAAAGATGACAGTCATAAGGATAAAGAAGACAATACTCCTTCTACACCCAAAGATACTCCTCCAGAGTATAAACCAATGGTCAAGAGGAAGAAAGAAGCTAGCATTGATCATCCATCCTTGCAAGCTACAAGGAGCAAAAGAAATACTCAAGCACCTCCTAAGGTAGGATTCAGGTCTAGCCTTAAAGTTCTGAGCTCTAGAATTATTGATGAGGGTAGGATTGATCAAGTAAGGAAACATTATGAATCATATAGTGAGATTGATAAGTCAAAAATTCATAGTATGATTATCAAGCATATGATAAAGTTCAAGAAGACAGTTCTTGAATTGAAAAAAGAAATTCCAGATAATGTATGGGACATTTTAGAACACCTTAAGAGACAAGCTAACGAGGAAGATCAAAGAATAAGAGAAAAAGTATTAGAAGATAAACTACCTGTATGTTCCAAAGATGAAGAAGCACTAATATTGAATCTGGAGAAGCTGCACCTAAGAACTAAGATGAGAACTCTTCATATCATGAATAAGGACTATGAGCTAATAACGAAGGAAATAGAAAAAGCATTTGAGAAGGTGTTGTTGGAACAATAGATCAAACCACCCACTGCACCCATCACTTATGCACCCATTAAGGAAGATAAAGTGACAGAGCCCACTAATATACCAATGATAGGTCCTCAGGACTCAGCACCCATAACAAAAACTCAAACAGAGGCAAACAAGTTTGTGCCCATATCAGATTCACACAAAGACAACACAATTATCATAGATAATGTGGAAATAGCCATGGCAGCTACTGATAAATATTTGGACAAGTTTGAAGAATCATTTGTTAGTACTGAGGAAGCAGAAATCCTATGTAGCAATACCCCTTCCACTCAATAAGAAGAAGTATTCATAAAAGATATATCTGATAAGAAAGAAGGAGTAGAGGTAGAAAAGAAAGATGAATCTTCTATTGATTTGGTCAAGGTGAAGCAAGAGGTGATGAATAGAACTCCCTCCTCAGCATTGTTGTCATGTTTCACACCTGACACTAGCAATTTGGACTCCTGGAAGGAAGAAGACTTGATTAAGTTCAGCGTCCTAGCTATGGAGAAGGCTAAGGAGAAGCAAATAATGAGAAATCCTCTCCTGGTAGAATCGGTAATATTTTGAATAGTTTTATGCCTAAAGATAAGAAGATGCTAAATATACAATCAGGCGACGATGTGAGCTCAGTCATCTCTTAGTTAAAAGTAAATTTTTCAAGCCTAGAAGAATCTACAGCCATAGTGGCAGAGGAGAAGTACTTAAAGAAGAGACTCAATGAACTAATGAATAATTTTGCACTAGACTTGAACTCTCTTAAGTCTGGTCAGGCATCATTAAAGGAGTTTGCAGATTAAGGAAGAAAAGTCATTGCAGAATCCATGGATCAGGATAAGTTCACTGATACCCATCTTAAGAAGATCAAAGATGCAAAGACAATGATTGAGAAGGTGAAGAATTTAGTACTAGACACATCTACTGATGTGAACATATGCAACAATGTCTATCAAGGTCAATTAGACATAATTGAGAAGGCAGAAAAAGAAATGGAGAAGATAAGGTCTAGACAAACTCAGTTGAGGAACGCTCTTGCGCCCTCACTAGACATTCTCATCCATAACATAAAGGAGATTGATGCAACCATGATAACCTATGATCAAGGTCTAAGCAAAGAATTGGAAAAGATGGAGAAGCTTCAATATGCATTATGCACCCATCTACAGATAGTCAATTCTCTGATAACCTTTTGGAAAAAGGAGATCTAGAACCTCAAGATTGCTTATCCGGATGTTTTCCCTTAGTGAGTAAGTGTACATATAGTTTTTTGATGCAACTTTGTCATTAATGTCAAAGGGGGAGTTGTATAGAATATGGAATACATATATGTATAGGGAGATATAAATTTATGTATAGAAGACAAAAGTTTTTGTGTTAAGGGACAGTTAGCAACTTGGCCATATTCCTTTGTTGCCATCAATGACAAAGGGGGAGATTGTTGGCAAGTTGTCTATACTGAAGTATATGACTAGATATAGTGTTGTCATTATGGCAACAAAGTCATATAGTAGTTTGGATTTAGTGCACTAAGTATAAAGATTAGAATTCAGCTAAGTGTTGAAGATTGGACGGTGTACAGAGTTCCGGCAGCTTAGAGCATTTGCGCCCATGTGTATAGATGAATTATGATATGTGCCCTAGAAGTTAAGGTTGTTAGACTAAACTCATGCTTATTCTAAGAGCACATAAGAAGATATGCAGTGGTGTGAAAGTTACAATCAGTTGAAGTTGCACAACTAGTGTGTGCCAACAGAGAACTGAGCATGGAGTCGACAGTCAACATTTTGGTTTACGATCATGATGTAAAGTTGTAATGGCCATGCACCCATTATATTTAGGTTGCCAACATATTTATATGTTTAATTATAAGAGCGCTTAACCCAATTCATTTGGAAGTGTTATTTATAATAGGTCTAAGAGCCGACCTAGTTGTTTGTTTTGTATAAGTGCATAAATATAAGGTGCGCCCATTGTATTCGATAGAAGTGTGGAGATAGAAGTTGTAATAGAGTCATAAGCAGAGAAGAGAAATAAAAAGATAGCATAAGATTTATTAGAGCTTGACTAGAGATCAAGACATTAGCGCATCAAAGGAACTGCTCAGACAAGCAGTGTCACAGTGACAGTTCACCCGACAGATATAGTGTGTATCTGATCTCAGAAGGTTGTAGCCTTCATCATTTGAGCAATGAGCTCTAGGATAGTGAGTCCACTCCCCTAACAGGGATCATTGTAAAAGAATCATAATAGGGTCTGACCCTTAACAAGGTCTATTGTACTTAAAGCATTGTAAAGTTACTCCTAACAGGGTAAAGGATCTTCTAACAAGGATCACTAAACACTAGTACAGATTATTAGTGGGTATCAAGTCCCACCGGGGTTTTTAACTATTTGGGTTTCCTCATAACCATATTGGTGTCATGTGTTGATTTCATGTTTCATGTTTATGTGAATGTTTAATTCAGTACTTAAGCATTTATTATTCAGTATAAAAAGCAAAGTAAAAAGATAAAGTTTAGTGAACACTGATTCACCCCCCCCCCCTCATCTCAGTGTTCCCATTCCTAATAGACCTTGTCAAGGGTCGGACCCTGTTAGGAGTCTTTTATAATAGTCCATGTTAGGGGAGTGGATGCATTGTCCTAGAGCTCACTACTCAAGCAATGAAGGCTACAACCTTCTGATCTCAGATACACACTATATCTACTGGATGAATTATTACTGTGACACTGCTTGTTTGATCAATTCCTTTGATGTGTTGATGCTTTGATCTGATCAATTCCTTTGATGCATTGATGCTTTGACTTCTTGAAAAGCTCTAATACATCTTATAGACTCTTCACACACTTATGCTCTGCTTGTCACAACTCTATATCAACTTGTTGACACCGAAATTTTCAAGTTCTAAATGGACAGGATGTTAGGGAAGTATGATGTTAAATTTCAGTTTTATATCATTTGCTTATGTTGAAAAAATTAAAATGATAAAAGAGAAAATGTATTTTCATTTAGTAGATTGTTAATTGTTTTATTCTAATTCCATAAATGCATATTTAATTTTGAAAATAAATAATTATTATAAAAATAAAATAGGTTGAACAAAAGGCGACGAGAGGAAGTTGAACACTCAACCTCTCAAGCTAACCTTTTTCCTACCTATCTACCCTCCTACCCCCTAAACAGTTAGTCTACTTATTTTCTTCAAGAGGGTTATGAGAAAATACTTATTTATCTTCATTTTTATGTGCAGGTGAGAAATAAAAACAACCTCTTACACAGGGAGTTATCTCTTCCCTAATTATCTTTTGTAATTTAAATAATGTGATTTTTATTTTATTTTATGTATTTACCTATTTTTCTAATTTTAGGAAAAAGAACAGGGAGAGGGAGTTGAACACTCGACCTCTCGACCCATTCCTTTTCCTACCTAACTACCCGACCCTACCCCCTACCAATTGCTCTATATTATTCTTCGAGAGTGTGTATGTAAATAAATGTATAAATTTTAGATAATCCTATTTCCTTCAAAATAAATTTTTAAAATAAATATTGTTTATTAGAGAGAAATTTTGTATGTTGAATTACTAATATTTATTTTTATTCCTAATTTATGTTTTACCCTAAAATTTTAAAATATATGATGAAGTAAGTGTATTATTTGGTAGATATTAATTTGTTTAGGGTTTTGATGTAATTTCATATCACTTTCTAATTTTCATATCCTTACATGTGATTAAATATTTTCACCTTGGTTATATTTAATATTTTTTAGGATGAAAAGATTTTAGTGTTATTACATTATTATCGAATTTTAGTTGTGTATAATGAAAGTTGATTTTTCATAAATATTTAGGGTTTGTATAATGATTAATTGATATTTACTTTTTAGTTCCAAATCCCTAAATGTAACTTTTTCACCTTTTCCTTTTATGTTGATTTTAGGGCAAAGTGGGTGTTAATGATTTTTCCTTTCTTTAATTTGATTTTAACTTTTCATTTTGTAAATTAAGTAAGTTATTAATATGTACATTTTAGAATTTTTATTTAGAAGGTGAGATTATTTTAGATTTCCAAAACTACTTGTATTTTTATATATATTGGTTGTAGCATTATTTTACATTAGAAATATTTTGTAATATTAGGGTGGCTATTTTGTAAAAATAATGTACTTGCCCTATGTGAAGTTATTTAAATATTATTATAAATTTAGGGTAAATGCCCCCTTTTAAGGGTGAATTATAAAACTCTCTACCCTAATGTTTTTAAAAATACTTCTATTGCATTATGTTTGAGGAATGAATATTTTTAATATAAATGCATTATGTCTTATTTTGAACATAGAAGTAAAATTCTAAACACAAGGTCATAATTTATAAATGTTTTAAGTATTGTCTTATTAATAAAATTTCCTATGTTTTGATAATTAATATGGGCAACTTATGACTAATGTTTAATTTTTATGGTCCACTTTATTTATCAAAATACATTTATAGATTATGGCATGAGTTTATTATTAATTAATAAATGAATGATAGTGGTCTTTATAAAAACCTAATACATTATGAATATGATGATTTTTTATTTTAGGTTTTATGGCTATCTAATGATAGGTGTTTTTTTTGCAGGAAATTAAATATCAGATTATTATGCACGGAACACCAAAGAACAATAAATTAATATATTTATAAGGGAGATTTTCCCGAACAACCATTGTTATGGTTTGTTATGTACATTTTTAGGGTACTTGATATGATTAGGTCCTGTGAAAGGGCATGTCCTTTCATACGGAACCATTGGCAAATATATTTATAATAGTTCATACCGTAAACAAGAACACAATTTATCACAACAAAAACCTACCTTCTCACGGACTAGAATTTAATGTCTCAAGATGTTATGCATGGATATCTAATAAGTGTTTATACCCTATTGTTAATATAGTTTCTTACGTTTGATCAGTTTCTTGGATTACTCTCTAACCAGGGTATCCTATTATGCTTTCTATTTTATGCATTCATTTATGATCAATTTGTACAATTTGAATAATGATAGCATGGTCTAAGAACCTATTGTTGTTTCCTTTTGGGCTCTTAAGTTGAGTTAAAAACCATAGGACCTATTGTATGAATTTTTGTAAAAGTTTTGTTTAAATAGGAGCTTGTAGGGTGATGATCTCATTCTGCAGAAATGAGTTATCTTAAAACCATCTCCAGTTACATGTAGTATCGAATGTATCTGATTCTATTTTCAATTTGGCATCAGGCACTGGTCTATTCATTTATTTGATTTTGTCATTTATTTCTTTATGTGAAGTACATTTCTAATCTACTATCTTATTTATCAAGCATTCAATTAGGTTTAGCATTAATTCTTAGCCATAGTTTAGATTTCAAACTATCTGAATATTAGGATATTAGGTTACTTTATCTTCCAAGGATTAGTAACCCCTTTGGAAGAGATTTTGTTGTTTACGCACGTAGTTTGTGCAGTTAGACAGTATATTCAATTTAGGCCTACCAGGATTGGTTCAATCGAACCAAAATTGTAGAGGCATCTACTGTGCATGTTAGTTGGTCTCAAAATGATCAACATTTTTGAGCCCCAACACAACTTCCACACTAATTACAATGGGTGCATTTCATATTTATATGCACATGCAAAATGAATAACTAGATCGACCCCTTTAACCAATTACATACAACACTTCCAATTGAATTGGCTCAAGCGTGTTTACAACCAAACATATTTACATGTCAGCAACCTAATTACAATAGGTGCATAGCCTTTACATCATTAGAATATAACCACAAATCAAAATACTAACAATCAGTTTCTTACTCTGTTCTTCTCTAGCGCACACTGGTTGTGTAACTTAAACTATCTGTAACTTTGGCATACTTGCATATCTGATCATGCACTCATAGACTAAGCATGAATATAGTCTAACCAACTTATCTTCTAGGGCGCATACCATAACTTAGTCATACGCACGTGCGCTGATGCTCTGAGCTTTAGGTACTCTGTACACTGTCCAGTCTTCAACACTTAGCTGATTTATGATCTTCTCATCAAGTGCACTGACTCCAAACTACTATATGACTTTGTTGCCATAATGACAACACTATACTAAGTCATATACACCAGTATAGCCAACTTGCCAACAATTATATCACTTTAACAAGATAAAAGTATTAAAAAAAAGCACTGCTTCAGAGATAGATGGCATGTTGAGCACAAAATATAAAAGAAAACTTTCTTCGATCTTCTTTTACCTGAAAACAAATCTTAAGAGCCTGGCTATAAGTACCCCCAAAAAATTGATATGGATGTCATCATATAAGCACCAATACTGTCAAATTATCAGCTACAAGGCTAAATTGGATCATGATATTAAAATTTATTGACTGATTTCAAGGGCTTTTTTAATGGAATCTGTGGTTTTTTTTATACTTGTGCGGACTTGAAAGTTATTGAAATACTTAACTAAAAGGAAAGCTGAGGGAAAAACCCTCGTGATAATTGTTCTGGGTGTTTTAAATATTGTTTCAATCTGCAGGTGTTTATACAGGAAATGAAGAGGCGCGACCACCAATCCATGTTTCAAGATACACAACAAAGAAACCCTAATGGCATGATTGCAAAGGCACAAAAATACAACAGAAAGTGAAATGACATGTTCTTCCATGTAATATCCTCATATCATACCGAAGATGAAGCTTCAAAAGGTAAAGAATAACTACAGAACATGGCCACAGTTTTGTTACAAAATTAGAGATAGACCCCTCTAGTGTACAAAGTTTTCTAGGAGTATAAACTTTGTACACTGGAGGGCTTCACATGAAAACTGAAAACCCTATGAAAACTAAAAACCCTATGCATAGCAGATTGAAGAATGCAAGCGCTTCGCCGTGAAACAATGTTGTGCAGAATACCTTCAAAATGAAACAACTTGGCTTCGCAGTGCCCTAAAAAATGAAACAACTTGGCTTCGTAGTGTAGAATGCCTTCAAAACTCAACAACTTGGCTTCACAGTGTAGAATGCCTTCAAAATGCAGTTCCCTCAAAAATGAATGGGTAGCCCTCAAAAATGCGGATGCCAAAATAGAAATAATGAAGCCCACGGACCCGATGAGGTTTTATAAAATGGGCGTTCAAAAAGTGGAATTTGGCCCTCAAATTCCAATTCCACCTTTTCAAGTGGAAGATGTAAATGCTCATTTTGAGCCAAAATGAGCATTTACATCTTCCACTTCTATTTCTATGTTGCACTCCCAAATTGAGGATTTGGCGAAATGGGAACAAACAAATGTCAATTCTAGTCTAATTCCCGCTACCAAACGAGCCCTTATAGAACTAGACGTTGCAAGCAAAGTGGGATTAATGGGCTTACTCCATGTTTGGATGCCATTGTGTAATTTAGGGTCTATTTGGTAGTAGAAATTAGACTCGAATTGGCATTTGTTATTTCTGATTTTGTCGAATTCTATGTTTGGGAGTGCAATATGAAAATAGAATAGGAAGATGTAAATGCTCATTTTGCCCAAAATGAGCATTTACATCTTTCATCTGGAATTGGAATTGGAATGGAAGCAAAGCAATTTTTTAAATTTTTCATGTCTACACTTAATTTTTTATTTGTGTGGGGAGGGATTTAATTTATTTTTTATTTGTTAGGGTGGTTTGTAACTTTATTATTTATTCGAATTTATTCAAAAAATAATTCAAATTTTTTGCCATTTTTTTTTTCAAATTTTTTTTTCAAATTTTTTTGACGAATTTTTTCGTCGATTTTTTTTTCAATTTTTTTTTTCAAATTTAATTTTTTATTTTTATGAATTTTTTCTTGAATTTTTTTTTTGAATTTTGGTTGCAATCAATGATTGTAACTTGGTTGCCTGCCACCAACTTTGGTTGCCTAAAATAGTCTTCAATTCCATTAATAAAAATGAATTATTAAATTCAAAAACATTAAAATAATTAAAAATAAATAAATATAAAATCATACTCAAATTCTAATTTTAGTTTCAAAAAGTGGAACCAAACAGTCCAAACATAATAAGAAAATGAAAAACCAGATTATCAAATCCATGATTTGACCATTTCCAGCATTTGATCAAATCCAACATTTTCTAATTTCCGCTACCAAATGGGCCCTTAGGCCCTGTTTGTTTGTAGGAATTGAGGTGGAATTAGGTGCGGAACTTCTGCTTTTTCACCAAATCCACCGTTTGGAACGCTAAAAAAGAAAATCTGGTTATACCACCAAAATCTGATTATACCACCAAAATGGGCGGCACCATCTTCCCACCCATTAGGTGGAATTCAAAATGATAATCTGGTTTTGGGTTTTTGTGAACCCCATTTAATTATGCGGTCGGGTCCATTTTTTGTGAAACAACTCAAAAACTTCAATTGCTGTGGGAATTACGCATCTAATTCATTTTCATCATTCAAAATATTCTTACGTTCTGCTATTTATATAAATATCCTTGAAAGAAATACAAGGTTGTATCGCTATTTGTGAACTTGCTTGAATATTCAGTGTCATCTCAAATCCTACGCATTATTATTGTCTGATCCTATTATCTTTTGTAAATACTAGTCAATTTCTTATCTTCCACACCCCTGCCAATCGTGGCGCTCTATGAAATATGTTTGGCTCTTCAAACTGGTCGAGCTCTCTGCTTCTCCATAGATGTCTGTTCGCAACGAATAATTTCTTTGGGAGAGTTCAGCTACACATCAATGGGGGTAACGACATCATGTCTTTTGTCCCTTTTCATCAAACCTATTTTATGTGTGCTTCACAACATTATCCTCTGAAGACCTAGCCAATTATCACCTAATTTTTTTTGTTCATGGCAGCAACAATGAAGCATAACCAAAGATTTTGAAATTGTAGAATCAAATGCAGAAATATGAATTTCTCAATTCCAATTTTAATTTTGAAATTAGCAAGAAAATGCAGAAGATGGATTGTCTCAGTCATCTTCCGCGTCAACCAAACGGTTCAAACTATCTTTTGAATACGCAAAATCAGAATTTCAAAACCTTATTTTGAGATAATCAGATTTTGAGTCAAATTCTAATTCCTCAACCAAACCTTATTTAGGGTCCATTTGTTTGTTGGAATTAGAATGGAATTGGGATTGTCAAATTCTGGAGTTGACATTTTTGATGTTTGTATTCAAAACATGGAACTAGAATAGGGATTTGTTAATTCCCATTTACCCCCAAAATTAGTATTTGAATCTTTCATCTAAATAGGTGGAATTGGAAAATCAATTCCAATTCCACTTAAATGAGAATTGGGGGTAAAGCAAAATTTATAATATTTTAAAATTCATATGCAAACAACATTTTCCATCTTCTCATTATGAATTCCAGATGAACCAAACGGTTCTAGCCATATTCCAAAAACTATTTTCCGGATTTAATACTTCCAGAATTGTCAATTGTTGGAATTTGACAATTCCAGCGTTATTTAATTCCAAAAACTGGATTTAAGCAGTTACAATATAGAGAATTGAAATTGTCAGAAAAAGGATTAAATAGAATCTTTTCCTATTTTTATGGAACCACTATTATTTAGGGAATAAAAATAATCTTATGTTCCCATGTGGTTGCTTAAGTGCAATTTTTTATTAAATTTAAGCAGGTGAAGTGCTCCCATGCAAACTTTTCTCCTAAGGAAAGGATAAATTGGAATCTTTTCCTAGTTTAGTGGAGTAGTTATTGTTTAGGAGTTGAAAATAAGCTATGGGAAAGAAGGGGGTGTTGGCTAGAAATAAGCAACTACTTATTGAGAAAAGTAACATGTGTCTTCACCATATTTTTCCCATCTCTTTTTTATTTGCCTACAATTTTGTACTCGAATTTATTTGAAAGAAATATGACAAAAATTTTGATTTAAAAATAATATTTAAGACATTGCTTTAAATTAAGTAGCAAACAATACCATCCATGAGGCCACTAGCTCCACAAATTGTGCCACAAAAGGTTGAGCAACTGTTGCTAGCAAAAATAAGTTAAGCAACAGCATGGAAACATGCCCTAAGTTATGAAGAAAAAGAGGGGCTTAAAATAAGTTGTCATTGCTTATTGAAAAAGCTCCATGTGTCTTCATAAATTTATTTCCCTCCCTTATTTGTTTCTAAATTTTCTCTTTTTCTTTTATCACCAATTTTTCTCTCCAATTTTTATATAAAAAAGTATTATTAAAATGATTGTTTAAAAACAAGCAACAATAGTAGCATTTGCTTGGGGCCACCAGCTCTACAAAATACTCCTAAAAGATCTATACAGTAGTTGCTAGACAAAATAAGTCTAGCAGTTGCATGGGGCCTTGCCCTTAGTGGGCTTAATGTGGTTTTGTAAATGGGGTTGCAAGCAAAGTGGGCTTAATCTTGGATGAAACTTCATGGTTAAGTGTGCTTGAACTAGAGAAGTACTAGGATGGGTGACCTCCTCACCTCTGTGAGCATCACCTAGATGTAATGAGTGCTAGGAGAGAGACGTCAGAAGGTGTGCACCCTAACATCTGGGGTCCACACAGGTCACCACATGGACCCCCAAACATAATTTGTTTTTTTGTCTAATCGACATCCTAATTGGCAACCCCAAACCAAAATTTAGGTCATTGACTTAGTGTTTGTCCATGTCATCAACCCCATTACTAGTGACATGTCAAAAAGACCCCAATTCATTGCATCGACTGGGTCATGTGCGGGCCCACCACTGGAAAATGGCCTCATTTTCATTTGTAGTGGACACAGTGGCCTTGTCAAATTTGGCCACATGGCCATCGATTCAAATATCTCCACTGCCTTATATTCCCACTGCTACCTACTAGTACAATGTCTTACTGCAATTAATATGTGTCACCTCTCCTTAACTTCACCACCCTAGTTTCCCTTATCAATGCATTTACCATTTAGTACACATGTCTCCTCATACAAAGCACCATATGTCATTCATTTCTAACACACCCTTTCTAGAGTCTTCTCACTAGTACAAAAACAACAATATATGACTAAATAAACTATTAAAATTGTAGATAAATGACTAATTTTGGTCACGTGACCATTAGTAGTTTATTGTCGGTCATTTATCTCATGACCAAATTTATGACTAAACTATTTTAGTCATTGATTTGGTAATTTATTTAGTTGTTTATTTGGTTATTTATTTGGTCATTTATTTGGTCATTTATTTGGTTGTTTATTTGGTCATTTATTTGGTCATTTATTTAGTCATTAATTTAGTCATATTATGGCACGATGGAATCGAACCATGATCCTCCTACTTGTAAAGTAGGTGCTCTTCCATTGAGCTAGTACCCTTTAAAGAATAATCAAACCATGTATACTATTACTTTCCATTAAACATGATTTCAAGTTTTTCCATCTACAGTTCAAGGGTTTTTTGGTTCATTACGACTTCAAATGGAGGTGACTTCTTTCATGCATTGAGTAGAAAATTCACATGATAGTGAGATGAAAAGGAGGTCTATTCACTATTTTCTATGCTCTACTCACTACTCGAAAGATTCAATCTCTACTATCATATAATGTAACCACTAATAGTTGATAGAAAGGAGTAAAATCACTAAGGTTAATGATAGTGATGTATCAAAGACCCATAGCAGTGATCTATGCAATGAAGATAAAAAAGAATGATTTTTACGTTGGTACTTTATAGTGGAAAGAACACTTGACTACTAATATTCATTGTCATAGCAGTAGGTCATAAAGTTTATAACAGTCACCAAGAGCACCAATATCAAAGCAAAGGCAACATGTGACCATGCACCAATGAAAAGTAGTGATGTTAATGGAAAAATAAAGAACATGAAGGGCACAAAATAATAAACATCAGAATAATGATCAAAATACATCAAAGATACATGGGGAGAATGTAGTCAAGTACAAAGCAATGAGATAAGTAGTGGTGTATAAGAGAATGAGAGGAGATTATCACAATGTCTGCAGATGGTCTTAGTGATACTAGCTACCATCAAAGAAAAAAATGATTCCATATTGAAGATGATCCAAGAGGGTCATGTTATAATGAGGACAAATGGAGCATGAAGATAGTGATGTAGTCTAGGGATATATATTTCATGTGGAGAAAAAAGTATTGTTCCAAGCAAAGATATTATAAGGACAAAACTATATCACTGTCATTATAGAAGTACAATGATTGGTCCTAGGATTATACTCATAATTAAAACATAAGGTAATTTTGCTTCATGGATCGATCTACTCAATGGTTCCTTTCTATTCATAGATGGATCATGCAGTTCTCTTCAAGTCATTTTCATCCTTTAGAGACATATGTATTGTATCATCATTTTTCTCATTGTTTCAAAGTTACTTTCACTTTTTTAAAGTGCACCTTCCATCATAGACAGAGAATTCATCAGTAATGAAAAAGAGAGAAAAGGTAAATGAGTATAAAAAAAATGATAAGAACCTCCTCTAGGGATCATATCCATCATGGTCCAAGATCTCTTGGTTATCCTTCAATTGTATTCACCGTTCATGGATTTTTTGGTTATCCTAAAATCATTACAGTCCATGAGACCACATTTCTTTGAGGCATTTCATCAAACAATTCAAGTGCCAAATTTATATACATAAACTCAATGAAGCTACAACTCTACATCCTTTATGCTATCAGGTGTACAACATTAATAAGAAATTTATGATGATTTAATTATAGAACTACTGGTCCATGTAAAGAATATAGAGTACATATTTGATGTTATGAATAGAGGATCAAAGCAAGAACAATAATCATGAAATTGATAAGACATGGACATAAAGGATACAAAGACAAAGAACACAACAAAGGAAATCATTATCATTGAAGCATAGTGATACGCTAGTAAAATAGAGATTTCCAATAAGTACAAACAATGTAGATTAGAATGAAAGTCAATATATAGATGTAGTCAATGAGATGAAGACATTGTGCTGTGAAAAGAGCATTGATATTCATATTAATGAAATCAGTGATGAATGAAATGGAGAACGTAGATTTTTGCTGTTAATAATGGCTGCTTCAAATAGAGATAATATAGATGTTGCACAAAGCATAAAATAATGTTCATTATAAAGGATAAACACATTAAGATCAAAAGATAGTAGTTACTTAATATACTAGGTTTTCAATAGGCTATTTACTTAAATGATGTCTAACATAGATCTTATTTAAAATGTTGATCCCTATATAAGAATAGTCCTGGCATACCTTTTCAATTGCATTTACTAAATGTTGACACATTCCCTAGTGTCGGTAATGATGTCAAGTTCCACTAAGAGGCATCTCTGCAAAATGGGCTCCATGGATCCTGTGTCATGATTTAGCAATCATAAAAACTGCATCAGGTGAGCCTCTAGAGAATTATTCCTTGTGTATTGTACAGATTAAATGAAACTATTAGTCTCAGATATCTACAAACAAATTGCATGTTAATCAACAAAACCTTCAAAAAAATTTGAAAAGCAAAAAAAACCTGATTGACGCAACATAAAGTATTGCATCATCCTTCTCCAACATTGCAGTGTAAAACCCTTGATAATTCAAAATACTCAAATTTGACCTGTACAATAAAATATGTTTTCATATGAGGACAATAGATAAAACCTGTGGTAATCACATAAAATTTGATATTATGAGATTATATAGGTCATACACTGGTGGGGCTTCAAATCAAGAAAAAATTCATAAAGATGAAGGATCAAATTATGAGAAACTACAAGCCTTGAATTGATTCTTGTAAATGAATTCATTTCATTTCTTTATCAAAGTGTGGTCTAGTAAAAATAACAATGGTAGGTTGTTACTACTGATTAAAGTTAATGTCAATGAGAGGGGGCACCAACCTCAATAAGAAGTATGTATATAACTAATGGGAAATATCACTAAATCCTATATACAGGTCTGCTTCAACTTTGGCAATCCAAAGAGTAGTTGTACCAATAGATCGAGGATCTGTAGCATCAACACTTGAAGTATTTTACTCATTCAATCATCAAATTATTCAGATTTGTTGTGTATAACATTGTCATTGGACATCTGGTCAATTAAAATTTTGAAAATAGTTTTCCAATATAGCATATCACCATTGTAGTTTCAATAGTTGCAATTGATTGATATATCAGATCTAAGGTTTCTATGTTAGTGTTTTCATGTTTTGGCATGTTGTTGACAGACATATATTATTTAGTTCCAATATCACTTTGGTTTGAATCTCAGAATACAAGGATTTAATTTATTTTTACAGACCCTCATTTCATATTCAAATGTCCATCTTTGCTCACAAAAATCATAAAAATATAAAGAAATCAGAAAATTGAGAAAATCTAGATTCGGTACATCATAATAAGGCCTATTTTTCATTACTTGGTGGTAAATAATAGTAAAATAATAGTTGGATTTAAAATTCAAGGCCTAAATTCATATGCATTTAACAACAAAACAAAGATTGACAATGAGGCACTAAAGTAAGAAGTGGAAACATCATATGCCAAATGAAAGGAAAGTAGAGAACTGTTAAATTTGAATGTTAACAAAGGAGTTTATAGAAACTTCACGATGTTTAGCCACAAGGATATTCTAAATCAATGAAAGGGTCTCAAAAAATGACAGTGGCATGTGATGACACAAAACATGGAGTCAAGTAAAGGACATGTGATGATCCAAGTGGCAGGGGTTTAGTAGAGAGTAGTTAATGCATAATAGTAAGATAATTTATTTCAAATATTATAGTTGGAAATGCTCTAGTAGACATGCACACAAAATGTAATCAATTACAAAAATTGAAACATAGTAAAATTTTCATTGCAACTCAAAGCAGGCATCAAACCATCCATATAAAGATTAAAAAAAGCTATATGCACAAGAACCCCAAAAATGAAACCATAATTTCTATCAAGATATGTATTCTTGGAATGCCTTAAATAAAAAATTACAGAAAGCATGCATCCATACTATGATGAAATAAAAACACAACAATAAGAGACAAGACTACATAGAAAAAGTTGGCATGCTACAGTCATTACATTGTCGAATACAAGGTAAGTCATACTTGGAAAAAAAATGCCATTTTTATAATAAAAAATGTATCAATCCTGCCCAATATAGATAACTTGTAGAACAATCTCATCTATTAGTATCCCTGCTGAGGTCAGACTGGAACATAACCAATTATCTTTTTACCTTACTGTTTACACTTTGTGCCAGACTTCCTCTGGTATATTCTTAAATATATCTTAAGCCAGTGATACTGTTAAATTATTTCTGCACTTACACTCAATTATATAACCTTTTGTTGTTTCTAGTTATGGGCTCATGGATATCATTTTTAGTTGTGTCTAGCTACCTTGCCCTATGGCTCAATCAAGGTGATCTTATAGATTTCTCATGGCAGAGGACATGTCTGATTTTAAGTTATGTTGGTGTTTCTAAGAGTAGTCTATCTCTCATAAGGTTAAATTTTGAGATCCTTTTTCATTGTCAATAAACTTGCAAAAGTTGATTGTATGAATCAAATAGTTCATTGGAAACATCTAAATGCCAAACACTAAGATAGTCTCTTCTCCTAAGTAGCAGTTGCTACAAATTCCTAAAAAATGTATACATCTTTTTCACCATAAATTATCATCAACCTTGACTAGCATGTGATTAGCCTCCTAGTTTCATGTGCCTAGAAGCATAATCCCAAGAAAGAGGGTGTTGTAACCTAAATTACTCTGTGGGAGCACTTTGAATGAGATGCTGCAATATATGTATAACATTCAATCGATATAATGTTTCTCTTGTAATGAAAGATAAAATAATAAATTGAAAAGTTTTTTGTATTCAAGTAAACTACAATTTAATTGTTAAGTAACATCTACCATTCTAATTTGACTGAAACTGATGTTTGTAGACAATTTGCTACTTACAAAAGATCAAAAATCTATGAAGTTGATTGATTTTGGCCTTGCTAGGGAAGAATCTCTAACAGAGATGATGACTGCAGAAACATGAACATATCATTGGATGGCTCTTGAGGTTTGGAATTTGTCATTTTTTTGACTCTCTTCTTTTTGGATAACATATAGTACTACAAGAATTATGTGTAAAATAGACCTAAGTTGGCACTGGTGACAAAGAAGTAAGTAAAATTAAAAGGATGGTTTGTGTCAAGACAAACAAATTTATGTAATTGTTATTGATAGATCAAAGAGTACAATGATTGTTTTATTCAAATTTATTGTGCTTTGTTGTCTCGGTCACTTTTTCTGATTAGTTTGGGCATTTATTTTCACACAAATGGATTGAATATCTATTGAAGGTGATTTGGTAACATTGTGCAATGAATCATCTTTGTTTTGAATCCATTTTGGGGGCTAGTTGTGATGGATATTGAGAGAATCAACCAAATCTGTTAAAATTATTAATAAACCCTCATTGTCAGAGCTATTCATAAGGATTTGATGGTATCTACACATTTAACTATTGTAAAAATATCTTTCTTGTTTCGTTTTGAAGTAAACTCACCAATATTTCAAATGAACTTGGTTTAACATTGATTTGGTCATGTGTTCTACAAAATATCTAATGCCTTAGCAATAGTAACATGCAATTTTCTGAGTTTTCTTTTGTCAGTAAACTCCGTCTTGGTACGGGGGTTATAACTATATATTTAACCATTGGATTCTCCTAATTTTTGGATATGTTTCCATGAAGCTAATTAACTACAATATCACCAGAGTGATTCTCCAAATTAATTGTATGTTGAAAGATGTGACTGACTGAGTATAGGTCTAGAAAAATGCTAATAAAAGGATAGTCAAATCTATGATCATTTCTTTGTTTTATTTGATCAATGGTTGATTGGATCTTATTGATAACTATTAGAAAGTAAAGTCCACCAAGATAACTGAGAGTGGGGGGGGGGGGGGGGGGGGGGTGAATCATTGATTTGATAATTATAACCTTTATCATATTTAATAGATTTTAACTATATAAGCAATATAATCAACAACTATAGAAAGATACTCATACACAATGACCCAAGATATGTTGACTAGGGAACCTCTTGATCAAAGAGTAAACCCCAATGGGAATGATGCCCATAAAAGATGCACTAATATAAATTTTCCTTATGAAAGGATGGACTTTTTTAGGAGTCTTATGAAATACATTCAGTACATATGAGTCCTTGTTAAGAGACTTTGAATCCCTGCTAAAATATTCTAACCCTGTTAGGAGTTTATGGAAGATAGAAGGACCCACTACCCAAAAAACTTCAATGACAAGATCAATGAACACACTGTCCAAATGATCTCTAGATTATTCAATAGAATAATATGTTACCTCTTCTCTAACTGTGCCAAACCGCACTCACTGCTACATTAGATCTCAATTTTAGATCTATGTACCTCGCATATCTTCTTTCCACAAATTCGCTTTCACAATTCCATTCACTCTTCCATTTATTACATTAAAATAAGGAAAACATTCCTTCCTTTATACCACACTCAAGTAAATACAAATGAGTCAGCATCCAAATTACAAAATAAAAGTTTCCACATGTTACATCAAAATTACACAAAATTGTCAGCTTCTAATTAGCATAACTCTTCATTCGTGCGACCTCAAAGTTTGTGCTATCATCCACATCACTATCAAAATGTCTTAAAATATTCTCAAACTGTACATAACCAGATTCTATCCTGATTAGGATATATCATCTAATTTCCACAAACCGCTACTCAGGAACACTGCTTGAATACTGCTTCCACTGAAATGCACATAACTTTCATAAATAAATGAATTACAGTCTATTCTCTTAACCATGAACATATAATACATCATAGAGTAAATCCTCAACATTGCATAGCTTGATCTCTAATATCCCACGTGCGCTAATCCAAACATTGTCTGCTCCTTTGCTAATCTTCAGTAGATCACTGTGTTGACATCAATGACAATCACAGTCATGAATGCAACAACAACTGCTATAGAATGGTTGCTAATAATCCCATAGAATATATTCAACATTCATTCCTAACAATATCCCCCATTGGAATTGATGGCAACATAGATGAAAAACATCCAATTTTCCATAAATCCAACACCTGCTGCTTTGAAAAATACTTCAAGTCCTCTTCATTAATCAAATCTTGCTTCATTTTCCTATTTAGTTCTCTTCAATAAATGGTACAAAAGTTTTTTCATGTACACTTCTCCCCCATTGACATCAATGACAAAAATTTCATCATTATGTCAACAACAACTCCAATGTCAAAAGACACTATCCAAGAAATACATTCACTAGAGTCCTCATGACTCAGCTTAGATACACATACTCCCCCATAGAGGAAGTACCAATATCCAGTCCAGAAGAAAGATAAGGCTCATATACCACTAGGCAGATGCAACAATCTACATCAGTTCTCAAGAGTAGGCTGGGGCATAACCCCAAGCATACCTCTCAAATACTCAAATGTATCCTTAGGAAAAGGTTTTGTAAATATGTCTGCAATCTACTCCTTTGTGCTTATGTATTCAGGTTTGACTTCTTTCTCAAAAACTTTCTCTCTTACTATATGATACTTAATATCTATATGCTTTGTCTTAGAATGTAATACAAGGTTCTTAGACATACTAACTATGTTGGTGTCGTCACAATGTATAACAATAGGCTCAACAAATTTAATTCCAATATCCTTCAGCATCTACTTCATCCAAATTATCTGGTTATAATTGTTTGTTGCTGCTACATATTCTACTTTTGCTATGCTTTGTGAAATACAATTTTGCTTCTTGCTTAGCCAAGAAACCAATCTTCCTCCAAGGAAAAATGCTCCACCACTAGTGCTCTTTTTATCATCAACACTATCTCCCCAATCAACATTTGTATATGCACATAGGGTAAAATCATCAAATTTTTCATACCACAATCCATACTCAATTGTGCCTCTTAAATATCTTAGTATCCTCTTCACTGCTGCATAATGTGATTCTCTAGGTTCAGCTTGAAATCTTGCTACAATTCCAACAAAATGTGCTATATATGGTCTTGTATGTGTCAAGTATTGCAATCCCCCAATCATAGATCTGTATTTCTTCTATTCAACTGCAAGAGTCTCATCTATGCTAGATAACTTATGTCCAGTTACCATAGGTGTTCCAACTAGTTTACAGTTCTCCATTCCAAATCTCTTTAACAAATCATTCAAGTACTTTGTCTGACTTACAAAGATACCATCACTATTATGTGTTATCTGCAATCCCAAAAAATATTTCATTTCACCAGTCATACTCATTTCAAATTCAGTCTTCATTTTGTCTGCAAATTTATCACTGGATTCATCTTCTCCTCCAAAAATAATATCATCAACAAAAATAACTACAACCAACAAACCATTTTCAATTTCTTTTGTGTACAGGTTGCTATCAGCTATTCCTTTTGTAAATCCTAATTTGATCAAATACTTGTCCAATATTGCATACCAAGTTCTAGGTGCTTGTTTTAGTCCATTTAAAGCTTTCTTCAATTTACACACCATGTCTTATTCTTGAGTTAAAGGAAAATCTGCAGGCTTCTTAATGTAGACTTCTTCTTCCAAATCTCCATTCAGAAATGTTGACTTTACATCCATCTGATATACTTTGAACTTCTTGTAAGCTGCATAGGCCAAAAACATTTTTACTACTTCAATTCTTGCTACTGGTGCAAAGGTTTCTTAATAGTCAATTCCTTCTTGTTGTGAGTATCCTTTACATACCAATCTTGCTTTGTTCCTTACTACTTCTTGTTCATTCATCTTATTTCAAAATACTCATTTTGTTCTTATAACATTCTTATCTTTAGGTCTAGGGACCAATTCCCATGTTTTGTTCTTTTCATTCTGATCTAGTTCTTCTTTCATAGCTTTAATCCAATGTTCATCTTCACAAGCTTCACTAGTAGATTTAGGTTCAATTTGAGAAATCAAACACAACTATTCTTGTACCTTATTTTGAGTTAGAACTCCTCTGTCTATGCTTCCAATAATCTTCTCAATAGGACGATTCCTTGATAAATTCTTGTTAGGTGTCACTGTCAGTTTTATAGAATAATTCAGTAGTCTCAATGTTAGATCTAGGATGAGTTCCTTCATCAAATTCATAATCAACCATTCTTTCCCGAATTTTGAACTTTTCATCAACTTTAACATTTGCACTCTCAACAAGTCTTAGTTCTCTTATTGTAACATCTATAGGCTTTGCTTTTACAAAGAATATCCAAGAAATATACCTTCATCACTTCTAGGATCAAAATTTCCAATTCATCATCTCTCTTTATATAACATTTGCTTCCAAAAATTCTAAAATACTTAACTGAGGGTGCATGTCCAAACCATAATTCATAGGGTGTCTTGTCTATGTCTGCTCTGATTTGTACTCTGTTCATTGTATACACTGTTGTGTTCACTTCTTCTCTCCAGAATATCTTCACTAAGTCATTCTCAAATAACATAGCTCTTGCTACTTCAATCACTGATTTGATTCTTCTTTCTACAATACCATTTTGTTCAGGTGTCCTAGGGGCTGAAAATTATCTCTTAATACCATTCACTTCACAAAAGGTGTTAAATTCTCTAGAAGTAAATTCTCCACCTCTATTTGATCTCAAAAATTTAATCTTCATTCCAGATTCATTCTCAACCTTATTCTTAATGATCTTAAACTTATCAAATGCTTCAGATTCATCTTTAAGAAATGCAATCCACATAATTCTTGTAAAATCATGAACACGAATCATAAAATACCTTTCTCCATAGAATCCTCTAGTCCTTGTAGGACCGCTCAAGTCTATATGAACAATCTCCAGCTTCTCTGTAGATGTAAACTTCTTTCTGGGAAATGAGCTTCTTTTCTGTTTAGCCATCACACATTCCTTGCAAATCATGTTAGTAGGCCTCATAATTCTAGGCAAATCTCTTACTCCAAGTGTAGTACTCACTTTCACAATGTTATCAAAATTTATATGACAAAATCTTCTATGCCATAACCAACTATCATCAATCTTAGTAATCAAACATGTCATCTCAATAGGATTCAACTGAAATACATTATTTTTGGTTCTAGATCTAGTACCAATCAAATTTCCATCTTTGTCTTTTATCACACAAGTTTTCTCAGTAAACCAAACTTGATATCCCTTATTGACTAACTATCCAACACTCAAAATATTATGTTTCAAACCATCCAAAAAGTAAACATCATCAGTATTAGTCTTTCCATCAAGAGTAATAGATCCTATACCTTTAATTAAACAAGATGCATTATTTCCAACTCTAACAACTCCTCCATCATAATTGTTAAACTTTATGAACTTTTTCATGTCTCCAGTCATATGATGTGAACAACCACTATCTATAATCCAATCAGATTTCTTTTCAACTTGAGAAACTAGGCCTTTTTCTTCCTTAACCTCTATTTCAGGTTTTTCTTCTTTAATTGCTACAAATCCTATATCATCATTATTCTCAATATCACTTTCACTTAAGGTTCTCTCTATACTAGCTTCAAGTTCTTCATCATTAGCATAATAACATTCCTTAGGTCTTCTAGGCTTAAAATTGTTTCTATACTTTTTAACTCTTTTAGGACATTTAGATGCAAAATGACCATATTCTTGACATGTCCAACATTTAAAATTTTTCTTACCGTCTGGTTCTCTCTTTACAAGCAAGGAAATACCTTCTTCAATCTTCCTGTCTTCTTCATTTCTAGATCTGCTGTTGCCAGCATAATCTCTGCTCATACTGATGCTTCTTAAAAAAGTAGGGCAAACACTAAGAGCATTGAATGTTGTCTCCATTCTAGGCAAGTCTCCTGATAACCTCAAGTTCATCTCTGCTGCTTCCAATCTTCCAAGAAGAGTTTCTCTTGTAAAGTTCAAAGTATAAGGTATAACTTGTTCAATCATTTGTGTTGCCTGCTTAAATGCAGGAGTCAATGTCCTCAGAATTTTCCATATCACCTCATTCTTTGTCTTTGTTCCTCGACAATATTTTATACCTGCAATAATTTCTGGCATTCTACCAATATAGCTTCTAACAGATTCATCTTCCATCATTCTTATATCTTCAAATGCACATATCCAATTATGTAATTTGACTTTATTTGCATGTTCATCACCTTCAAAAGTAGATTGTAAAGCTAACCAAATTTCATGAGATGTTTTCAAATATTTTACCTGACTGTACTCATTCTTCGGAAGGGCTGACAAAAGTGCTTCTTTGGTAAGTATGTTACACATGAATAGATCTCTTTCATCATTAGTACATGTTTCAATATTATCTTCATCAATGATAGTCTTCTCATTCTTAGTAATCACCAATAAATTGGTCCTAAACACAGTAGATGTGTCTTCATCTTTTATTTCTAGATGTCAAAATTTACTCCATCAAACTTAGGGCTTTCTTTCCTAAAATTCGCCATGGATCTCCTTAAGTTGTTAAACTTTTCTTTCAAGGACCTACCGCTCTGATACCAATTGTTAGAAAGTAAAGTCCACCAAGATAACTAAGAGGGGGGGGGGGGTGAATCAGTTATCTTATAATTATAACCTTTATCATCTTTAATAGATTTTACCCATACAAGCAATGTAATCAACGACCATAGAAAGATACTCATACACAATGACACAAAATATGTTGACTAGGGAACCTCTTGATCAAAGAGTAAACCCTGGTGGGAATGATGCCCACAAAAGATGTGCTAATATAAATGTTCCTTGTGAAAGGATGGACTCTGTTAGGATTCTTATGAAATACATTCAGTACATATGAGTCCCTGTTAGGAGACTTTGAATCCCTGCTAAAAGATTCTAACCCTGTTAGGAGTTTATGGAAGATAGAAGGACCCACTACCCAAACAACTTCAATGGAAAGATCATTGAACACACTGTCCAAATGATCTCTATATTATTCAATAGAATAATATGTTACCTCTTCTCTGACTGTGCCAAACCGCACTCACTGCTACATCAGATCTCAATTTCAGATATTCGTACCTCACATATCTTCTTTCCACAAATTCGCTTTCATAATTCCATTCACTCTTCCATTTCTTACATTATAACAAGGAAAAAATTCCTTCATTTATACCACACTCAAGTAATTACAAATGAGTCAACATCCAAATTAAAAAATAAAAGTTTCCACATGTTACATCAAAATTACACAAAACTGTCGGCTTCCAATTAGCATAACTC
The DNA here is from genome assembly GCA_027943335.1 of Chamaecyparis obtusa. NCBI lineage: Eukaryota > Viridiplantae > Streptophyta > Pinopsida > Cupressales > Cupressaceae > Chamaecyparis > Chamaecyparis obtusa. Next base: position 2,024,890 of record BSBK01003618.1, read on the forward strand.
TTCATTTGTGCGACCTCAAAGTTTGCACTATCATCCACATCACTATCAACATGTCTTCAACTATTCTCTAACTGTGCATAATGGATTCTATCTCAATTAGGAGATATCATCTGATTTCCACAAACTGCTACTCAGGAACATTGCCTGAATACTGCTTCCACTGAAATGCACATAACTTTCATGAATAAATGAATTACAGTCTGTGCTCTTAACCATGAACATATAATATATCATAGAGTAAATCCTCAACATTGTATAGCTCGATCTCTAATATCCCATGTGTGCTAATCCAAACACTGTCTGCTCCTCTACTAATCTTCAGTAGATCATTGTGTTGACATCAATGACAATCACAGTCATGAATGCAACAACAACTGCTATAGAATGGCTGCTAATACTCCCATAGAATATATTCAACATTCATTCCTAATAATAACATGCAATGGAGAATAAGAAAATATGTTGGAATAGGTTATTTGTGTTCAATGTCTCACAACAGTGATAGTTTGAAACTGATTGGACAGAAAGGGATTAAGTAACTTGGTTCCCTGATTTTATGATTGGATTTGAAGGTTCTGACAATTTTGATAGAGTATAAGTTTGTGATCATTTGGGTGTTAATATTATGATAAATGGACATTTGTTGGAAGATGATGATAGGACTAATAGTTCATTTTGTGGATAGGGTAATGAGGAGTTGACTGATTGAACATTTGGGTTGCTTTGGTAAGGAGTGTTTGATGGATTAGTTAGCCTATTGAATTGAATGTTGATTGAAAATATTGAACTAAAATTTTGAAAGGTGATCTCATAAAGTCTTGACAAAGGAGTAGATCCTGATGTTGACTAATTAAGTGAAATAGATCTAACATTGAAGAATATCCTTGAATAGATAGTTACTTTAGTTCCTAAAATGGTGAACTTGAAATGAACCTTGGAAAGGTTGAGTTTGTTATATATTTCATACCCATCCATTGGGTGTACCTAGAAGGATATTGTATCTAGATTATGCCTCTATATGATGAAATGAAGGTTGAATCAGTAGGATCCTAAAAGATTGTTAGTTTTGGTAGATGTTCTGCATCTCAACATTGAATCATTTTTAGATGCATTGATAGTGGAATTTCCCTAGTTTACCTTCCAGTGTGATGTTGCCATTTTTTGAGTTAATAGAGTGAATCAACAACCTAGCAACTCAGACCAAACCACCTCAAGGTACTAACCTTGAAGGGATGGATCTAAGAGATTGTGTGCTCCCAATAAACTCCATCCACATCTAATTGCCCCACACTTGGGTACTGTGTTTAAAGAAAGTTTGAACCAGCAACCACTATGTGGCTTTCAATGGCTTAACCATCTAGACTATACACTAAGGGGTGGAATGGCATGTTTTGATTAGATTAATTATTATAGCTTAGTTTTATAGAGAATTAAGCTTGGTGTACTACATCAAATAAATACCATGTATTGCATCCAATACTCTATATGTAAGTTTCATATTTCTTGGGACTCCACAACTCTGGAGCTATGATTGAATGTGGTAATCCTTCAAATTATGTTGCTAATTTTTATGGATGTTGTTTCAACTTTCAAGAGAATATTTTGCCCAACTACACCCATGTTGAAACCTATTGTACAACTATCTTATGCTTTTTTTTTTCTCGTACAATGATGGTTTGGTGCAGATCTCTTCTTGGTGGCAATAATATTTGGTTCTCTACATTATGTTCTTCAGATATTTATGTTGGTTAAAGATGGTTTTGATTATATAAAAACTGAATGATTTTTTGAAAGGATTAACATGCTTGTCCATGAATATAATAGCGAGCAGTTTAATATTTTCTATGCAGGGATCTTCAGATGTGGTATTGAAAACTTAATTGTTTATAATTCTTATTGAACTCATTGCACTATATTGTGTACCATAGAAAACCTAGTTAAGCTAGGTTTGGTTTCCAAATTTGTGTAGCCTATGTTTGTCCCTGTATAAAGAAGATGTCTAAAAATGTAATATGTTGATGCAATTTCCAACTACAACATCTAAAAAAATCCCTCCTTCCATCATGCTTTGATGAATGCCCGTGCCCTGTTCCAAAGTTCCCATTTGGACATAGGATGGGACCACACTAGAAAATATGAACTGTGCCTATACTGAAACAAGTATGACTACCTTGTGCGGATACCCCTATCTTTTGTATGCTATGATAATCATATTCCATGAGGCGTTGTCTCATTGTTTCATGTTCCTTGGCATACATGTTAATAAGATTTTTCTAAGAAGTTGTGTATGTAGCAAAGGAAAATTGTCTGTAAGTGAGGAAATGGGAGGAAAGAGTGGATATTTTTGCCTTGTAAATGGGTGTTCTTTAGAATATAGGTATGTAATAATTGGGGATCTATAGAGTAGACCTTAGTGGGTTTGTGTTTATGTGTGGTAAGAAGGTTGTGCAACCTCTCCTTCATTTATCCCTTTGTAAATGGGCAATATGCTGAGAGATTTAGATGAGTAGGAGTTACCAGTATTATTTTATGATTGTAAATTGTGTACATTTATACAACTTATGTCTACCCCAATGACATTACTAGTGGAAAGCATAAGGTTTTCATTTTTCAGTGTGAGCAAACAAATAGAGATATTTATCGATGTGAGAAATTGACGCAATCGCAAATCGATGACTTAAAATGGTTTATCATTAGTGAGAAATAGTTTTCACGTTTTGAGGCATGAGAGAAACTGTTTACAAGTAGAGATACCTCTGTCATAATATGAATTTGGGATGGTAGATATTCTTTTTTAGGAAATTTTTTGCCTCTGCCTATAATTTCAATCTGAGTTTCCCACCCACACAATCACCAGTGAGATTATGCGGACTGGTGAACTAATATGTCTTTGATTCTTGGCTACTCCATTATGCTCAAAGATGGTGATCAATAAAATGTTGAATCACTCCTTTTCTCACCAAACAAAGTGTACTGACATCTAGTCAACATTATCATTGACATCGATGTCCCCTCTGTACATTGCATTGGAAAATCAATTTTGACATTGTAGTTGTCTACAAAATTTGTTCCATGATGGTGATAAAATTTTAGTGAGAGTCAGATTCTTCTCATCTTTTTTGGACAAGCTGACAATAGAAAAAATATTTCCACATGGTTTAGGTAGGGAATATTAGGAAGAAATAAGTCTCTCAATATCCCTATTGAAGACATTAGATTTATCTATGTCTTAAGTTTTGAAATACTATTATGTTGAGATTATAGAGGTTAAGTTAGGCACCATTGCTAATAAAAATTAATCACAATCAATAGGGTTTCTTTATTGTATATAAAGAAACCATACATGTACACTTGTGAATGGTGATCAAAACAAAAATAATTCAAACTCATTTTCTCACTTTATTGTAGGAAATTCTTACTCACTTGATCTTTAGTGGCTTTAAGATTAGGTAGTATATGATCAAGCATCTCAAGCTTTGCACAAAGTCTAACTATTGGTAGCAGGAAATGTGGAGGCAACATACTTTGACTTTGAAAATCATAAAAATAGTGTTTTCTTGTATATTAATAATAAAACTTAATTGAATAACACACTTCCATATTTCATAAGCACAAAATAGATCAAAGAATACAAATAGTTTATAGAATACTATACTCAATCTCATGTTCCACTAATGGTTATTATTAATTAAAAATATAATAGGGTTGTCTGAGATAAACCTCATCTAAATGCAGCTAGGTGAGATATGGATGGTTGCAAATATTGTAAAGCTCCATTACTGTATTATGTACTGATCTACCCTAAACATATAATTTAAAACAAATATAATTAGTGATTTTTTGATCAATAATATTTTTAGTTGATAACAGAGGCATAATTTGTCAACAAATTTTTTGTGTACCTTGGCATGACATAGATCCAAGATTATCTTCAACTCTTTTCATGAGAAGCTTCTGATATTCAGATGCCCTACACCTAATTACCAAATGCTCAATCTTCTCCAACATTTCATTCTCAACCTTCAAAGGAAGCAACACCAAAAAACTCAACCGATTCAATTAAAATTCTAGTAATAATAAATATTTAAAATCCATATAACCAGAAGCTATGTTAGTCTCTTAACAATGGAATTGTATTGCATTAACTATGCATAATATAACAAAGAATATGCCATTGTGAAACACATGCAAAGAATATACCTCATAGGAACACATTAAAATTCCTTAATTGGGCATAGAAGTATTAATAGTGGATTCTTCTAACCCATTAGATAATATATTAAAATTGTTCTAGCAGATATAATCCATATAGTCTGGCAGGAATATTTGTAGAATATAGTATATTATGGATAAATAGGTCATTTGGTGCATTCTAACCTTATTATAATTAAACTAGCATCAATATTCACAGACCAAAACAATATTCAGAATAGATAAATAGTCTTGAGTTATGTATTAGTCAATCACAAAGAAATTGGATGCTTCTTAGCCTCCAAGGAAGAATCCATGTCATCCATTACATTGAGATCTGGTTTATATGAACCAATATGTATATATAACTTGATAAAAGCATAATACTTTTGTCAGATTCTTTGCATCTTATTATTAGACTAGTGAATGTGTTTTAATAAAGCAGTGGAGACATCTATTGAACCTATTTTAATATTAGACTATAAAACTTAAGTCATACATAACCTGATAAAAGCATTTATAGGGTTCCTTGGCGGGACATTATATGAAAAGCATTTGTAAAATCAATTGTTGATCATAGAATATCAAATTGTGCCTAGTTTTCCTTTACTGTGTATTTAATTTTAAGTTTGATTTTAATCTCTAAGTCATTTTAGATAAACGTAGCTATTATATTGAACATGGATATTATTACAAGGTGGATTTCCTTGTCTAAATGAATTTGAACTATTTATCCATTGCAAATCTTACATACATTTCTGCCAGAACAATTTGATGAAATTGATCCTTACAGATATATACTATATCCTTACAGATATTTGCAAACATAACTATTTCCTTGTTGGATTACATAAATATTCATATTAAAATTCTTTAATGTGTTCACCCATCAATTAAAGTTTTTTTTATCATGTAAGGTACTAAATAGAGACCTGTCCATTCATATATTGGAAATAAATTGGATCAGAGACTACCTTTAATATAATACTAGAAGATACAAATGTATATCAACAAATCCAGTCTACTAGCTGATGGAAAAGACAAAAATCTTACAGAATATGTCTCTAGCCCTTCAACTGATTGCATACTTGGATGCTTCTTAAGATTATCATCTTGTAGCTTGTTCTCTACTAATTCTTCAAGAGGCGTTTGCATATCAGGACATGAAAGTTGTTTTGTGATGCCTCTGGTCATCAGTTTTTTTGAGATGGCATCCAAAAAATATTCAAATTAATCAAATTCACATTTAGAGTTACCAAATTATTTTCAAGTTTCATCTATTCTATACCTTTTAGGCTCCAAAATGATTTCACAAACAAATGTATTCAATGTTATTAGGAATAGAGCTACAACCTGCATAAAAAGCTCATGAAATACAATGGGGTTGAGGGTTATTTTTTAATCTTTTATGTGCCCATGTCGAGAAATGAAGATTTCATTGATAGAAATTGAAAATATGCAAAGACTTAGAAAACCATTGAAAAGCACAGGTATATATTGTTTCCACATTTTTCAAATGCTTTTCACCAAAGGAAAGTAAATATGCATAAAAAAGTACATGTTCGCATAGAAGATACAAAGAGATCAAATATGGGAAAATATATAGAGGAAAGAAAAGTAGTTTACATTGTTTTCTATAAAAGTGAGCAAATATGGGATACAGTGACTCAAATACATACCTGTAGAAAGCCAAAATCTACCCAAAAGCTTCATAAAATCTCCAGAGACTATCAAAAAGACCCTCCAAACCTTCAAAACCTCATGGAAGTGTAGAGAGAAAAGACAAATGCAATTAACGGGCCGTGGGTTCAATTAGGGGTTTTTCTTGCCCTAACTTGAGCCACCCTTCCTCCCATCACTCCAAGCCCTAATCTCTTGGGAAAATAGTGCCCTATTTTATGAGTTTGACTTGATCTGCGACCTATGACCTCTATTGGCAATCTTTGTGTCTAAATTTCTCGTTAACAAGCTTCCTTAGTCCACCCTCTTATTTTCATTCTATCTTCAAAGAAGTGATAAAGAGAAGCAGAGGTGGGCCCAAAGAAGTGATCAGAGTATGAGTGTTCAAAACAATATAAAGAATAATGTTTCATGATAAGTACCAAATGATCAAGACAATGAATACACTTCATAAAGAAAGGGTTTTGACAGAATGATGGAAGGATATAAATTAATGTCATGAAAGACCAAAGGAAAAGAGAGAAAGATACATGAGAATTAAGAAATGCATACCTTGAGGTAGTGACCAACCAATGAATAGACTTGTAGACAAGCAACCAAGAAGTCCCATCACTTCTCAGGGGGCTTGTAATCAGATATTCTAGATAGCAGTATTGACTATCATGCAAGGTTGTTTCAAGGTCAAATGAGCATTAAACAAACACATTTCTATTTTGCAATATTGGATGAAGTCTTCACCATATCTAAGGAATAGCTTGTTATTTAAAAAAAAATTAAGATCAAAGGAAAAAAATCACCCAATGAAACCCTCATAGCGCCTGAGATGAAGTCATTAAAATATATAGAGGAATATCAAATGTTTTCAACATTTTCTAAGAAAATCAAACATGGAATGCACAAAATTTCAAGAGCCATGAGAACTCATAACTTTGAGACTATCTGACACTACTTCTCTACACAAGAAATAGAAGCACCAAGGGCATAATAAAAAAAGCCTTCCAATAACAATGAACATCAATGGAAAGACCATTATGAAAAGTGATGAGCCCAGTTTATGGTTTCTTGGTTTAGACTTAAAGTATTTCATGAGTTTTCATAAACAATATTCAGACTTTCTATGTTTCTATGCTATGACTATGTGTGTATTTGATACTTTTAAGACTAAAGGAATATGTTGAATATATATAGATTATGTGGTTATGTATGATGAAATATAGTATATCTTCCATTTTGCATTAATGGGGTAGTGTTAGTATAGCCATGTGATGAGGATATGCTAACGTAGGAAAACTTATTATGAATCTTTATTTTGGACATGTGTTGTGGTTTTTGGTGTGCTAATCTCTTGTAGGATAGGATAAGTCGGCAGGTAATGAAGACTCAACATCGAAGTGGCATCATCAAGGCAAATAACTACTTTAAAGTTTCATAATGGTTCCACTATTACTAGTCAGTAGTTGTTGTTGTTGCAGACCGAGTCAATTTAATTAAGTGCATGTTTTGGAGGAAATCCAGCGCTCGTGCATTCCTATATTCCTGTGAATTTGAATGTCTTGTAACTAAAAGTTGTTGTATCCATGAATTGGAGGATCCTAGTTCTTAGGAGTTTTGTTTTCTAGTTGCTAATAAATAAGTTGGAGTTCATGATTCCTGGTTAGCTAGATGTTTAGGAAATCCTCTTTGTAATCCAGCAGGCAGTAAATACAATCTTGTTATTCCATCTTGTTACTTGATGTTTCCATGAATGAATAAATGATATTTTCAGACTTTAGTCTTTGAGTTTCAATCCAGTCACTCTTCTATGGGGGCCCACATAGAAGGTGAACTTAGTTCATGCTTAAGTAGGACTTAGACTTAAGTTTTCTTGAAGTAGTTATACTCTGTTGCTCCTGCAGCCATTTAGTAACAAAACTATTGGTTGTTTCCTGCAGCATGGATGCTTAGCTAGGTTTATTGTTTGCAACATTATCTTAAGTTCTAAATTAAGTTTTTATTTCCATTCCTAGTATATATTTCCTACAACATCATCTTTATTTAGTTGTAATGACTTCAAAGGTGAATTAGAGCATATACTTTGCAGCCACCATTTCAAGTTTACACTCCCAGATTGATAAATTGAATGAGTTTAATATGCTATTTTAAGTATGACACTTGATGTTGTTTAACCATAGGATCATTGTAAAAGGATGTCCAATCCTTTATTACTAAAGGTATTATACTGACCAACCATTTTTGGCGCCGTTGTCAGGGATGGTGTTAATCTAGTTCAACCCTAAAGTCATTATGTTAGTTTAAATTTTGTAGTAGTTGCATGCATAGAAGAAGAAGAGACCATCTTGGGAGATTCCTTCCTCATATTATTCAGGATGAACCATTTGAGGTTCTTAATCCATAGCTTGAGGAACCCTAAGTCGAGAACATACAAGAAGAAGAACCATTTGAGAACATATTTGCTGATGCATATGAACAATTTCCTTCACTTTCATCCTCTGAAGAATCATACCATCTGAATGAACTCTTCGCTAACCCAAAGTATCTGGATAATCCACTTGCCCTTATTGTTTACCAACTGCAGCAGCCAGGACCCCCTCCAAGGCCTACAAGGATGGCCCAACCTACCTTCCCTTTTCCTATTCCTACTCAACAAGGTAACCAAAATTTGAAGAACATACCTACCACCGCATTAGCCAGATTCTATGGCCTCATCATAAAGGACCCTGAGATATTCCTCTTTGATTTTGACATCCTTTGTAAGAGCTACAAGTATACAACCGATGCCCACAAGCTGAAGTTGTTTCCTTCCACCCTAAAGGACTCTGCTCTAAGATGGTTCATGGTGTTGGGTGCCAACACTATAGCATATTAGCCTGCAATGAGCAATTTGTTCCTTTCAAAATATAAAGAGTACTATAGGGGAAGGGATTTGAAAGGAGATGAAATTTTCAAAATGTCCCAAAAGGAAGAAGAAACCTTAGAAGACTATGTCTCGAGGTTCATGTTCAACATGCAGTGTAATACACAACATCAGCTAAACAAAGAGTCTTGGAAACATCTCTTTCTAAGAGGTGTAAATGATGGCAATATTGAAGCTTTGGACCTTATGGCAGGTGGTGATATCACTCAGAAGAGTTGGGATGACATTAAGGATATTTGCTTGAACTATTCCAGAGCTACTATAAAGAAAGGTAGAGGACTAAGAGATCTACCTCATAAGTCAAATGGTTCAAGAGTGTCCAAGGTAGAGTTATCGAACTTGTTGTCAAACTTCAAGCAAGATATCATTAATGATCTTGCTATGCAGTTGAACACCATGCAGGCGAGAAGGAAGAAGGATGAAGCTGATGCCACGTTAGCTAAATACTGTCCACATTGTAGAGAGAAGAAAAGAATTGTTGATGCAAGTCTGTTGCAAGCCTAGAGTCACAACTGATGCCTACTAATTTTAAAGCCATCAATGAAAATGGAAAGGTACTATTGTGCATGTGAATTTTGCACATAGATGGAGACACAATACTTCAGTAAAACATTAGAGGTTAGCAAATAAAGAAATTTGTAAACAAAATAAACTAAGCTAACCAGGCGATTTACTGCCTTCTAGTAGGTGTGAGTATGGTATTCTCAGATTCAGACCAAGATTAGTGACAATGCAACACCTAAACAAAGGATTTAATTGATTGAAAACAATGAGGATGAATGTAGATTAATCTCTTTTACTTTGGAATTTCTATGCAATTTATGAAAAACTGATATGAAACTAGTCTAGAATGGATTTAGAATGATATGCAAATTGATCTAACAATGATATGCTATGATATGAAAATGAATGAATGCTATGCTCAAAACAATAACACAAATCTCACAATCACCTATTCGCAAGAGCTTGATTCTTCAAATGCAAATTCGCTATTATGAAAATTCAAAGGATTCTTTTGTGAAGAGCTGAGCCTTGATTATATAGAAATCCAGGGCTTGAGGATGCATTGAGAAAAGCCATAAATCACTCTTGATAAACTCAGGTTGATTTTTGAGTTAACAAGAAATCAAGAATAGATCAACTCACAAAATCATGCAAAAGTAGTTTTTAACTCGAAATAGAGTTTTAGTTCACTTTTTCAACTCACAATCACATGTTGAGTTTAGAAAGTTAACAAATTAAAATTGAGATTTGATTTAAAGTTGACTGCTTTTCTGATTGTGCATAATTTAATATGAATAAATTTAATAATAAAGTGATTTATTCTCAACTTAACTGATTTTGAATTAAAATAACTTATTTATGGGTTAATCAATTTTTAAATTAAACTTTTATTCAAAACTATATCATTAAATATTGACAATTAGATTTAATCAATTAAATAAGAATTTAACTGATTATTCATAGGATTTTTATTTATTTATTATCAAATAGAATAATATTAATTAGGAATAAATAGAATTAAATCTAATTAAATAATTAAGAGGCAAAATTAAACTTAATTAATTAAATATTTAAAATATTCAATTAATCAAATTTTAGGATAAATATGATTTATCGCCAAATAATATTTAATCAAGATAATTATGATAATTTAGGAATATTTAGGAAATATTCCCCGATGCAGAATTAGGATAAAATCAATTAGGGTTTTGATAAGCTGATGTGTAGATGTGCCTTTGGTTAGGACTTTTGTGTTGATTTCGATCGATTTGTTGATGTAGAGGGTTAATGAACCTATAGCCCATTTTTGGGGTATTACATTTTTCCCCTCTTTGAATTACTATGCGAAGCGTAGTGGTTCAAAGATTAATCTATTTTTGATAATGATGTGGACTCAGTTATGTGGTGGAGAAACTGATCTTGAGAAGATTAACCGATTCCGAGACAGAAACTGATTGATAGATTTGAAGATGTTTGATTTAGGTCCTGATTGACCAAAGAATTGGGATGATGTCAATTATATCAACAATGAACAGGTGATTATGAAGAAGTGTCAAAATGCCTGATTCTGAACCTATGATTATGAAGAATTGATTATCCTGAATTCAGACCTGATTGTCTAAAGGAGTCGAAAGGATGCCAAATCTGAATCCTTCAGTTACGAAGAATCAAGAAAATAACACAACTGAACCGATGGTTATGAAGAGGTGATACAATTTACAAGATTGATTAGGATACTAGATTGATATGGACCTTGATGAACCTGATATGCCCCAAGCGATGTGCCCCAAGTGACGAGGACTTCTGATGAATCAGCAACTAGACGTGGTTGTTATCCTGATCATTGAAAGAAAGATTTGATTTAAAAATTTGATTGATGTGCAATACCATGCCCCCTTCGAGATGAAAATTGAATTCTGACAAGAAAAGTCAGCATTAAATTGTTTAGAAGCATGTTAATTGATTTGTTGCACACATTCAGGGATGTGTTTTGCATTGTTTGGAAGTCCTGAACACTAAGTTTGACTAGGTTTGACCATGAGTTGACCATGGTTGACCAAGTTGAAATTTTGAGTGTTTGATGTGAGATAATCAGTTAAGTTGAAAACTGGATTCTTATGATGGTTTAAAGGTTGATTATGCAAGCAGTTGGCCGTCCTAGGTCTAAAAATTTTAAATCAAAATTTTGGCAATGTAAATGATCTCAGATTTTGATTTTGATCCCAAAAATGGATTTAGAACATCGAAATTAGCTAGGGGTGCAATTTTCATGCAAAATAGATCACTTTGAAAAATTAGGTCAAAACCTATATAAGGCCCTGAAGGGTCATTTTCAAATCATTATTCACTTTAACTTTTACAAACTTTTGTGGAGCCCTCTGAGAGAAAAATGGGCAAGATGGCAGTTCCAGTCTCCTCACATCGATTTGAGCACAACAATAGTACCAACAGCCTCCCCAGTATGGGAACCCAATAAGTGGACCTTTGTGCCTCTTTGTGAATTCAAATTTTCCATATTTTTAGCATTTTAAAGATTTTTTACATGTTTTTTTTTTCTTTTTGAACTTTTGATCATGAAAAGTCATACGACAGTCCATTAGGACTCTTACGAGTTTTGAATTTGATTTAGAGAGTCATCCCTATTTAACCTATAACTTGTATGAGAGGGACCTGTTTGTCATATGACATTTCATTAGATCCCTCAAGTGTCATACGAGAACCTTTAGATTGTTGTATATGCATGGTTTATCATATGGGAACCCATAGAAACTCGTACGATTTTTGATGCCTATCTAAAAACTTGTATGGAAAATAGTGAGTGTTTTTCTCATCCTTAGGTCAAATTTTTTATTTTTCTAATTTCTTAGGCTGATTCCTTAGCATTTAATGCACCTTCTGAAGTATTCAACTTTTCAATTTCTGTACTGATAGCCTAATTTTTTACCAAGTTACTGATAGGGTACCCTGTTTCTATTCTATGTAGGTTCACTATCTAGATGTTCATGTTCAGATATCACACTCGGCCACCCAAAGACTCTGTGTATCATTGCCTGATCCTCTAAGAGTGCACCTAGCTGCCTGTGGATTTGAGTACCTCATATGTTTGTCTAATATTCGGGTGAACCATGGGTTGATCACTGCTTTGATAGAGAGGTTTCATTCTAAGACCTAGATGTTCCACTTGCCCACTGGAGAGATCACCATTACTCTAGAGGATGTTTATCAGATTCTACGTATACCTTTTCATGGCCCTCGCCCAGACTATGTTAGTGCGGGTAATGATGATCTTCATGCCTTTTGGACTCTATTTGGTGCTGATGAGAAAATTGCTCAATCTATCTCATGGGAGACTTTAGTGCTCAGATATGGAGAGTCTCACAGGTTAGAGTGCATCATTGCTGGCATGATCAGAGGGATCATCATGTCAGACTGTCAACAGAACAGTCTCCTGATGGGATGGGCCCTGATGGTAGCATGGTTGATGGCTACACCTGCTGAGCTGGGATGGGGACATTGTATGCTTGCTCACATGTTCTCAGAGATGCATGAGATAGTGTATCATGAGAGCAAATATTTTTCTTTAGGAGCACTTGTTCTTTAGATCTGGGCGTGGGAGAACATCCCTATTTGCATGCCTATATGCAGAGAGGAGAAGCGACCACAAGAGCCTCTCATTTATAGATATTCAAGATATATGACATAGGTCTAGATGGTCCGTATTAATTACTGGAGGTGTGTCCTTGATGACATGACCTTCGTCATATGGAGACCATACTTACAGGTAGAGGCATGGCCCACTGCTCGTGCTTAGTTTGGGTACTTCTACCAGAGCAGGGTACTGATAGGTCATTCCACTACTATTTTGGAGCATTTCTTGATCACACAGGTGTGGAGATAGTATGGCATCATTCATGATGCACCTCAAGACTATGCCACATATGCACGGTTGGTTCAAGAGATAGGACTGGGATGGACTGCTCGCTTGTCATATGCTTTGTGTAGTCAAGAGTTTAGTGGATACCAGCTGAGAGATTGGGACTATCGGCCACAGGTCGCTGATGTAGGGGTTATTGATGATTTTGTTTCTTGGTTGGCTGAGCATCCCATGTAGAGATTTTTTGATCCTATAGAGTTGATTCCTACCATGGAGGATGTTGAGGATGTGATAGGTGCATCAATGGGTAGAGGCTAGAGATGCCGAGATGTGCAGGTTCCAGTGATGCAGCCTACACCACCGAGACCTAGAGTAGTTGTCACTCCATAGAGACTAGATGGATAGATGAGACCACCTCCCCCTCATATTTCTATAGTAGGGTGACCTACAGTTCTTTAGAGGAGACATACTAGAGGAGAGAATGGTACACTGGGTAGCGTTGGCAGTATAGATGAGGTGTTAGGTGCTCAACAGGATGTAGGTGGTGCTGAGGATACACAAGTTGATCCTGATTTTGATTTGGGAGCTGAGGTTAACCCAGGATTGCAATTGCTCATTTGTCAAAAATGATGGTTAACCCAAGATTGCAATTGCTTGATGATTTGTGAAGAGATCTTCATGTGAGACTCAGTCCTTGTGTCATGTTTAGATCAGGTTTGGAGAATCATTAAGCATTTCAAGTTTGATTTGACAATCATGAGATAAATGCAATCATGCAAAGTGCAAAGTGACATGCAGAATGAAATGAAAATCTAGGACCTAGGACTTAGTCACTGATCATGTGTTGGTCATTTTCATCACTGAATATTTAGTAGGTAACTAGATAAATCAATACAATGTCCACTAGTTAGGAAAACCATGAACATATGATGATGTTTACTCAAAAGTCAATACAACGCCCATTGGCTAGACAACCATGGGCATATGAATATTGATTTTTTGTCAGAATGTCGGATTAGATATAAGCACCAAAGGCATAAATGCCAGGATGACCTGAATATCATGTTCATTTTGATATTGCAATTTGTATAAGCATCAGAACATAAACGTTGTGATGACCTGAATACACCTTGCATAGAAACACACCAAGCAGTCGAGAGATCATTCAGAATCTGCTGTGAATTACCCGTAGTGACCCTTTATCATTCACATCCTTGGGTAAGATTGTGTTTCATAGTAGGAGTAAGAACTCACTCAAAAAGTCAATAGTTAGATCAAACTTCCTTGAAGTATCCAGGTATCAATGGTCAAGGTACACATGGCCATCTAATATGAGATGAAGGCACTTATAGTGGACACCAATTCAATCCAAAATTTCTAAAGTTGTTAGACTTTTACTCAAAGTAGAAAACAAAGAAAATATTATGCCCTTGGTCATCACTTTCTAAATCCTATGAAGGACATCATCGAAGATCTCGAGGGTTCATAATATGCCAAAATATCAATGCGAATCAGTAACCATACAAGGAGATAAAAGCATTTGGAGCATAGATTGTCTTCATTTTGGTTCTTGATATTTGTTTGTGTTTTCTTGCAAAATCCTTTCTGGTAGGAGACAAATAGACTGACTCGGATGTAGCTTGGAAGGACCTTTGCTGGATATGACTTGTCTGAGGTAGACTAGAGACCACAAGATATGACTTTGATTGCCCCCAAGTTTGAAATGTTGATAGGATATAGACACTTTTGTTGATTGGTGTACAAACCAAATTTTATTAAAAACAAGGATATATACAAACTAAAGCAAGATTGAAAGCTAGGAAAGACCAAGATTGCACTGATAGATGGAGAGTTTTTGAACAAGTGGCACCCATTTGCCAGGTTTTCAACATCTTGGTAGAGATTCTATTTTTGCTACCAAGGCACCTATTTCCAGGTTTTCACTAAGGCACTTTTTCTTTTTCTTCTTTTTTTTGTATTTTTCATTTTTTCAATTTTTTTGTACTTTTACTCATTTTGATTTTTTTTTGTATTTTTGCTCTTTTTTTTGTATTTTTTCTCTTTTTATTTTTTTGCAATTCATTAAGGTGCCTATTGCTAGGTTTTCACCAGGATGATCATTTTTTCAGGACTTTTTCCAATTTGTAGTTTCTTCCGGACATTTTTTGATTTTTATGATTTTTTTAGGACATTTTACCACAGACTGAATGCCTTAGGCATAGAATTTCTTCAGATGGAGAATGTTGATTGGTTCTCAAAGCTTTTCTCCTATAGTCATTGAGAGTTGATAGGCTTTAGAGCCAAAATTAGCTGTGATAACAAAGGGACCCAACCAGTTGGGTTCAAACTTCCCCTTGTGCTCTCAATGTGATTGATTTTTGGGATTTTCTCTCAAGACTACATCACCAAATTGAAATTCTCTGTATCTAACTTTCTTGTTGTAGCCTCTAGACATTCTTTTCTGATATACTCTAAGATGATCATAAGCTGCTTGTCTGCGCTCATCTAGTAGTTCAAGTTCTTGCAACCTAGACACTCTATAGTCATCATCAGTCACTAGACCATGCATTCTGATTCTTAGTGATGGGATTTCAACCTCAATAGGTAGTACCACTTCAAACCCATAAAATAAAGTGAAAGGAATAGCCCAGTAGGCATTCTAATACTTTTTCTGTAGGCCTAGAGAGCTAGATTGATCATGAGATGCCGGTCTCTTCCTGTTTTATTAACTATTCTATGCAAGATTTTCAACAAATTCTTGTTTGATGCTTCTGCTTGTCCATTCCCTCGGGGATAGTATATGGATGACCAATATTGTATAATCTTGAATTTAGAGCATAAGGAATCTCGGTCCTTGTTCTTGAATTGGCCTCCATTATCTGTGACTATTGAATGTGGAATACCGTATCTGTAAATGATGTAATTCAATATGAACATAGATATCTACTTGCCAATAGCTTGTGTCAAAGGAATTGCTTCTACCCATTTTGTGAAGTAATCTGTAGCTGTAATGATATGGGTATGCCCATTAGAAGAATGTGGATAAATGGCCCCTATGAGGTCAAATTCCCATTGTTGAAAAGGCTATTGTGTAGTAAAGGGAATCAGCTCTCTCCCTGGTGCATGAATTAAGTTACCATGGACTTGGCACTTTTGACAGTTCTTTACAAATTTGATAGCCTCTTTTTCCATGTTAGGCCAATAATTCCCGACCCTAATGAGTTTTTGAGCTAGTGTTAAACCATTGGAATGTGATCTACATATATCATCGTGGACTTCCTCTAATGCACGTTGAGACTCTTCACATTCTAAACACCTACGAAGTGTACCATCTAGACTCCATTTATACAAATCATTACCAATGATGACATACAATGATGCATTGCGGATAAGGTATCATTTCTCATGGCGGTTGTAGGTATCAGGGATGATTTGGTCTTTAAGGTAGTGTAGACACTAAAAAATTAGACAAATGATTTTAAATAACGAAATTGCAAAATAAATAAAAGTGGACAAAAAATTAATTAAATCAAGAGAAAAATTAAATAATGATGTTAAATAATTAAATAAAGCTTAAAAGAGGTGAAAAGAAATACATAATTGATTAAATCAATTAGTTGTATAGTTGTTTAAATAAAAAATCAAAATCAACATATTCCCTACATGGCTAAATTTAATTAATTAATTGAATTTAATAAATCTTAATTTCTTTCAACCATATTGAGCAACCAATGAAAATTGAGGACAAAAAGACACAAATCACTCAAAAGGAACTCAATCTTGTCCCTTTGTCCAAAGCTTTGAGACAACCTTTAAATTGTCCCCCAATTTGAAAACAATGCAAAGTTTTTGACTTAACCTAAGGTAAATCATGGTTAATTCACTCTACCCCCTACCCTTGGGAATTTACTATAAATATGGAGCATTTTGAGAGTAATAAGAATCTTAGAAATTCATTGGCAAAGCATTGTTATTATAGGCAATTTAAGAGCAATTAATAGCAATTTTAAGAGCAATTGAATATCTTTGTATCAAATTTGCAAGTAAAGAGCTAGATTAAGCATCAATAGTATCATATTTCTCATTTTAGAAGTGTCACTAGTGGAGATTGAGCTAAGAGCTTCACTTACCACATCTAATTAGAGAGCCATGAGATGTTATGATTTTTAGTTTTAATTCTTAGTTAAATTGCATTGTATTTACTTTGAGTTAATAGTTAAATAATCCTAATTTCATGAAGGTGTTAATTTAATTTGGGTTTTATTATCATTTTCATCATATTTTGTGTGTTTGTATTTGTCATTGTCCGTGAATTTTTGCAGGAAACAGGTAAAATGATGCGTATAGAGGATTAACTCACGCCTATGATCTATGTTTCACCGCTTCATAGGAATCAATTGATGCTCTGTAAATAACTTGTCACGCTCAGAATTAGCAAAGTCACGCATGTAACTTGAGAAAATATGCCTACTGTCTGAATTTTATCTCCTACAGATAGGCTTTATATCTCGCTTTGTGAACAAACGTCATGCCTAGTATCTTCTAACCGAGTCTTGTATTCTTTAATTGTCGCTTAGTATAGCTTTCATTACACCTGTGCTATTAGTTATTACACATAATAAATAAATTATCACACCTGAGTGACTTTAAAATGACGCTTGAGCCCTAAAAAGTGATGCTCACCATTTTTAAAGCCACGCCTGCTAGCAATTTGCTTACGCGTACTAACTGATAAATCACAACTACTGTTTGCTGTCATAGTTGCTGTCAGATTAATTGTTAGAATAGTTTTTATGCATACTGAACAAACTATCACGCCTATGTAATTTTAAATGACACTTGAGCCCTGAAAAGTGACGCTCGCCATTTTTAAAATTACGCCTACTGACAGTTTATTCATGTGTATAAGTTGACTAATGACGCCTAAGGTTTTTGATTTAAATTGCTATCAAAATTAATAAATTATAGATATTTGACTCCCTGCCTATGTCTTTTTACTGCAAATGAACAGGTACAAAAAGGTGCAAAAACCTGAGAGCAAGTCCAATTGTGAAGATAAAGCCTTGGCTAGGAAAATCCATAAAGAAAACCTTGCTCATGTCAAAGCGGTCCTTGAGGAGACACAAGAACAAGAAAACTAGGTATATCAAAGATATCTCCAAATCTTAGAAGCTTATAAAACTAAATTTGAGTCTCTTAATTGGATTTTCTATCCTTAGTCTAAATTTTCATAAAATTTGCAAATTGAGGCTTTAAATATTCAATACATAAAGTTTGCTTCTTTAAATTCTATTTGGTTTCCCCTCATTGTGATTAGTTGTGTTGACTAACTTGCCAACAGATAAGCACATTTGGAAGGAACTATCACCGAGGTAAGGATAAAATCAATGAAATTACTCAAAAATGCCCCTAACTTTGGTTAGCTACAAGGAAAAAGGTAAGCCTCAACTAGTCCATATTTTCCCTTAGATTGTGGCTTTGGTGCATTTCAAATTTCTAGTAATTAAAAATGGTCTATCTTTGTTTAAGAATTTTAACATTTTAGGCCTATGATGTTCACTTTGTTTTAGTGGATTAAAAAGGCTAAAAGTGTTAAAGTTTTTGATTAAGAAGAAAGATTGAGGAATTGAGCACATACAATCAAAGCCCCTTGTTTGTGGAAGAGAGTAGAAATACTCAAATCCCAATAGTTAGTGGGTGAAATCAATTGGACATTGCTTATTATGTTTAAGAAACTAAGAAAAAGGATTAGGGATATGTTATTCACCTTTTGGTGAAGCAAACTCCTCAAAAAACTTCTTCATAATTTCATTTCCTTGCTTTGAAAATGAACATGCTAGAACCATAGTGGGCTTGCCTCCTGAGAAATCACCTTAATGAGGTCGATGTGAGGGACAACCCAAAGTGGGAACACTTGCTTTTGCCATGAGAATCCACCCACTCTAAAATAAAACACATGCATCCTTAATGGGGTGTGTGACAAAAATGAATTTAAATTTTTTGAACTTCCTCTAGTAGTCTTCACGGATTACACAAAATCATACCTTGGTGCATGTGGGAAGCCCCTTAACATACTTAGGGGATGAAAGATTAAAGTCCATTTTGAACGGAAAACTCAATAAATCCTAGATAAAATAGCAAGGCCACCTTATTAGAGCCATGTTTAATGAGCCAATCTTGAGCTAGGTAGGTGCTTGGAATCTCTTTTTTGTGCAAAACCCATATTAATGTTCTCCAAATCAAACATTTTGTGTTAGTGGGTAAAAAGAGACAAAGTGAATGTGTGTGTTGCGATTGTATTCAATTTTCAAGCGAAAAAAATTCAAAGACCTGATCTTGCAACATTTAAAATTTAAAATTCACTATCTGGCTAGCAAAGTGTTGCCTGAGCACAGAGTAATACCATAGAACAATAGTGAATTTATGCCTGTGACTGTTAAAAAGACACGTGCCAACTATAAAATCATGCCTAAAACATATAAAGTCACGCTTGGTAAAAACTGGAAAAATGCTTAATAATAGCAAAGTGTTGCCTGAAGACCTTCAGAGTGCCGCCTACAATAATTGCAATACATGCATATGAGACTTTAAATCATGCCTACCAAGAGGCAAGTGATGCCCAGAAACACAAAAGGCCAAACAATGAGTACTTGCCGAGGGGGTCAAAAAAATTTGATCACATATTTGGATACCCTTTTCTGTGTTCTTATTGTTCCAACATTCGGCTCAGTCATAAATCTTGTTCTACATAATTTTTGTAAATTTCACAAGGATTTGACTACCAACAATATTGACTCTTATTCTCCAAGGTTCATGCCTGCTTTCACTAGATCCTACTACATCAAGCAAACCTTGCAAGCCAATGGGAATTATTTGAGACAAGAACTCCCTTACCCAGGTGATGATTCTACCACTTCAAGAGTACCCCAAAAATCACCCGAACAAGAAGTGGAAGACAACATGATGTCCTTCGGTGGCTTGGGTAATAAAAGCAATATTGGCATTGACCCAAACAACCAAGGTGATACAAATAATGGAGGTATTGACACGAATAATCAAGGTAATACCAATAGTGAAGGGACAAATTAAAACACTCAAGAAATGAATACCACTCGCCAAAGAACCAATACCAAACCAACTACCAATGATGCCACCAATGACAAGGTTGATGAAGCCATTTAGTGCCCCTACTTCCTAAAACTCATGGAAAAAGCAATGGCAAGAGATAAAGAGAAGTATTTCATGGACCTAGCTCAAGCAGGTCTCAAGCTTCCATGGGATTATGATGTGAATCAACTTAAACCACCAGAAGTTGAAGAAATCACCATTGACATTATGATCAAGCAGTTTAAGATGTTTCAAATGCAACTTGATACAATCAAGCAAAGTGGGGCTCCTAAACCCTTTTCTATCGAAGCATTGTGTCCATTCCCATTTGATAAAAGTTTAATAATGGCACCATTCCCGATCAATGTAGTGTTTCCTAAGTATGACAAGTATGAAGGAACGTCGGATCCACAAGATCACTTATGAGAGTTTTGTGCATTGAGATTAGAATTCATGCATGATACAACCTATTTAATGAGACTATTCCCAAGAATATTAGGAGGTATGGCCATGGAGTGGTTTTCTAAGTTACCATCCGACATAAAAACCCTTGAAGAATTAGCTTCAAAATTCATGGCCCATTACTCATACAACATCAAGCATGAGGTCATGATGATAACATTATGTAACACTAAGAAAAAGGATGGAGAAGCATTCCTCACTTTCTTAGAAAGATGGAGGACCGTATTTGCAAGGTATCCTAGGAGTGTGCCCAAAAAGGAGAAAATGGACATATTCATTAATAGCTTGAGCAATGAGTTGAACTACCGATTGAGAATGCAATGCCCCAAGACCTTCCAAGACCTCATAGAGAATGGAGTAATGACATAAGAAATGTTGGTTAAGAGTGGAGAGTTGAAATTGTATAAAGATAACAAGAATAAATCCAACAACAATAACTCCAACAATAACACCAATCAGAATAAAAATTGGTTCAATAGAAATAATCGGTATAAAAACAATAATAAGGGAATAGTAAATGACAGAGTGGTGGATTCTAGTAATTTGAAGGTGACTCCATTTGCTCTTACAAGAACACCTAATCAGGTGAATAATGCAAACCAAACCTCCAATGCACCTTCCAACAATAATGCTAATAGTGGCAACCAAGGAAATCATCAAAGGAGTAACAAATTTGATAAATTCTTGGTACCAACTCCTCAAAAGCACTTCACACCTTTGGGTGAACCCCTCAAAAAAGCATTAAAGATGCTCATGGCTAACAACATCATTACTCTACCTAGCATTAAGCCTTATGAGCCACATAAAAAGCCTAGCTGGTGGAGGACAAATAGCCATTGTGAATACCATAGAATTTGAGGGCACATGACCAATGATTGCTTGCAGCTAAAGAATGTGGTGCAAGACTTAATTGATGGTGGCATAATCACCATTGATGGACCCCAAAGAAATAAAGACCACACGGCTTTCAAACAACCCTTCTATAAACATGACAAAGGGGAATCATCCAATGGCAAGAAACAAAGCAGCAATAACATCAATTTTGTGCCACCCTATGATAATATTATGAATGCTATAGTGATCAAAGAACAGCCCCAAAAAGAGACATCCAATGTTATCACTAGGGGGAAAACTTCCTGGATTACATTTCAAGGGGTTGATCCTAAACCCATTAACCCTCTGCAATCCAACATTGTGATCAAGCAACCTCCTACATCAGCAAAACCATATAGCTTGGTAGATCATCTACAAAGAACTCCAGCACAAATATCCATCTTGGAGCTATTAAAGCTATCTCTCAACCATAAGGAACTTTTAGAGAAAGCTCTAGTAGAGATGAATGTTCCTACTAATTTAGAGGAGGAGAAATTTCAAAATATGGTGGGACACCTCATCGCACCTCATTGCCTATCATTCTCAAACCATGATGACATGTCTATCATTCATCCCCAAAACTTGCCATTGCATATAGAGGTTTTGATAGAAAGACACTGAGTCAAAAGAGCTCTCATTGATGGGGGAGCTGGCCTTGACATCTATACCTTGAGCCTCGTCAAGTCCCTAGGGTTATCTAAGTCATGCATTGACCCTATGAAAAGAATCACCATAAAGGCATATGAGGAAGCTGAAAGAGCATCCAAAGGCATGATTATATTTCCCATTCAAGTGGGACCGGTCAAGAAAGACACTAAATGCTAGGTGTTGGATATGAAATTAACTTACAATATTTTATTAGGGAGACCATGGATCCAAAAAATGCAAGAAGTTTCTTCCACCTATCACCAATGCATCAAATTTCCATATATGGGTGAAGAAATAATAGTTGGAGGTGACTCAAACCCGATCCAATATTGCAATGCTCTTAAACCTATCCATGAGCTATTTATCCCACATAACCAAGAAGGAATTATCCAAAGGGATACTATTGAAGATATCAAAATAGATGATTCAAAATTAACATTAAGTGCTACTTTAAGTCATCCTCAAGCTAACTCAACAACTACAACTAAGGGAAAGGAAAAGATGAGTTACGAGGGCCCAATGTCAACTGAAAAATTAGACCAAGTAGCTACACCAACAACTAAATTATACAAACCCACCAAGGAAGAGAAGGATAAAGCAAAAGAGGATCATTATCAACACATGAGTGAAATGATGGAAACATTTAAAAAATAATGCAAAATTCATTCCAAGGGAGTAGTTGAATACTCCGTTTCATTATTTGATCTACCCACATCTCCAAAATCACACAGGGAACCATAAAAAATGCACCTTCCTCATAAGTATAATTCCTATTTTGTGAGGGAAATAGAAAAGACAACATTCAACAAGGAAGAAGATGAAGTACTCCAATGGATTTATCATGATGATGAAGACACCTCAAATACTCCCATAAAAAGAGTAAACATATCAATATTCAAATTGATCAATACGGTAAAGGATTTGATATAATGCAAAAGATGGGATATAAGGGGAGAGGACCCTTAGGAAAGAGGAATAGAGGATTGTTGTAGCCCATTGAACCTTCATGGAGGTCAAAAGAGGAAAAGTCAGGGGTAGGATACCAACATAAAGGTGAATGTTCTAGCCCTATGAATAATTACTATGTGCATGTGAATATCATGGGATCTGAGGTAGATAGTGACGACTCTTGAGATTATGAATGGGACACCTTATCTGATGATTCGTGTCAAGACAAAGAAATAGTCACCATACATTCCTATGCTAAGGATTCAAAGCAAAAAGTTTGAGTTAATAAAGGACCCACCACACAAGAACTTGACTTAGGACAAACACCTAGTAATCAACCATGGATAGAGGAATTTTGGGAACCCTTAGAGGAGAGTGATTCAAATGTTAGTTTTAATCTAGCTAGGGCATTTTCAATGTTCTTTCCCATAGAGGTATCCGAAGACTCAAGTGAAGGGGACTTTGACCCTTCTTCCATGGATCATCTAGAGGAAGCTCATGTCATAGATTTAATTGATATAATGTACGAACCTTCCAATGAAGTCGTGTCCATAATCCCAACTAATGACACTTTTCCAAATGAACCATTATCCTTGATACATCTGGACCTTATTGATTGGGACCAAACCAAGCTAAATGACCTACTTTATTTCCCAAATGACCTAACAATGATTCATTACCTTAATGTGGTTGAGCCCTCTTTCACCAATGAATTTGATCTAAATACGATGGAGGTGGTGGGGTTCAATCTCTTAATTCAAAGAAAAAAATAAAAAAAAATGGAAAAATGAAAAGTTCTAGTGATGAAAACCATTATGTGACAGCACTAGAACCTAAAAAAGTAAAGATAAAGGATGTTTCTTATGGTGAAAACCCAATTGTGGTGCCAAAGGAAGAGAGATTGGATACCCTACCCAAACATGAGGAAGAAAGGTCATCCATCCTTATAGAACTGACATAAAAGGTCAACATTGGGACATAATTGGATCCAAGATTTATACACTTGGCAACATCACTTACACCTTTAGAAAGAAAGGATTTTATCAAGTTCTTCCAAGAACAACAAGTGAACTTTGCATGGTCCTACGCAGACATGCCCGGATTGGACCTCGATTTCATAATGCATCACTTGAATGTCAGAGCAGGGGTTAAGCTCGTCAAACAAAAATTAAGGAAGATGCACCCCCATATTGCTCTTCTGGTCAAAGCAGAATTAGAAAAAATATTAAAAGTGGGGTTTATAAGAGCAATAGCATATGACAAATGGATATCTAACATTGTACTGGTTATAAAGCATGACAAATCCATTTGTGTATGCACAAATTTTAGAGACTTGAATCTTGCATGTCCTAAGGGTGATTTCCCACTTCTGAGCATAGACTCCATAGTCAACTTAACATCAGGTCATTCCATGTACTCATTAATGGATGGTTTCAATGGGTATAATCAGATAAAGATTGCATCGAAAGATCAAGAGAAGATGGCTTTTATGTGCCCATGGGGTACCTTTTCTTGGAACGTCATGCCCTTCGGCCTCAAAAATGCCAGTGCCACATATCAAAGGGCAATGACTACTATCTTTCATGACGTGATGCACACATTTCTAAAGGATTACATAGATGACATCTTGGCAAGGTCTCATAAAAGAGAAGATCACCTACAAATTTTGCAAAAGATATTCACTTGATTGGAACAATTCAAGGTGAGGTTAAATCCGAAAAAATGTGCCTTTGGTGTCCAATCTGGAAAATTGTTAGGTTATATAGTTTTAGAAAAAGGGATTGAAGTGGATCCAAAAAAAGTACAAGCTATAATGGAGATGGAGATCCCGAAAAACATAAGCCAAATGAGGTCCTTACAAGGCAAGATTTAGTCCATAAGAAGGTTCATTTTGAAATTGGCAAAAAAGTGCCATTCATTCACAAGGCTATTGTATAAAGACACCATATTCATATGGGATGAAGAATGTGATAAAGCATTCACTTTATTGAAGACCTATCTCATAAATCCACCTATCCTAATGCCACCAATCAAGGGAAAACTGTTGCTACTATACATATCCGCTACTGAAAGGTCTCTAGGAGTTCTTTTGGCACAAGAGGATGAGCAAGGAAAAGAAAGAGCAATCTACTATTTGAGTAGGACATTGATCAAATATGAACTTAAATATACATTTATGGGAAGGGCTTGTATAGTGGTTGTATTTGCATCACAAAAATTGAGACATTATATGTTGATGCATAAGGTGAAACTAATCGCAAAAATTGATCCTCTAAAATATTTTCTAAGAAAAACTACCTTAACGGGTAGGATAGAAAAATGGGTCATGATATTGAGTGAGTATGACATTGAGTATGTGGATAGGAAGGCAATAAAAGGATAAGTGATAGCAGATCACTTAGCTAAAAATTCATTGACTTCTACACAAACCATTCAAGTGGGATTTCTAGATTCCATCATTGTAAACATAGAAGCAAAGACATGGAAGTTATACTTTGAAGACTCATATACACAAGGAGGTTCAGGGGCTGGCATATTATTGATTACCCCTCAAGGGTATACTATTCCCAAGTCCTACAAGCTTTTGTTTCCATGTACCAACAACATAGAAGAATACAAAGCTTTAGTCATTGGCATTAAGATGGCTTTAGAATGGAACATCACAGAGCTACAAGTATAGGAAGATTCTCAATTAATAATTAATTAAGTCAACAATGAGTACAACACTAAAGAAGAAAAAATCATGCCATACAAGGCTATGATTGATGCTTGGAAAAAGTATTTTGCTTTGCTAACCTTTGAGAAAATTCCAAGAGAGAAAAATTGAGCAGCTGATGCAATGACCACCTTGGCTTCCTTATTACAAAAACTAGATCAGAATGAGAAGTATGAGTTCTTGGTGGAAGAGTTGGTGAAACCAGCATTTGACCTTCCTGAAACCCAAATTGTTGCCCTACTTCATGGACATGACTCACCTTGGTTTGGTCCATTATATACCTATCTAAAATACCAAGTATTACCACAAGATGAATCATGTGCCCAAAAATGCAATTTCATCCGCCAATCAACCCGTTACATAATTCTTTCAGAAACATTGTATCGTAAGGGTCTTGATGGGACATTACTTAGATGTCTAGAGGAAGAGGAGTCTAAGTCAGCTTTACGTGAGGTTCACAAAGGCATTTGCGGATCACACTCTAGTGGTTTAAACCTAGCCAAGAAGATCCTTCTCTTAGGGTATTTTTGGAAAACCTTAGAGAAAGATGCTTGTCATTTTGTCAAAATATGTAGCAAATGTCAATATCATGGTGACATGATAGATGCGTCAACACAAGAGTTACATCCCTTTGTTACACCATGGCCATTTTATCAATGGGGATTTGACTTGATTGGCATAATCTATCCACCATCTTTCAACAGACATAAGTACATCATTACCGCAATGGAGTATTTCACCAAGTGGGTAGAAGCTGTTCCTTTAATCATAGCAATGGGAAAATAGATTTCCATGTTCATCTTGAACCACATCATTTGTAGATATGGTATTCCTCATGGCATAATAAAAGACAATGGAAAACAGTTAAAAAATAAAGATATAGATGAACTTTGTTCTACATTTCATATCACTCATCACTCTTCATCCATTTATTACCCTCAAGGAAATGGGCAAGCCGAAGCTACAAATAAGAACATCCTCAAGATCTTGAAGAGATTAGTGAATAAATCAGGAAGGGATTGGCATGTGCATATTAATCTAGCATTATGGGCCTATAGAGCTAGCATTCAGACACCCACAGGAGCTACACCATTTTCACTAGTGTACGGGGCTGAAGCTATCCTACCTTTAGAGGTGGAAATCCCATCTTTACGAGTATCATTACAAGGCCTAATAATCAATGAAGATTACCGAGTTGCTTGACTTCAACAATTAGAATTGTTAGAAGAAAACCAAACACAAGCCTATGGGCACTTGAAAGTATATCAGAATAGAATCTCAAGGAACTACAATAAGCATATCAAACCAAGGAGCTTTCAAGTAGGAGACTTAGTGTTAAGAGAAAACCCAAAGAATCAAGTTGAGAGAGAAAAGAAAGGCAAATGGGAGGTTAATTGGCTAGGATCATTCATCATTGTTTGTTCATTTGGCATGGGGACCTATAAGTTAGCAGATTGTGAAGGAGAAGAACTGCAAGAACCTATCAATAACATCCATCTAAAGAGGTTCTATGCATAAGGTTGATGATAGAGTATAAAGAGTATCAGTAGAGGAGCATCCTATTTATTTTACATGATCAAAGAGATCTTGAAAATATAAAAAAAGAAAAAAGAGAAAATACAAAAAAAAAGAAAAAAGAGAAAATACAAAAAAAAGAAAATACAAAAAAAAGAAAAAAGAGAAAATACAAAAAAAGAAAAAGAGAAAAAGTGCCTTGGTGAAAACCTAGAAAATAGGTGCCTTAGTAGAAAGAAAAAATCCCAAAAGGTAAAAACTTGGTAATTAAGCACCTTTTGTTCCCTTAAATCTTTCCTAACAAGTTGCATATGTACATATTGCATAGCCATCATCTCATTTGTAAACCTTCATTGCATCCGTCATTTTTACATAGTCATAATAAACCTGTCAGTTGCATCATTGCACATTGCCCTAAGTTTTGACCCATGATCACATTTATCACTTGGGGGCACGAAAGGATTGGATTTTGGTACCAATGGATTACAAAGCGCTACTAGTCATGCATCAGAGAGATTTATCAGAGCTTCAGAAGAGTGGAAATTTTATCGAACCTTTGATGGATATCATCGTTCATACCCAAGTATTCGACACCACAACATGATCCTTAAGCCTTCATTGACTTTATTATTCAGGATAAAAAATTGACATGCACTTTAAAGATCAGATACTTGGAAATTATTTTTGGAAATCATGAAACATTGCAAAACACTTGAAGTTTTCTTTTTGATAATCTTTGTTAAAATAACTTTTATCAAATCTTTTTAGCTAATCGATGATGTTTCGACTAGATTGGCGATGATGAAGACATGATATTTTATTGCCTTTGAGTGACTGTTTGGAGGAAGATTCATTGACTTATGTGAATTCATCTAATGACATGGTCATCAAAGAACCATCGAGGACTGTCACATAAACTAAAGGATTGACCTTTGCTTGTTTACACAAATAGATACCTTGGCTATTTAGATCTTCCATATCTTAATACCAAGAATCCACTTGCAACAATGAATCCATTGAAACTGGTATTCATACTCCCATAGTTTGGTCATCCAACTAGTGAGAGTTGTACAGAGTTTCCAAGGAGGTTACCAAATAGAGAAAACAAAGTGGTATTCATATCATCATGATGTGGTTAGTGATGATTGTACTAGTTTTCTGGTCCCACAATGCTCAATGATGAATATTTATCTCTATGGCATTTCTTTGCTAAAAACTGGTGACACTTAGTTGCATTGCATTGCATTATCATGTTAGATTAAAAGCATTTGTTTATAGTTATATTTTCCAAGGACAAAGGGGGTACATTAATAACCTGGTTTAGTCAAAACATTATGAACAAAGGGGAGGGTCTAATCAAATGTCTCATCCTTGATTCAAACTACACAAAAATTAAAAGTGAGATTTATCTTTTGCATTCATGACATTAAACATTAATCATTATTCATATATGAAAAAGCAAAACTCATACATCATTTGTATACATATAAAATAAGGATACAACTTCATACATAACAAAAATAAAAAATATAGCATTCATATTCATGTTCCCACAAAGCATTTTGCATCCATACATTGAGCCATAAGAGAAATAGAAAAGAAACATATCACAAATGCATAAATCGATACATCCATCTACATATATCATAAATGAGATACATTGCATCCATAGCATAATCAAAGTAAATGCATCACAACACATCATATAGCTGCATATAAAGATAAATCTCATATCCATCAAATGAATCAAGGAAGTATATCATCACATCAAGTGCTCATCAACATCAAGGATCCAATAATCAATCATCCAACATCTATAATCCAGTATATCAGTATATAAAGAGACAACAATATCATGAAAGTGATACATTAAAAGTTTGATCAATAAATAACAACATGAAACATGATACACAAAGGACATCATCATAGAAGCAGCTCTGTAGTCTCATCATCAGGATCCCATAGCAGCACCTGATCCATCCCCAACACCTGATCCATCTAGATCTCTGCCATCCTATCTATCCTATGAGGGGGGACCCTAGGAAGTGCTCGCTATACTATGGCTCTGTGCCATCATAGTCATAAACTACTGCATCAAAGTCACAACCTGATCCAATCTACCCACAATAGTAGATACCTCTGTCCTTAGTGAATGTACCTCTTATACTACAATATCCATGTTGGGAGTAGTCTATGAGCTCTACCCCATATCCTGCGACTACTGCACCTGTGGGGACACCTGCTATGCCGAACCCTGAGCCTGCTGACCCTGACCCTGATCCTACTGTGCTAAGGCTACCCTTTGTAACTA
Organism: Chamaecyparis obtusa; assembly: GCA_027943335.1. Lineage (NCBI taxonomy): Eukaryota > Viridiplantae > Streptophyta > Pinopsida > Cupressales > Cupressaceae > Chamaecyparis > Chamaecyparis obtusa. The sequence continues at coordinate 2,054,633 of BSBK01003618.1, forward strand.
TACCAATGGACCATCCCCTATGGGAACCTATCTAGCAGCATCTACATGTACATGTCTCCATCGTCTCTACTACCTGTGCGCTCTATGGCATCTATCATGTCCTGCTCTAGGTGCCTACTGCTGAGCTCTATCCCTGTGTCTCACATGACCACCTCTAACTCATGGCCCATCCCACCCACCTGTAATAGCTCTAGGAGCTCTTTGTACTTGTCATCCCTACCATCTCCTCCCACCACCACCAGCCCCATCCCCATCATCATCATCATCATCATCCTCTGACCTCTCATCTTATCCCAGAATCAGCTCAGAAGGATCAGTGAATCGAGGAAACCTGTTCCAAGCCCACCACTCTTGGTACTCATGTGACATCCCTCCATCAACAATACCAGTCAACATATCCCATCGACAGTAAGACTGCCCAACAATCTGATCACATGCGAACTGGTAATCAATCTAAGGACCCCACATGGACCTCTCTACTTGTACTCTTGCATATAAAGCCATCCCAAGTGGCATATCCTGTACTCTACCATATTGTTGAGATACCTGGCCAAAGAAAAAATGCTCAATAATAGTACTGGACTACCCAATCATCCATCATGGGCCAAACATGTAGGGGAGCTTGTCATCATCCTCTCTCCATCTATCACAACTGATATAAGGTTGCCACACAACCTGATCTAGATCATCAATCACATGATGCCAATACTCTATCTTACCTAGATGATGTTGGATAACCATGCCACTATATAAGAAAACATAAGGATGCCCTTGATGTCTAATCCTATCAGAAATAGGTTGAGTAATGGGAAGATGCTCCCATATCCACAACTGTAAAATCACGACACCAACAGACAAAAGCTGCACTCTCTCTGTATACCACATTGTGCAAATCATGGTAAAGCTATGCCAGTACATAGGATCCCCAATCAAATCTTTGAGGCTGTGTAAGAAGATCCTCCAATATCTGGCCCCACCCGACAGAAAAACCATGACCTCATCGGTCAGGAAGCAATAAACCACCAATTAGTGCACCCAAGACAACTGACAAGGTAGGAAATGAAGCAAACTAAGGCCAAGTGATAGTGTCATCATCAATCGTATTGTCCCTAAACACTCGTCGATAGATAGTACTATCATACACATAATCATAATAGACCATCTCCCCATGGCAAGGAATGTGCAGTAATCGATACACATCCTCCGGAGTGATGGTCATCTCTTTGTGAGGTAGGTGGAAGGTATTGTGGTCAAAGTGCCAATGCTCTGCCACAGTGGTTAGTAGACCACGATTCAACTAAAACCATGGAATATCAAGTAAAAATATCAACCTGCAAACCTCAATCACATGTCACTCAGCAGGAGTCAACGTCGCACCTAACTCAAATACCCAAGATGCAACGGTCCATATGTATAACTTACAAAAATGTGCCTGTTTCACAAATCACAAGAGAATCATATCCGTATATCATATCAATGGGTTATCCTAAAGTCAATCAGAATCAGTCAAATCAAAAGTATCAAGTAATCACACCTAGTACCATTTATTCATGTCTTTGTGTCCTGAGAACGAAGCAAGCAGTATCAATCATATCGGTTTTCACACTGATTGATTTATCCTATCAGACCTATTCCATCAGATTGACATAATCAAACATTCATTGGTACCACTATCATGATATCCTACTCAATTGATTTTCTTAAACAACAACAGACCTTAGCTATCTCAGATTCAAAATGATCAAGTTGATGACATCAAAATTTCATCATCAAATCAATTTAGAAAATTTGAACAATTTTTAAAATTCTAGTAGGCATCATTTCAAACCTACTAGGCAAAATTTCACCTTAAGCATTATCAAACAGATGTTACATGACACTTTATCAATAGTACATGTGATTTCATGTACTACGCGTGACTTCAGGAGGTTAGGTGTCATTAAAAAGTAGCCTACGCGACATTTAAAAATTAGGGTTTTTACACGCGATAAAATACAAAAAATTGTAAAGGAAATCCTATGCTAATGCAGTAAATCATTATTCTTAGGTGAGGCTAAACATTTCCTACGTGGCATTTAAATTCATGGGGGTGTGAAGGAAAAGTGCGGAGGCATGACTTTAAGATTCTACGCGATATTTGGTTGATTCCAGGCGGCATTTCAAAATATGAAAAGTGGAACAAAATGGAAAAAGTGCAATAAATGCTAATTAAGGGAAATAAATACAAAGTATGGAGTTTGAGATGACTCATAGGAGGACCATAATCAGAAGGATGATCGTACCGCTGACTCCGCTCGAACCGATGCTCTCTAATAGGGACCACCATCTTGAAAATCACCACAAGATTAGAGCAAAAATCACCAAAGTCAATAGTAAAAATGAATAGTAAATCAAGGTTAATCAACCTATTTATACAATATTGACCTAATTTGGAGGTAAACATATGACTTTGACCTAATTTTACCCTATCAAATGATCAAAATAGAGCAAAATCATGAAAGGAATCATATCAAACAAAGATTTTTAGAAATAAAAACATATTCATCAATTAAATTAGATCTTTCAAATTAAGGAATTAATATGTTTTATTTCTGAGGGGGCATTAGAGTATTAAAAATGAACATCAATATCACGGTTGGGGCATATCAAATTTTTTTTCATATCAGCAGCATATCAATCATCATATTAGAGGTATATCAGGGGCATATCAATCAAGTATCAGTTTCATATCAGTGGTAAATCATAAAATTAGGACCTAAAAAGTGATCAAGACTTAAAGAATCTTTGAATCAATGTTCTTCACACATCAATTCAAAGAGGGGCATTTCTAGACACTCAAAAATTGGACAAATGATTTTAAATAACGAAATTGCAAAATTAAATAAAAGTGGACAAAAAATCAATTAAATCAAGAGAAAAATTAAATAATGATGTTAAATAATTAAATAAAGCTTAAAAGAGGTGAAAAGAAATACATAATTGATTAAATCAATTAGTTGTATAGTTGTTTAAATAAAAAATCAAAATCAACATATTCCCTACATGGCTAAATTTAATTAATTAATTGAATTTAATAAATCTTAATTTCTTTCAACCAAATTGAGCAACCAATGAAAATTGAGGACAAAAAGACACAAATCACTCAAAAGGAACTCAATCTTGTCCCTTTGTCCAAAGCTTTGAGACAACCCTTTAAATTGTCCCCCAATTTGAGAACAATGCAAAGTTTTTGACTTAACCTAAGGTAAATCATTGTTAATTCACTCTACCCCCTACCCTTGGGAATTTACTATAAATATGGAGCATTTTGAGAGTAATAAGAATCTTAGAAATTCATTGGCAAAGCATTGTTATTATAGGCAATTTAAGAGCAATTAATAGCAATTTTAAGAGCAATTGAATATCTTTGTATCAAATTTACAAGTAAAGAGCTAGATTAAGCATCAATAGTATCATATTTCTCATTTTAGAAGTGTCACTAGTGGAGATTGAGCTGAGAGATTCACTTACCACATCTAATTAGAGAGCCATGAGATGTTATGGATTTTTAGTTTTAATTCTTAGTTAATTTGCATTGTATTTACTTTGAGTTAATAGTTAAATAATCCTAATTTCATGAAGGTGTTAAGCATACACACATAGGTAGGAGTATAAGTTTTTGTATCTAGAAGAATCATGACCAATAACGGTGCAAATCATGTGGGTTTTAGGGGAATCATATGCAGGGAATGATAATGCTTCCACCTGGAACTCGTAACGTAGCTCATATTTGGGTTGCTAAAGTAGAGATGATAGTGTTGCCATAGCATCAACAACCTTGTTCTCTCTTCTAGGAATCTGTTCAAATGTGATAGATATCTTTAGGTCATCTACCATGCACTTGTATGGAACAAGTTTCTCATCTTTTGTTTGGTACACATCATTGACTTGGTGTATGACTAGTTGTGCATTCCTCTATGAATGTGCAACTCTGTTACTCACCACTCAATTTCTATCTTCATGCCATTAAGTAAAGCTTCATATTCAACAATGTTGTTTGTGCAAGGAAATTTGATTATGAATGCTTTAGGTATTGAGTAACCTTGTGGCATTATGAATAATATGCCTGCTCCAGATCCATTCTTTGTGTAAGATCCATCAAATAAAAGACACCAAGTCCTAGAAGATATGTGCATGATAGATGAAGATCAAGAAATTCTATCTGTCATGGTGTATCATCAAACATTGGTGCTTCAACAAATTGATCTGCAATGACTTGTCCTTTGATAGCTTTCCTTTCAACATATTCTATATCAAATTCACTCAATAGCATCACCCATTTAGCTAGTCTACCTATGAGGGCATCTTTTCTCAATAAGTATTTCAATGGATCTATCTTAGCTATTAATTGTGTTGTATGAGCTAACATATAATGTCTCCGTTTCTATGATGTAAAGATCACAACTAGACAAGCTTTCTCGATCATTGAATAGTTCTTCTCATATGCTACCAATGTTCTTCTGATGTAGTAAATAGCTCTTTCCTTCTTGTTTTCATCATGCTATGCTATTAATGCCCCCAGTGATGTATCTGTGGCAGAGACATACAGAATAAATGGCTTCCCTTAAATAGGAGGCATCAAAATAGGAGGATTTTCTAGATATTTATTGATGTGGTTGAAGTTCTTTTCACATTCCTTGTTCCATGCAAAAGTCACACCTTTATGTAATGTCTTTGTGAAAGGTTGTGATATATCTTCTAGCTGAGATATGAAACGTCTGATTGATTGCACCCTTCCTTGTAAGGTTCACATTTGACTGATATTCTTGGGAGGTTGCATCTCTATGATAGCTTTGACTTTAGAAGGATCTAATTCAATGCCCTTATTTGAAACAATATAGCCCAGGAGCTTTCTAGAAGTGACACCAAAAGTACACTTTTTAGGGTTAAGTCTAAGACTAAACTTCTCCATTCTATCTAGTATTTTGCTTAAGTCATTCAAATGTTCTGATCTTATCACAGAATTAGCTAAGGTGTCATCAACATAGTCTTCCATGGTTTGATGCATCGTGTCATGAAATCTAAATGTCATAGCTTGTTGATATGTAGCAATGACATTCTTAAGACCAAATGGCATGACATTCCAACAGAAGGTACCCCATGCACATGTAAAAGTGGTTTTCTCTTGATCTTATGGAGCAATTTTAATTTGGTTGTATATAGAGAAACCATCCATTAAAGAATATGTCTCAAAGCCCGCAATTATGTTCACTATCATATCGATGTTTGGTAATGGAAAATCATCCTTAGGGAATGCTTTGTTTACATCTCTGAAGTCTATGCATACTCTGATTAATTTGTTTGGTTTGGATACTGGAACAATATTAGAGATCCATTATGCATAATCAATGACTTAGATAAATATGACTTTTAAGAGCTTCTCAAGTTCAGCTTTGACTAGTAGTGCAACATGTGGATGCATCTTTCATAATTTTTGTTTAACAGATTTGACTCCTGGAGCTATAGAAAGATGGTGCATTATCAAATTTGGATCTAACCCTGGCATATCTGAATACTTCCATGCGAAGTTGACCTTCTTTTATGTCAAGAAAGTAGTGAATGCATGTTTCTCTTCCTCTGATATGGATTGTGCCACATGAATCAATTGTGGTTCTTCTACTGTACCCAAGTTGATAGATTGAGTGGGCTCTATCAAAAATAGAGATCTGTCTTGTAAATGACTTGGAAGGACATCAAATATATCATCCTTAGGCTCCTCAAAGAGGTTTTCACCTTTGGATACGTCTTTTATCTTTACTATTTTAGGTTCTAAGACTGCCACATAGTGGTTTTCACCCTCAAAACTCTTTTTCTTTTTGCTTTATTCTTTTGACTAAGATACTTGATATCTGACTCTGTCATGCTGACACTAGGTTCACTAATGGAAGTCATCATAGGTTCCACTACATTGAGGTAGCAGGAAAGAGCGTAGTCATTTTGAAAGGTATGGATATCTTAGCTCGGATTGATAGATGTTTGGTCAATAAGCTCTAGATGTTGGATAGTCAAAGTAGGGGGAGATTGGGAAATGGTGTTCATGTATATGGTGTTGTCATCATTGGTCCTAATCCAACTCTCAAATTCAAAGGTGATATTACCACTCAGAACGTTCGATTCATGAATAGTCTCATTGTCATTATTGGATCCCACTTCAGCCATAGGTGGATCAGACTTGTTAAGTTCGTTATGTCACTCTAGACTCATGTAAGATTTGGGTGAATATTGGTGAATGACATCAATGTGTTTTTTAGTGACACACTCATCTTCTTCTGGTATAACTCCTCATTCAAAATCATTAGATTCTTCATCTATACCTTTGGGAAAATCAAGAACATGTGTAAAATCAGGATGGATTCCCCAAGCAGGATAACCTTCTGAATCTAAGTAGATCTCATATTCATGGGAGTCTATTTTAGAATCACTGGAATGTCCCAAATGTTTAGCTATTGTGATAGGTTTACCTTCTTCTTATTCAGTAGCAGGTTCTTGTGTGTCTACTACATTGATATTCTCCTTAGGTTTGTCATCATCTTTAAGAAGATCTAGTATTTTTGTAGGTAAACGTTCATAAGGAATAAGATCAGTGGTGTTTGAATCATCATTGTCTGATTGTTGTGCTTCTTCTTTTATCTAAATTTCTATTGATGGTTCAATCTACTCTAAGACATGTGGAGAGTTTTTGCTTAGATGAAAAGGCTTCTTCTAATATCCTAGACCTGTAGTATCTTTGGTCATCCTTCCATAGTGTTCAACTAGTTTTATAATGCCTTTGCCTCTTGTTCCTAGGTGTCCTTTCACAATGTATCCCATCTTAGACATGAGTTTGTGACCTGGTCCATAAGATTTGATAGGGATTTTAGGTGTTTTAGAGTCACATTTCTGAGCTGTCTGGGATTGTGACTCATCCTTGTACAACCATGCCAACACAGCTTTGACTTCTTCAAACTCTTGTTTGGATACTTTCTCTGTGACAAAACTTCCATTGTAGATTGCTTGAGGTTCCTTAGATACTTGTTTTGTCTATTTTAAAGATTGTCCATAGGATTTAGGTGAGATTGGGAGAGATGTTAGAGATAGGACTGGTTCCATAGTATATTCTCCCATGCCTGTGTTTTTTATTTTGACTTCTTTGGAAATGTCTTCCATCTTGGATGTAGATGCTATGTCTATTTTCTTAGTAGAAGATTCTCTATTATGTGGCACAAGTTTGTCAACACTCTCCTTCAAGGCATTGCAAGATGTGGATATATCAGCTGGAATTGTTACCTCTACTCCATCATAAGGAAATTTTATGCATTGATGGTACATTGATGGAATAGCTTGCATCTCATGTATCCAAGATTTCCCTAGAAGAATGTTGTAAGCTAATGGAAGATCCAAAACTTGACAGGTAATATTTCTAATGATTGGCCCTGTTTTGATAGGTAAGACAATTGTTCCCTTTGAAGCTCTCTCTTGTTCATCATAAGATTTTATAGTTATCTTCTTTTTAGGATTGATAGCAGCTTCAAATAATCCTAGTTGTGTAATCAATTTGTAGGAATAGATGTGTGTGTGAGTGATTTACACCTTCATGAAATAACAAGATTTAAAGAGAATTTACACTATTCAAAGCAAACTAATCTAAATAATGCACAATTAATCTAAATATCTCATGGTTCTCTAAAATAAAGTGGTAAATGAGGCTCTCAGCTGCAAATCCTCACTAGTGACACTCTAATTATGAGAATTGAACTAAGAATGATATGCAAAATAGATCTAATTATCAAATTCTAGCTCTATTTGATAAGAAAATCCCTAAAATGATCAACAATTAAGCTAAAATATCAATGAAAATGCTAAGTGAGTGATATGGATGCAAATTGACAGAGCTTTGCTGCAATTCAAAGATATGGAGTGGATGAATAATGCCTCAAAATGCCTTCTATTTATAAGATTTTCCCAAGGGTAGGGGGTAGAGTGAGATAACCATGGTTAGGCTTGGGTAAGGTCAATTGGCTTTGCTTTGTCCTTAAATGGGGGGACAAACATTTAAATGGTTTCAAAAGGCTGGACCATTTCAACAAAAGTGAGTGATTTGTGTCCATTTTGTCTCCTTTTTCCTTTGTTGAGGGAATTTCATATTTATTAATTAATTAAAGTAATTAAATTTAGCCATGAAGGGTAAGAGGTTCATTTTGATTTTTCATTTCAACAACTATGTCATTAATTGAATTTAATCAATTTCTTAGTGTTTTTTCTCCTTTTCAAGCTTTATTTAATCATTTAATCATTTAATTGAATTTTTCTTTGATTTGAATTGCCTTTGTTCCATTTATTGATTTTTAGTGCTATTTTGATGACTTGATGCACCTTTTGATTGAATTAAGCCTTTGCCAATTTTCCATGTCTACAAATGCCCCTCTTTGAGTCGATGTGCGAAGAACACCGATTCAAAGATTCCCTTAGTATGATGCCTCTGATCGTTCTGATTAATGTACTTCCTGATGACGATGATGTGCCTCTGATGATGGTGCTGATATGATTCTGATGCCTCTGATATGATATGGGTCCTGATATGATGATAGGTCCTGGGTTAATTGATAAAGGTCCTGGGTTGATTGATTGCTGATATGTTGATAGGTTTGATATGATGACAGATTTGATATGATGACATATTTGATATGATATGGTAAATTGATCTGATACTGATTTGTCTCCTGATATGAAATTGATATGAAATGATATCTTGATATGATATGATATGATACTTGATATGATATGATATGCCCCACTGATAAATGTTTTTGATGTGATGCCCATTTGATACTCTGATGCCCCCTCAGAAATAAAACATATTGAGTCCTTGATTTGAAATATTTTTAAGTAGTTGGAATATGTTTTCATTTCTGAAAAAAATATTAATGATATGCCATGACTCACAATTTGCACATCCAAGATAGATAGGTCTGTTGTAGTTAAGCAAAACAAGTGATTACAACAGGATAATGGTACCAATGAATGTGATTTGTCAATCTGATAGGATAGTTTTGATAGGATAAATCAATCAGTGTGAAAACCGATATGATTTGATACTGTTGCTTCGTTCTCAGGACACAGAGACACGAACGATGGTATTGGGTGTGATTGCTTGATACTTTGATAGGATTGATTGACGTAAGATGACTCACTGATATAGAATACTGATATGATTCCCTTGATTTGTGAAACAGGCACATTTCCGTAAATGATATATATATACGGACCTTAGCTTCTTGGCTATTTGAATTTAAGTCATGGATTTGACCCAGCTAGAGTACATGTTATTGAGATGATTGATTATGGAGCTCTTTTAGTTTGTTGATATTGTATCATGATATTTCAGTTATTGATCAGGACTTGGATGTATCACTTTGATGACATTGTATCTTTGATTAGACAAAGTTCATGGATCTTTGATGTTATGGACACTTATGATTTATGGACTTTCTTTGATTCTTGATTGAATGACCCCATTTTATGATTGATCAAGATTTCAATTGAATGACCCCCCTTTTCCCTTGGAAAAATACTACAAACAAATGCACATGCAATTAATCTAACATGATAATGCAATTAACCTTCCATGATAATGCAATGCAATGCAGCTAAGTGTCACTAGCTTTTAGCAAATAAATGCCTTGAGGATAAATTTTCATCATTGAGCACTTTGGGACCGGAAAGCAAGTACAATCACCACTGCCCACTGACATGATGATATGAATACCACTTTTTATCACATTTGGTAACCTCCTTTTTGAACTAGTACAACCCACACTAGTCGAATAAACCAACTATGAGAGTATGAATACTAGTTTCAACGAATTCAATGTTGCATAAACAAGCAAAGGTCAACCTTCCACCCTATATGAAATTCCTCGATGGTTCTTTGATGACCATGTCGTTAGATGAATTCACATAAGTTGTTGGATATCCCTCAAGATAGTCACTCAAAGGCAAGAAAAATATCATGTCTCCATCATTGCCAATCTAGTCGAAACATCATCGATTAGCTAAAAAGATGTGATAAAAATCAATGTAAGTAAAGATCATCAAAAGAAAGCTTCAAGTGTTTTGCATTGTTTCATGATTTTCAAAAAGTATTTCCAAGTATTCTGATCTTTTTAAAGTGTTTTGTCAATTTTTAATCCCGAATAATAAAGTCAATGAAGGCTCATGGATCAAGTTGTGGTAATTGAATTCTTGGTTAGTGAACAATGATATCCATCAAAGGTTCATGAAAATCTTCTTCTCTCTTCTGAAACTCTAATAATTCCCTCTCTCTCTGATGTGACTGAAAATTATACTATTGAATCCTTTTGAAGTTAATGCCTTGCCTCATGTGAATTCATGCTTGTTTGCTGAAATCCGCTGATTAAGATCAAATGCCCCAGTTGGATAGAAAAAATGTTGGACTTGGACAAACTTCCAAAATATTACCGAAGCTCGGTTCATGCTAGATGCATCTAGAAGCACTTTATGTTGTCCTTTTTACCCACTCTCAAACAAGATCACATTGGTTTGCCCCCAATGTCTTAGCAAGATATAGGACACGAAGGATGGATTTGCAAGCTGATGGATTAGAGATGGAAAGGCTATGATGGAAGAAGTATGCGAATGTGACCCATAGGACTATCTCCTCAAGAGTACCCAAGCTAAGAAAAAATGATATTGCAATGTGAAGCATGTTTTTGGATAAGCCATGAAAGTCAATTGTGCAGGGCTAGATAGTGTATAGGATAACGATCTGCTGCCATGGAAAGGAGTGATCCAAAAGAGTGGACATGTCAAGAAGTTTTTTGATAACAATTTTTTCTTCTTTTAAAAGTTCATCTTGATCAAGACCAAGGGTCAATTTGGGTAAGATGTGTATAAGATAACACAATCTGGATAAAGGAGTGATGGAGGCTATGAAGGGATGTTTTGGGATTATGAAAATACTATCAAGGAATAATGGAGGTGAATTTGGGATAAGCAAGATCATGATAGGGTAACATGGATGCAACAAGTACATAAGCTGATGGAAAGGATAACGGATGTTAAGATACTCAATGCTCATGGATGTGTTCAACCTTGTCAAGATGAAGGTGATAGATGGAAATATGGATGAAAGTGAGGTAAATGATAGGAAGATGGAAGATGGCATGGATGAAACTTACCCCCAAGTGTAGAGTGCAAGAAGGAAGAATTACGCATGACGCTTGTTTGCCAGGTTTTCATCATGGTACTTGTCTAAGGTGCCACAAGAAGTGGTTTTCACCCTAGATTTATTTCTTTTTATTTTTGCTACCAAGGTGCCTATTGCTAGGTTTTCACCAAGGCACTTTTTCTCTTTTTTCATTTTTTTTTTTTTTTTTTCTTTGTTTTTTTCTTTTTTTGTATTTTTCAATATTTTCCCAACATTAGAATCTTTGGACAATGCTCCTCTGAAAGATATGCTATAATAAACCATGGGTATGACTAGGATGCTCAAAGATATTGATAAGAGGGATGGAAGGATGGAAAGTATGCATTGGAAAATGAATGTGAGGATAAGAAAAAGGTATGTTGTGGATGGAAATGTTGGCAAGATCAACTTTGACACACACTTTGAAGAGTGGTGGAATGATGGAGGAACAATAGATGACGGAGGTAAGGATCTTTTTGAGGTAGTGGATTTTGGGATGTAAGAAGATGAAGGATGTTTGGAAGGATATGGAATGGAAGCCTTTGGAAGCTTGAATGTCAATTTTGATTCTTCTTTTGTGTGCAAGTCTTTCAACAATGACTTGGGAATCCACATATTCTTTGATTTTTCTTCCTTTTGGAATGCTTTTGAATGCATTTCTGCAATGAGGGATTTAGGAACCCACATTTTATTTTTTTCTTTTTGCTTGATGGACCTTTGCGGCCTTTTGGATATTTCATTTTTCTTTTCATTCACATGTCGATTAGATGGGACACTGTGATTTTTATGCACATATGGATTCTTGGATTTATGATTTTTATGTTGCACATCAAAATTGCTTCCAAAAGACTTAGGAATTGTGGATGAATAGGAATAATATGGATGGTTCATATGGATTGGTGTTTGGACATTCTTCAAGTATGTGTGTCTTTGTTGATCTTGATACATGGTAGGGTAAGTGAATGGATAACTAGGGATGATAGGAATGGTTGATGGGGGAATATATGGACCTAGTATGGATGGAAGGAATGAAGACTTTTGTTTTGGGACATAGGCACCCAAAATGGATTTGGAGGATAGTGGAGGTATGTGGTTGTATTTGAATGGAGGGATATAAGGTGTGAAAGGGATATCAATATCTTTGGAAGGAGCTCCATTGTCAACATTCTTATCTTTAAGATTTATCTTTATACCAATAGGCTCATGAGTAGCTTTGATAGGAACACATTTGATAAGATCAACTGCAGCTTGAAGGGATGCATTATCATGCAAGGGATTTGGAAGAATGATGTTTTCTTGAGGTGAACATGGAGGAATATGACAAGGAAATGATGGGATGCTTTTATCTTGACAAGGATCTTTGAATTGTGTAGCGAAGGTATTTTGCTCTTGATTTTCAATATGCTCATTGGAAGTTATGGAAGGGATATCTTGATCTTGCTTGGGAAATGGAGAAGATATGGAACTTGGAAGGGTACTTTGTTCTTGGAACGGAAGGATATCATCTTGAAAGACATGAAAGGATGCAAGGGGATCATCACAAGGTTCAAGGGATATGGGACCTTCATCAAATATGGGAGGGGTTTGTATATAATCTTGATCTTGATCTTTATCAATATTTATTTCTTTTCTCTTTGGATTATCTTCTTGACATGAAGCCACTTCTAAGGACAAGGTAGATGTTTGGATATGTGTGGGGAATGTTTGGAAGAATGGTGTAGGATCCTCTTGAATAGGTATAATAGGCATTGAGGCACATGAAGCTTTGGGTTCTAAGATCTTTGAAGCATGGAAACAATCTGCAATAAGATGTGAGTTAGCTTGGGTTTCTTTTAGAGGTAGCCCTTGAGGGTAGACATAGTCAATGGGAAAAGTATCATCATTAGGCTCATTCTTTGATGGAGGAATTTTGGATAATTGTGGAGCTTTGGGAGATGAAGAAAAAATGAAAGGAATGCTAGCTATGGGAGGGTCTTTGCTAGATAGAGGTTCGGGAGATGGATGAAGGATGAAAGGTGTACAAGTCATCCAGGGAGAAACCTTGTTAGGAGATGGACAAAGGATGAATGGATTAATCTTGCTATATGGAGGTTTTTGAATTAGATCTTGCTTGAGAGCGGTATTTTTCACTCCATATTCTTTATTATCTTGATCACAAATAGGTTGATTATGCAATTTCCTTTGATCCAAGATAAGTTTATCACTCTGAAATGCTTCTTTTTGTGAGGAGGATGAAGATATGGATGACCCATCATCATAGAGGAAAGGACAAATTGATCTTAATGATGGCTCTTTAGATAAAGTATCTTTTTGCTTTTCTTCATCCTTTCTTAAAGTTGATGTGTCAAAATTACGAGGAAGCTTAGCTCCTGATTGAGCTAAAGTTAGGAAATATGCTTCTTTATCCCAGTCCAAAATTCGTTCCATTATTTCTATAAACACAGGATCTTGGGATGCTCTCAGAACATCATCTTTAGACACCTCATCACTTTGAAAAGAATAGCTTGATATTAATAATGGCATTTTATATGATGTATCTCTTTGGTTTTCCTCATTCTTTCTCAAGGTTGATGTGTCATAATTATAAGGAAGTTTAGCTCCTTCTTGAGCTAAAGCTAAAAAATATGTGTCTTTATCCCACTTCAAAAGTAATTCCATTATTTCCAGAAACACGGGACTTTGGGATGCTTCAACAACGTCATCTTCAGACACCTCCTCACTTTGATTCCTATGGAGATCTTGATCTCGACTTTGATAATTATGCTCCATAATAGGATTGATTTGTTTCTCAAATAGGCTCATCATTATGGATCAATCCTTCCTTCTTTAATTTCAATCTGATTGGGTTGGTTTGGAATGAGTAAATGGTATTGATCAGTTTATAAGATTTAAAAATTTTAATTGTATTTTGATCAAATACTTTGGAACTTCTTGTTTGAAAAGTTGAAGACAATCTCAACACACACATCAATAGTTCACCATATCCCTAGATCATTCTAATGTGTATATTCTCAAATGTTTCCACGGGTTTGATCACAAGAAAGACTTCCAAGCAAGCTACCTAGCACAAATTTGGCTTTTAAATGGCTCTATTAGGTAGTTTTTCTATTTTACCGTTATGTAGTAAGTTTTCCGTTCAAAATAGATCTTAGCCTTTCATCCCCCAAGTATGTTAAGGGGCTTCCCACACGCACCGAAGCACGATTTTGCGCAATCTGTTAAGACTACTAGAGGAAGTTCGAAAGAGCTAAAATCTTTTTTATCGTGTACCCCATTAAGGATACCCGCGTTTCATTTTATAGTGGGTCGGATTCTCGTGGCAAAAGCAAGTGTATCCCACTTTGGGCTGTCCCTCTCACCGGCCCTTCTAAGGCAATCTCGGGAGGCGAGCCCACTAAGTTTTAAACATGTTCATTTGAAAGCATGAAAAGTGGATTTGGTAGAGCAAGTTTGGGAATTTGATTCACTCAAAGAGTGAAGAGCATATCCCTATTGCTTTTCCCTTATCCCAAACACTCACAATCAATTTAGTTCTTTTTCAACCCCGTGACAAAGGGGTTCTTAGAATTGAAATGTTTGTTCTTTTCCTTTTATGATTAAACTATGTTTTGAACTTTGAAATGCCACAAGCTAAGGGAATGTGCAAGCTTGATGAGAAAAATACCTCAAACGATGCTAGCAAAGGCTAGGCGCATTTTTAAGTAGTAGATTTTTCATTTTCTCTCCAAATCCTTCCCTTACCTTAGCAAAACGTTCCCTCCACCAACAAGTTAGTCAACACAAATTCATACAAAGTGAGGAGAAACCAAAATCAAAAAGCTTAAAATGATCAAATTGATTATACTCTTGATTTATTTTGAACTCAAATATTTGCAAATTAAATCCAAAAGGTGCAAGGTATACTCTAATAGGACGTCCTTTTTTGTTTCTTTTTTGCATGCAAAAAAGAAATTTTTTTTTTTTTGAGCACCTTTCTGTGACAGAGCATGTACCTGAGACCAAAAAATAGATAGTGAAGTTAGCATACAGTCTTTATTTTGACAAAATAGAGAAAATACAGTCAGGCGACATTATCCAGACTACAGGCGAGATTAAATTTAATGAAGACGTGACTACTTTAACCGCGAGCGTCACCAAAAGGGGCTCAAGTGAGATTAAAATAGTCAAGTGCGATATTAAATTTTTCAAACACGTGAAATCTTTAATACAGGCGACAACAGCAATTACTCTGATACAATATCAATGCTAAATCAGGCGACATTTTCCATGCTAAAGGCGAGATCTAATTTAACAAAGACGTAATTACTTTAACCGCGAGCGTCACCAAAAGGGGCTCAAGCGAGATTAAAGTAATTATGTGCGATATCAAATTAAACAAACGCGTAAATTCTTTATCACAAGCGACAAATTAACTCAGATAAGCGACATCTTATTAACTGAAAGCGACATTTAAAATAATAAGAGCGACAAATTAAAAGCAAAATACAGTGAACTCTCTTTACACCAGGCGTGAACTCATTCCTCGGTCGCGGCTTTTAATTCTTTTTAGGCGACATCTAAATAGCCAAAGGCATCAGGTGCTTGTCCATGAGGCGAGAATTTAATTTCCACAGGCGTGATTTCTTTCTCCAGAAGCGTGATTCTGCATGCTGAAAAGCGTGATCGTTCAGACTCCAGGCGATATTTTAATTTCTGGAAGCGACATCTCTTTACTTTAGGCGTGATTTCTTTACCGGAAGGCGTGATTTCTTTCCTGTAACCTGCAAACAGTGAGCAAAATCATGCAATTCTAGCCTAAATTTTGCAAATAACATAGAAATTATGATAAATTTGAGGCCTAGAGCCCCACGGTGGGCGCCATTTGTGTGTGAGTGATTTACACCTTCATGAAATAACAAGATTTAAAGAGAATTTACACTATTCAAAGCAAACTAATCTAAATAATGCACAATTAATCTAAATATCTCATGGTTCTCTAAAATAAAGTGGTAAATGAGGCTCTCAGCTGCAAATCCTCACTAGTGACACTCTAATTATGAGAATTGAACTAAGAATGATATGCAAAATAGATCTAATTATCAAATTCTAGCTCTATTTGATAAGAAAATCCCTAAAATGATCAACAATTAAGCTAAAATATCAATGAAAATGCTAAGTGAGTGATATGGATGCAAATTGACAGAGCTTTGCTGCAATTCAAAGATATGGAGTGGATGAATAATGCCTCAAAATGCCTTCTATTTATAAGATTTTCCCAAGGGTAGGGGGTAGAGTGAGATAACCATGGTTAGGCTTGGGTAAGGTCAATTGGCTTTGCTTTGTCCTTAAATGGGGGGACAAACATTTAAATGGTTTCAAAAGGCTGGACCATTTCAACAAAAGTGAGTGATTTGTGTCCATTTTGTCTCCTTTTTCCTTTGTTGAGGGAATTTCATATTTATTAATTAATTAAAGTAATTAAATTTAGCCATGAAGGGTAAGAGGTTTATTTTGATTTTTCATTTCAACAACTATGTCATTAATTGAATTTAATCAATTTCTTAGTGTTTTTTCTCCTTTTCAAGCTTTATTTAATCATTTAATCATTTAATTGAATTTTTCTTTGATTTGAATTGCCTTTGTTCCATTTATTGATTTTTAGTGCTATTTTGATGACTTGATGCACCTTTTGATTGAATTAAGCCTTTGCCAATTTTCCATGTCTACAAGATGTTTAAACCAGCACCCCAGTCTATCAACACACATTTGACATGATGGTTTTGGATCAAGACTTCAATGTGTAAAGGCTGGTTATGCAGATTACTCAATGAATTATCATCTTCTTCTGAAAAGGAGATGTATTGGGGTGATGAAAAATGTCCAACCATAGTTTGGAATTTGTCTAGATCAAGATTGTCAGGAACATTGGAACCAAGTAAAGCTTTATCTAGAATGGCCCTATGAGCAAGAGATATCCGAAGCAACTCAAACATGAATATTTTTGCATTGGTATGCTGGAGTTGTTGGACAATACTGTATGATGTTTCCCTGGTCTCTTTAGGAGTTGATGATTTTGAGGTAGCCCTTTGTTTTGAAGCAGATGAAAGATTGAAAGGCACTTTAGGGGCATTTGATGGACCCAAGTTTTGTCCTTGTAGTTGAGCCTAAGCTTGTGATTGAGTTACTACATTTGTTGATTGATTATCTCTATCCTTTTTCACAATAGTGATGACATTGCAATGTTCAGATAGGCATGGTTCAACCATGTTAATGACATCATTGTTTCCAAAATAGGTGTAATTGACTTTAGCACCCATGTTAGGCTTAGAAGATGAATCTCCTTGATTATGCTTTGGGAATGGTTTTGTGAATGCTGTATGATCATTGTTGGTTTTGTGATTGTCAATTACAATTTCTCCTTCATCAATTTTGTCTTGTATTAGATGCTTTAAGCACATGCAGTTATTGGTTTTATGTCCTTTGTTTTGATGGAAGTCACAAAAATCAGTCTCTTTCCACCATTTTGGTTTAACTTTAGGATCATATGGTTTTATCCCAGGTAGTGTGATGATTTTTTTTGCCAACAACATTTCCATGGCAGATTCTAAGGACTCACCCAAAGGAGTGAACTCGTGCTTTGGTTTTGTAACCCATGGTTTTTAGTCATTAGACTTTTTGCAAGATTTAGATGCCTTTTGTTCAGAAGCTTTGATGGCTTGAGTGCCCATGGTGAGATTGAATGCGGGTGCCTTTGATGGAGCACTAATGTGATCGACAACACCATCTATAACAACATTCTTGTTCTTGTTCCAGAATTTAACTTTGTCTTTGTTGTTAGAACTAGAACCAGATTCATACTTTCTATCTTTGTTAATTGATATGTCTCCCTTATGAGAAAGAAAATTTTCAATCTTTATAGCATTTTCCACCATCTTCTCAAAAGAAGTATGATTTTGCATTTGAAAATGGTAATTGATTTCTGGAATCAGATTGTTGATGAAGATTTCTAGTTTTTTAGTTTCCGGAATAGATTGAGCATAGAGTGAAAATTTCTTCCTCCATCATTTGAGCAAAGTCAGGAAGGGTTCTCCTATCTTTTGTTTCAGATTTCAGATATCGATCATGGTGACCAGATGTTGAATATTGTAGGAGTATTATTGGTAGAATAGTTTGATTAACTCCTCAAAATTATTGATTGTTGGAGGCATTTTAGAGAACCAATGAATAGCTGACTCTCCCAGAGATCGAGGGAAAAGATGCATTCAGTAGGTTGGTTCATGCATAAACTCCATGGATTGAGTAAAAAATTCTCTAACATGATCTTGAGGATCATAGTTTCGATCATATTTATCATATTTTGGTATCTCTACTCTTTTTGGGAATGGTATCATGCACAAGTTTTTATCAAATGGAAAATGACATAGGGCCTCCATGGAAAACTCCTTAGGTTCCTTCTCTTTTTCCAGCTTGTTGAGCTTAACTTGCATGGCATGCATCTGTTTCATCATGGCTGTGATAGGAGTCTCTTCTTCTTGAGTGATGATATCTTTGACATTAAAGTTTGGAGGAATTTTGGCTCCTTGATGAGCTAGCTCTAAGAAATAGGCTTCTTTCTCTTCTTGTAAGAAATGTTTCATCAGTTTTCGAAAGTGTTCATCACTTCTATATCATTCAATTTTAGATGGAGTGGGTTTAGGATCTTCATGATTAGATTGATGGCCTTGGGATCCTTGGTTTCCTCCTCCTTGAGACATTGTGTTGTTATGAGGAATACCGGGGATTGATTGATGTGGAGTTGATGGAGTACCTCCGTGGATTGATACAGGAGGAGTTTTGTAACCACCTTTCAAGTAAATGTTTCCAAGAGTGTCTTCACCAAATAGATCTATGTTGTAAGGCTAATGAAAGGTTTGAGAAAACATAGAAGATGCTGCCGAAGAGATTCTAGGTTATTCTCTTTGTTTTCTTTGTGAAGAAGCTCTAGTTTCCAGCATTAACCTTGGGTGAAGCAAAATTAAGACAACTGAAGAATGACTTGATTCAAGAAGATTGAATGACACAACCTTGTCAAGATTGGATTGATTGAAGATTGATTTGGATGTAAATGAAGAATATTGTGCCCTAGATGTATGGGTAGACACCCAAAAGATAGCGGACATGAGCTCACAACACAACCATTTTGAGGATTGATTCTGAAGATGATGTTGACAAGGTTTTGACATAAGATGAATGTGATACAAATTGATAAATTAGAAAGCTGGATCAAACTCAAGAGAGCACTTTAGGAAAATTGGTTGGATTCTTCTAGTTTTCTGCTCTATTCCTGACATAGTGAATATTTTGATAGAATTTGGAAGTTGGCTATAAAAATTGGATTTCTGACAAATTTTGGAGGTTTCTGGCAACTTTGACAAAATTTTGATATGAGTTTATGCAGGCTCGTATGAGTCTGGGTAGGGTCTAGCACAACAATTGATAAATCTTATATGACAGTTGACACCAAGATTTTAAAATTTGTTTGACTTTTTTAACAATACTCGTACGATAGTATACAGTCTCTCGTACAACTTTCTAGGGGTTTTGGCATGACAGTTGAGAAAACTCGTATGAGTTTTGAAATTCCAGGATGACTTTTGATACCAGAAAGGGTTTTTGCTTCAGATTTTATATTTTTAGGATGTTTTCAGTATCAAATTGTTTGCAAAATTTCTCTATCCAGGTTTGAAGATTTGCGTAACAATTTGTCTCAAGTTTGTTCACTTTAAATAACTGTTAAAATGGAAAATAAATTTGAGCTAGGAACAAATTAATCCAATTGAGTAAGGAAAAAAGAAGATTATCATGAATCAAGCAATCCTTAGAGCATACACCAAAAAGAATAAAAAAAGGAGACAAAGAAGTTTTTGAAGGGGGAAAAGCATAAAAAAACCCCCGTGATATTATTATGAATGGGCCAAAAAGCCTAATAGAGAGAGAGAAAGAGAAAGAGAGAAAAATGCTCATACAATGCTTCAAGAGAATGTAGAATGAGAAACTAAGTGTTGCAAGTGAATGTCAATGAATGAGAGGAGAAACATCTCTTAAGTAGAGATGAGAAGGAGGAGTTGAATGTAACTCCCATGTGCATGTGAGCCACATTCATAATGTGTGTGCCACTTGTGCTATTTCCTCTTAAGGAGGAATCTAGGAATAAAAAGAAAATACAAATAAATATTATGTCCTCACACATGGAAAAGAGGACAAGTGTTCATGTAGGGATTCTATAGGAATCTCCTACTTACATAATAAATAAACTAAATTAAACTACCTTGGTTTATAATATATTTCACCAAGGAAAGATTATACTTCTAACATCCCCCTTTAATCTTTACTTGGGGAAATGAGCTTGATGGGTATGAGACCCAAATTATTACAGTAATCTGCAACATGTTCTTGAAAAGGATCATGGTTGTGAGGCACTTTCTTTAGTAAAATTGATCTTCTTATGTAGCATGGTGAGTGAGCAAAATCTGAATGCTTCAAAGATGTGGATTCACATTGTTGTTGGTCCAAATTGTCAAAAGGAGTGTCTTCATAATCTACATCATTATAACCTGAATCTACAAAACAAGTACTTCTAGTGGATTGCCCACCTAGATTTGAATTAGTAAATGTATAATTTGGATAAGAACAATAAATTTTAGAATTTAATAGAAATTTTGCATTATTATCAGAGTTTGGATCAAAGGTATTATAACCAAAATTTGAGTCAGAGGTATCAAAACCAAAATTTGAATCAAAGGTATGAAAACCAGAATTTGAATGAGAAGCAGAATTTGAATTATAACTAGAATTTGAATGATAACCAAAATTTAAACCAAAGGTATGAAAACCAAAATTGGAATCAGAGGTATGAAAACCAGAATATAAATCAAAGGTATTGTAACCAGAATTTGAGTTAAAAGTATTATAACTAGAATTTGAATCAATGATTTTGTTACCAGAATTTGAATTATAACCAAAATTTGAATTAAAGTCATCATAAGTAGAATCATCATTCATGTTAAAAACATAATTTGAATCATCATCAAAAGTACTATAAGAATCATTTGAAACATCAGAATGATAAGCACCATTTGCATCATCAAAAGCAGAATTTGAAACATCAGAATCATTTTTCATAGTATTATCAACATTCTTCTTAGAATCAAAAGCTGAATTTAAGTCTTCAAAATTAGAATGATAAAAAGCATTATCAAAAGCATATATGTCATTTCTAGCATCATCTTTAGGATTAGAATCAAAACTACTCTGAATATCATCATTATCAATATCATCATTCACATGAAAAGTATCATAATCAACATCAATATCAAAGAGATTAGGATGCATATTTTCTGCACAAACAGTAGGATTAGGAAAAGGAATAATGGATAGGTCATGAGAAGCAGTTTTATGCAAGGATGGTAAGGTCACATCTAGAAAAGTGGATATAATGTCATTTTCTTGATCAAGTATTTCATCAAAGGATACATAGGGAGCATGTGTAATAGGATCTTGCCAAGAATCATAACAAGGTTCATTATGTTTGTGAAATGTGGTTTGCAAGACATGCCAAGCCTGGTGTGCATTAGTACAATCTGAAATAACATAATAAAGGTCTGGATGTAAGGAAAATCCAATAAGTCCAAAAGCTTCCTCATCTTGGTACTGCCAGGCAGCCTGATCAATAGGATGAGTGAAGGATTCTGGTCTGGGGGTGAAAACAATGTTCAACAGATTGCTAGATTTAAAAAAGTCAAGCATATGTGTTTTCCAATTTATGTAATTAGATTGGGTAAGTTTAAGTTTAAGAATTAATGGTGACATGATAACAAAAAGTAAAAAAAAAAAGATTTGAATTATACTGAATGTGAATGTTTAGGATTAATAAAAAATATAGATAAACGGAGATACTTTAAACCAGATTGTTAAGATTGTTTGATTAAATAGACAAATCTGAAAAAAGGAGTGAAATGGAGAACCCCTACAAATAGAATGGGTTAGAAGGCAAAAAACTACATGAGAAGGTTGGATGAACAACAATAGCTCCAAATCTGCAAAAAAAGGATTAGCAAAAAAGAACCCTGCAAAAGAGTATGAGAGCAAGAACCTGCAGGCACACAAGTTAGACCAAATTTTAAAAATGGATTAAAAAAAACTAGAAATCCTACAAAAAGAAGTTAGAGGATAAAAATCCTGCATGCAAAAAGAGGTTAGAGAAAAAAAATGATCAAAAACCTGCACAAGGGGTACGTTCAAAAAAATAGCCTGCATGCACAGATGTTAGAACAAAAAACTACAGGCTGAAGTGCGGATAAAGGTGCAAAGACTGAGGAAGATGTGGGAACGTGCAAACCAAAAGGTCTTGAAAAACCATGCAACACAATGCTGCTAATGTTTTGGTGCTTTGGAGAAAGTGAAGATACTTTAAAGCGAGCAGAGACCGAACGAAAAAAGTGCAAAGGAAAACCAGATAAAACGTGCAGAGAGCCAGGAGGATAAAAAAAACTTAGGAATAAAGTGCATGGGTATTATAGTTTTGAATGCACTTAGGTTTAAAGTTGTGCAAATAGCGCAGTGTGAAAGTGCGAAGCAGGTGGTGAAAGTTGGGTGTGCGAAGGAGATAATGTGTGGAGCGATTGAAAAAAGGTTGAAACGGTCGGAGGGGAGTGCAAAGAATATGAAGAGATAGGATAAATTGAGCGCTAAGTTTAGGTTAGGTCACGGTGAGGGGTGGGTTAGGGATAGGGTGCGGTTAGGGTTTTGGGAAGATGGGTAGCGGTGGGTTAGGTTTAGGGTTAGGAAATTTTAAATTTTGAATGTTGATAATGGGAGGGAAGAGGTAGGGTGGGAAAAAAAGAAATGATAATATTTTTAAAGAATTTTTAAAATTTTACGAAACAACAAAAATAGAGATTTAATTTTTCCCAACTAAAAATTACAAAAAAAACTATAAGAATAAAGAGGGGAAATTTATTTTTTTCCATTAATTTTTGGAAGGACAACCTGCAACACAAAATGTTAGAATTCAAATACTCTCTCAAAAAAAAAAAAGAGTCTCTGAATTGGAGTGCTCCGAGATATGATAATCGCTTAGACCTATGAACTCAAACATGGATTAAACCTGCTCTAATACCATGTTAAAATGGAAAATAAATTTGAGCTAGGAACAAATTAATCCAATTGAGTAAGGAAAAAAGAAGATTATCATGAATCAAGCAATCCTTAGAGCATACACCAAAAAGAATCAACAAAGGAGACAAAGAACTTTTTGAAGGGGGAAAAGCATAAAAAAACCCCCGTGATATTATTATGAATGGGCCAAAAAGCCTAATAGAGAGAGAGAAAGAGAATGAGAGCAAAATGCTCATACAATGCTTCAAGAGAATGTAGAATGAGAAACTAAGTGTTGCAAGTGAATGTCAATGAATGAGAGGAGAAACATCTCTTAAGTAGAGATGAGAAGGAGGAGTTGAATGTAACTCCCATGTGCATGTGAGCCACATTCATAATGTGTGTGCCACTTGTGCTATTTCCTCTTAAGGAGGAATCTAGGAATAAAAAGAAAATACAAATAAATATTATGTCCTCACACATGGAAAAGAGGACAAGTGTTCATGTGGGATTCTATAGGAATCTCCTACTTACATAATAAATAAACTAAATTAAACTACCTTGGTTTATAATATATTTCACCAAGGAAAGATTATACTTCTAACAATAACCAAGTAGATATCAGGCATGCTGAACAACAATCAAGGGAGAAAACAATCATCTTCAAACAATGAGAAAGGGACAAAGCAACCTTGCACATGAACAAAAATAGTGACTTATTTTTGTAACCCCTAAGAATTATGCTTGTGTGTGCTCTCAAAATGTTTTGCAATCATGCACATAGTCCTAGAAAATAAAAATTTGGTTGCACTAGGGTTCTTAGTAATGGTTTGACTCTGCAACTTTTGTAATCTCAAGAGGGTGAACTCAAATCTAGGCACACCGGGGTTTTGACACACTCTAAGAATTTAATCAATTAGGAGTTGCTGAGGAGATATGATAGCCCAACAAGAGACTACACTTGTGGAGATTTCTTCCACAAGGACATTTATATAGCAGCTGTTACTACCATGGCTAAAATAGCTATTACTGCTTGAGGTTTCATCCATGTGGTTTACCCAATAAAGGAATGTCCACTACGGTTAACCCTCTCTAAAAGGTGACTCACAAAACAAACCACAGGGGGAATTAGTTTAGATTGAAGGATCTGAGTTTCTGATGCTACCCAAAAAGGGAACAAAGCATAATCCTCTAGCCTCTTCACTTCACCAAAACATAGCAAACAAATTCTTTGACACACTAAGACTGAAACTACCTCACAAAGTTTTGTGATGTCAACAAAAATGTCTACCGAGCTCTCTAAGTGGGTCCAAGAGAGAATGTATCGATTAAAGTTAAGGGCTAAACCAAGTAAGACTGTGAGATAATAACAGTATCCTGCCTACCTACAAGGGGATCTATCTTTGAGAAGAGCTTCGCATGCAAAACAAGAGAATGAAGC
Organism: Chamaecyparis obtusa; assembly: GCA_027943335.1. Lineage (NCBI taxonomy): Eukaryota > Viridiplantae > Streptophyta > Pinopsida > Cupressales > Cupressaceae > Chamaecyparis > Chamaecyparis obtusa. The sequence continues at coordinate 2,079,412 of BSBK01003618.1, forward strand.
CCACTCTCTCAAGAACTTCACAAATGGTGTTCATAGGGCCTAATTACTATGTGTAACTGTATCATCTTAAAATGGAAGCACTTCCATGATAAGAGAATTTAGCAATCTGATTAGGTGGTTTGGGGTCATGTTAAGTTCCTTGATCAGGTCTTTGCATGTATTTGGCTTTTCACCCCGCTTTCCACTTCTTCCCTGCACTTGATTTCTTCATTCTAGGTGAAATTAGGGTTAGGATCTTAAGGATTCTCCTAAATTTCTCTCTTCCATGGCTCTATTTTCTACGTAGGATTTAGAAATGGATTCTCCTAGACTTCATCTCGGTAATCATAGGATTTTATGTCTATTCCTGACATTTTGTCCTATTTTGGCATCATTTTTTAGGTTTCTGGACATCCTTGGGACCTCTTGACTTGATTCTAAGTCAACTTAGGATCAGGGTCAATGTCTTAGGTCGACCCTGACTAGGTCAAGGTCTTAGGTCAACCCTGACTAGGTTAGGGTCAACCTTGACATTGACCCCTTTCTCCAAATTTTCAAGATCTTTAATTTTCGGGCTTCGGGCTTTCGGGAAATTTATTTTCCCGCCTCCGGGTTGGCCATTTCGGGTTTCAGGATGGTAAATCCTTTAATTGCATTTAATCTAGGTATGTTTTCTAAAGGTGAGGACCTAATTGGGATTTAATTCTCCAAGGTGGCCCATCTAGAGGAGTGTGCCCTAGATCACTATAAAAGGAGGCCTTCCTCTCTCACTTTGACATCACATCTCATCCAAGCAAGCTATCATTAAGTTTTGCAATCAAGCTCTCAAGTGCAAGCAAGTGAATTCAAGTGTTCAAGCATCCATTCATCAAGGAGATCCATTGTTAGCTATTGAAGGATTCAATCTCTTTGGAGCTCCCTTTGATGATCCATTCTTCTCCATTCATTCAAGCCTTCTCATATGCAAAGATCAATTCAAGATTGGTGTTGAAGATTAAATACCATTGATTGGAGATATCCTACATCCTACATTCATTCCTACTTGTGGATTTGAGGATTCAAATCCTCTACAAGGACTTCAACATAAGCGAGGTGATTTGTTTCAATTACTTTGTTTATGCACAATACATTTCAATTCAATTTCAAGGTTAATTCCTAAACTGGGGTTTGACCAAGGCAAACCCCCCATACAAAAAAAACCCCATTTTCTTGCAGGTACAGGTGTGGAATTTTGGATCTGAGAGTGAATTTGGATACCCTTTTCATCAAACTTCCAGGATCTGTGAACATAATTTGAATCAGACTTCAAATAAAGAATGTGGTATTTGACCTTTTATGAGGGTCAAACTTGAGCTGAGCCATCTTGAGGAAAGATTTTTGGGTTTTCTCTATCTCAACATTTCTAGTCGAGGATAGGTTTTAGATTTTCCCAAAAGTGCACACAGCTTTTAGAATTCAACATTTTCTATATCTGCCCTAATTTGAGGTTAGTACTTGTATTTCAATTATTCTATATTCTAAACATAATCCTCCACATTAGGGAAATATTGGATTTACTCTCTCTCTTCCTACTCCTTTTTCCATAAAATTGATTTGATTGTGCATTAACCTTTTGGTTGATCAAATTGGATCTCTTCTTTGGGGAATTTGTGTTTTGAGAATAGATCTCATATTTCCCCCTTTACATTTGAATAGAGGTGAATCCATTTTATATCTATTCATTTTGGTGAACCCGACTAGCTTACTCTCTTTCTTTTTGGTGTTAGATTTCCCTTTGTCTTATTGTGTGTGTTCACCTTTACTATTCATTTTGGTGAACTCGACATACTTAATCTCTTTTCTTTTGTGAAATTGGATGCTTTATTGTGCTTTCCTTTTATCTTGTTAGTATTAGATTTGTCCTTTGTGATTGATCTTGCATGCTAATTAGATTTCATATTCAGGCTTTATGTGTTCTTAGTTTAGTTCATTTGCATTACCTTAGTTTATGAGCTTTACTACCACTAGTCCTACTTATAACATTCTAGTTAGAAGAAGTTGTAGACTCATGGGTGCCTTTGATCCTAAATCTTCTTCTCCTTTCCTTAGGATCCCTGATGATTCCAATCCTACTATGGAGCAAAACTCTTCTCACTCATCTCATGATGAGGATGACGCTTTAAGAGTTCCTCTTGAACAAGTCCAAAAACTTTCCACTAAACTTGATAAAATGGGTAATTGGCTTCTTCAAGAAAACCATAATCAAGATTCCATTCAAGCTATAGAGGCTCTTAAGAAAGTTCTCCATGATAGTGATCAAGATATTAACCTCTTGCATGGTATTACTCATCTTGTGCATTCCAATGTTAAACCTTTAGCTCAAGAAGCTCAAGATTTAGGGTTAACTCCTCCTATCACTAGTGTTGAACCTCCTTCTAATCCTTTACCTAGTATTCCTATCTATACTCCTTCTTTGGTGACTGTGACGGTTCCCTCTGTTCCTATGAGTGTTCCTCCTGTGTCCCTTCCTATATCATAACCTTCATATCATAATGTTCCTTTTACTTATTCCAATCCACTTCCAACTTTAGTTCCTAGTGTTCCTCTAGTTGTGTCCTCTATTCCTGTAGCTTCTTACACTTTACCAAGTGTGTCTAATGTTTCTACTCCCCCTATTTACTCTAATGATTCAACCATCATTAGTTTGGCTCAGACTGTGTCATCCTTACAACAACAACTTGCTTCCTTAACTCAAAAGAAGTTTAGTGTTCCTACATGTGACATGGGAAGTCCCTTGTCCTGGGATATTATTCATACTCTTGTTCCTCAGCAAGGTGAGATGCCTCATCTTGAGAATTATAATGGAAAAGGAGATCCTATTCATCATGTTAAAACATTTCAAATCCTTTGTAGTGATTATGCTCATGACCATAGGATTTTAGCCAAACTGTTTACTAGAACCTTTCATGACAAGGCCTTACAATGGTATTGTTCCTTGCCTCCTTATTCCATTGATTCTTTTCCACAACTTGCTAATGCCTTTATTCAACAATTTTAAAATAATATTGGCCCGCAAGTGTCATTGACTGATTTAATGCATTGCAAACAAAGTGCTAAAGAAAAATTGACTAAATTTATTGGTAGATTTAAGCATTTGCATGCTCAGATTTCCTATCTTGTTCCTGATATTGATATTCAATGTATGTTTATTTCAAATTTACAAAAGGATATTAGAGATAAGATTCTGCTTACTGAATTTACCTCTTTTCAACAACTTTGTGCAGTGCTTCATCATTATCAATTACAAGTGAGTCAATTTGAGAGCACCACTCCAATGGCTCCTATTCCAGTTGATAAGAGTGATGCTACTCCTAATCCAAACAAGTTTCAAAAATTCAATAATTATGTCAAGATAAACAAACAAGCGAATGCAATTGCTGATCAGGTTGTTGTTGCATCTCATAATGCCACTTCTACATTGACTACTTTTTGATTAAATCGTACATTTACTCCTCTTTCTAAAACTTTACATGCTATTATCAATAGGTTGTTAGCTGCTAATATGATTACTTTACCTCCTATTCAACCTCTTTTACCTACAATGATTGCATCTAAATCTTTTGATCAAAATGTTTTTTATCAATATCATCATAAGAATGGTCATGATACTGAGAGATGTTATTCTTTAAAACACAAGGTTCAAGATCTAATTGATTCTAAGGTTTTATCTGTTGATAATATGGATAGTAGTGGGAATCAATTTGTCTCTCCTCCTAATCAGAACCTTCAAATCTATACGAACCCTTTACCTACGCATGATACTAATACTATTGCTCAACCATCTGCTATGGAAATTATGTATGATTCAAAGATGAATGATCTCAATCATGTTGTTAATCAAGTGGAGCATATTGATAAGTCTATATCTTCACCTCAACCCTCACCTCAAGTTCACTCTCAACATTGACCAAAACCTAAACCTAAAGTGAAACCTCAACCTAAACCTTGACAATAATTCAAGAATAAAAGACCTCAGGACCTTTTGATTACCTTTGATGACTCTGAGATTATTAAAGCTCCCGATGGTCCCCTTTACATTGCTGCTAGGATTGCTCAGATACCTACTCGTGGTTGTCTTGTTGATCCTACCTCCTTAGTCAATGTTATCACTGAAGAAAATATTTTTATGAAAAGCTTATAATGTGACTTCTATGATACATCGGATGTGTGGATTCAAACTTGCAATGGTTTTCTTTATCCCTCATTTGGTTCTATTACCTTGCCGGTTGAACTTTTTGGAAAAATTGTGAACACTACCTTTGTTGTGGTTCCTACTTCTGATCAATTTCAAGTTAAGCTAGGTTTACCTTGGTTGACTTCCATGCATGCTATTGCTTCACCTATCCATAAGTGTCTTAAGTTCATTCATGATGGTGAAGTGAAGATGATTAATCATAGTCTATATCAACCTTCTAGGCCTAGAGATTGTGCTGCTCTAGATTTATTTTGGCCTTCCTTACCTAATTCATGTCCTCCTAGACCTGATAATATTTTTCGATCATATCAAGCTTATAAACATCATAAAATCCTTGAATTAAGTTCACCTCCTATGGATCTTGATCGTGGTCTTTTACCTACACCTTCGATACCTCCTTTAACTATGGATTCTAGTTCTATTAATCAAGTTCCTTCTACCAAACCTATCAAAGATCCTATGATTATTCCTCCTATGGTTGATAATCCTATTAATCTTCCTACAAAACCTGTAAAGGATCCTTCAATTGTTCCTCCTAGTTCTCAACCTATTTCAAATAAATCAAAATGTAACTGATTTGCTAATGAAAATTGTAAAAAGCATCGTGCTCATGCTAAAGCTAAAAGATCTCTATCTTCTTCGGAAAAACCTATGCATAATGTGTTAGAAGATGTTGTTACTAATAATGATATTCACATGCATGATTATGATGATTCTATTTGTATCTTAGATCCTATTTTGATTAATTTGGATGAAGAAGATACTCTTGAAGATACTGATGATGTTAATGATGAATATGAGACTATTGACATTGACATTGATTTACCTAATATGCTTTCATCATAATTAACTCTTACACCTAGTGTCAAACATAGTGATTCTCAAGAGGATCCTTGTTTGGAACTAGCTATCATTCCTACTATGTTGGATATAGTCCCTCTTGCGAGTTACCCACCTTCCCTAAATGATATACAATGAGGTGGGGAAAGTAGGTGGCACGCTTGATTGGCTTGTCCTTCGTGGTAGCTTTGTTGTGTGTTTTCCTGTTGTATTGTGCTTCTCCCATAATGTGTTTGCTAAATGTTGTTAGATTCTTTTATACAATCCTTGTTACTCAGTTGGTACAAGGTGATGAAGGAATCAAAACTGTTGTTCAAATTCTTCTATATATATCTCTATTCTTCTATGCGTTGCTCAATGTTATGTCATAGCTGTACTATTGTTCATAAATGTTTCCTTGTATAATCTGCTTGGATTCAAAATATGGTAGCACTAATTCTTTTTGGTCTGCATGTCATGGTCCGAAAAGATTCTCCTTCATATATCTTATGTGATCTTTCATCCTTTGTGATTGTAGTTCTACTGTCTTTGGGGAATGATGTCAATTCATTTGCAATAATATCATATATATATTATCTTATGATCATACTGACCCCATGATAGGTAGATCCCTTCTGTGTTCTTTGTATGTTTCTGTGATATTTCCCTTGATTTGTCTTCATCTAGGGGCATCTCGACGTGGAAACATAATCAGTGGAGTTGTTTATGTTTTCGTTAAAGCCATTGCTCATGTTAAAGTGTTAGCAATGACTTTAATGTGGGGGCATACGCTCTACTCACCTGTCGTACACACACACTTTTCAATACAGACATATTTTTCAAGATACTTCTTTTCCCTTTTTGGATTAGTAACTAATCCTTAAAGCATGGATTTATATTTTAGGATCTCTTGATCCCTCCAATTTCAAATAGACATATATTGTGATCCCTTAAGGTCAGAAGTGTCCTTAAGATTGGATCTCTTTTGTTTTTATTTTTGGTTTTATTTTTATGGAATAGAATATTCCTAAGGATAAATCCTTAATGGGTTGACTAGTGAGTAGCCACATTCACTAGGCGGTTCAATTCCATCTTTCCAGTTGCACCATTTTCCTATGTGGTTCACAATGGGACATAAGTTCTCATTGGGTGAGGTAATCACACCTTCTTTCTCTCTCTAGAGATGTATCTCTTATTATGATCTAGGAGTCGATGAAGACTTGAATCCCTAGGGGCTTAAGGTTTCTCTTTGTCCTTTGGATTATGATAAGATTATCTTTTTATTTTGATCTCCTTTACCAAGAGTTTGCATCGAGTCCATACTCTTGCTAAAGTGGGGGCTTAATGTATTGTCTTAAAATGGAAGAACTTCCATGATAAGAGTGTTTAGCCCTCTGAGTAGGTGGTTTGGGGTCATGTTAAGTGCCTTGATTGGGTATTTGCATGTATTTGGATTTTCTCCCCACTTTTCACTTCTTCCCCGCACTTGATTTCTTCATTCTAGGTGAAATTAGGGTTAGGATCTTAAGGATTCTCTTGAATTTCTCTCTTCCATGGCTCTATTTTCTAGGTAGGATTTAGAAATGGATCCTCCTTGACTTCATCTCAGTAATCATAGGATTTTATGTCTATTCCAGACATTCTATCCTGTTCTGGGATTAGTTTTTAGGTTTTTGGACATCCCTGGGACCTCTTGACTTGATTTTGAGTCAACTTAGGATTAGGGTCAATGTCTTAGGTCAAAATTGACTAGGTGAAGGTCTTAGGTCGACCCTGACTAGGTTAGGGTCAACCTCGACATTGACCCCTTTCTCCAAATTTTCAAGATCTTTAATTTCTGGGCTTTGGGCTTTCGAGAAATTTATTTTCCCACCTTCGGGTCAGCCATTTCAGGTTACAGGATGGTAAATCCTTTAATTGCATTTAATCTAGGTATGTTTTCTAAAGGTGAGGACCTAATTGGGATTTAATTCTCCAAGGTGGCCCATCTAGAGGAGTGTGCCCTAGATCACTATAAAAGGAGGCCTTCCTCTCTCATTTTGACATCACATCTCATCCAAGCAAGCTATCATCAAGTTTTGCAATCAAGCTCTCAAGTGCAAGCAAGTGAATTCAAGTCTTCAAGCATTCAAGTGTTCAAGCATCCATTCATCAAGGAGATCCATTGTTAGCTATTGAAGGATTCAATCTCTTTGGAGCTCTCTTTGATGATCCATCCTTCTCCATTCATTCAAGCCTTCTCATATGCAAACATCAATTCAAGATTGGTGTTGAAGATTAAATACCATTGATTGGAGACATCCTACATCCTACATTCATTCCTACTTGTGGATTTGAGGATTCAAATCCTCTACAAGGACTTCAACATAAGCGAGGTGATTTGTTTCAATTACTTTGTTTATGCATAATACATTTTAATTCAATTTCAAGGTTAATTCCTAAACTGGGGTTTGACTAAGGCAAATCCCCCATACAACAAAAACCCCATTTTCTTGCAGGTACAGGTGCAAAATTTTAGATTTGAGAGCGAATTTGGATACCCTTTTCAACAAACTTTTGGGATCTAAAAACATAATTCGAATCAGACTTCAAATAAAGAATGTGGTATTTGACCTTTTATGAGGGTCAAACCTGAGCTGAGCCATCTTGAGGAAAGATTTCTAGGTTTTCTTTGTCTCGGCATTTCCAGTCTAGGACAGGTTTTAGATTTTCCCAAAAGTGCACATAGACATCAGAATTCAACATTTTCCAGATCTACCCTAATTTGAGGTTAGTACTTGTATTTCAATTATTCTACATTCTAAACATAATCCTCCACATTAGGGAAATATTATATTTACTCTCTCTCTTCCTACTCTTTTTTCCATAAAATTGATTCGGTTGTGCATTAACCTTTTGGTTGATCAAATCGGATCTCTTCTTTGGGGAATTTGGGTTTTGAGAATAGATCTCATATTTCCCCCTTTACATTTGAATAAAGGTGAATCCATTTTACCTCTATTTAGTAACAGATATGTAAAAAGCAAATCTATGTTCTTTTTAGAGCCCAAAATTGAAGTGTGATTTATGAAAGTAGGAAAAGCACTCAAGCTAGACACATGAAAGGTTCATTTTATGTCCCAAATCAAAATGTTATTAGATGTACCAGAATACCTGAGTTCCAATGCAACGCGCTTAGTAGATTTTACTTGATTTTCAATTTTGTTGCATTTTCCTTGGAGAAAAAACAAGTACCAATCAGAAACAAAAAATATCAATTGTTAGGGTTAGCTGTCAGTCCAAATCCAAAAATCAAATATGAAAGACAATCTAGAAATCTGATATGATAATTGAATTTTTGGTATAAAAACTTGTACGACAGTGTGCTACCTCTCGTATGACACTCTAGGCATGAAATGAAAGTGGGTCAGTACGCACATGACAAAGTAATTCCCAAATGACAATACCAAACAACCAGCATGATTCTCAAAATTTCCAACTATCGTACGAAAGTCAGGGGGTCCTGGTACGACAATCTATCAAATGTCGTACGAAAATTGTACAGACAGAAAATAAAAATCATAGTTTTGAGAGAAATTGATAAAAAAGAATGGAAACCTATTTCAGGGCCCCATGGTGGGTGCCAAAAATGTTCGTGTGAATTTTGTACCTACCCGGAGACACAACACTTCAATAAAACACTAGAGGTTAGCAAATCAAGAAATTTGTAAATAAAATAAACTAAGCTAACCAAGCAATTTACTGCCTTCTAGTAGGTGTGAGTATGGTATTCTTAGATTCAGACCGAGATCAGTGACAATGCAACACCTAAATGAAATATTAAAATGATTGAAAGAAATGAGGATGAATGCAGATTAATCTTTTTTTTTTTTTGATTTTCTATGCAATTTATGAAAAAATGATATGAAACTAGTCTAGAATGGATTTAGAATGATATGCAAATTGATCTAACAATAATATGCTATGATATGAAAATGAATGAATGCTATGCTCAAAACAATAACAAAAATCTCACAATCACCTGTTCGCAAGAGCTTGATTCTTTAGATGCAAATTCGCCAGAGTAAGTATGCGAATTTGAAGGATTCTTTTGTGAAGAGTTGAGCCTTAATTATATGGAAATCTAGGGCTTGAGGATGCATTGAGAAAAGCCATGAATCACTCTTGATAAACTCAGGTTGATTTTTGAGTTAACAAGAAATCAAGAATAGATCAACTCACAAAATCATGCAAAAGTAGTTTTTAACTCGAAATAGAGTTTTAGTTCACTTTTTCAACTCACAATCACATGTTGAGTTTAGAAAGTTAACAAATTGAAATTGAGATTTGATTTAAAGTTGACTGCTTATCTGATTGTGCATGATTTAATATGAATTAATTTAATAATAAAGTGATTTATTCTCAACTTAACTGATTTTGAATTAAAATAACTAATTTATGGGTTAATCAATTATTAAATCAAATTTTTATTCAAAACTATTTCATTAAATATTGACAATTGGATTTAATCAATTAAATAAGAATTTAACTGATTATTCGTAGGATTTTTTATTTATTATCAAATAGAATAATATTAATTAGAAATAAATAGAATTAAATCCAATTAAATAATTAAGTGGCAGAATTAAACTTAATTAATTAAATATTCAAAATATTCAATTAATCAAATTTTAGGATAAATATGATTTATCGCCAAATAATATTTAATCAAGATAATTATGATACATTAGGAATATTTAGGAAATATTCCCTAATGCAGAATTAGGATAAAATCAATTAGGGCTTTGATAAGCTGATGTGGAGATGTGCCTTTGGTTAGGACTTTTGTGTCAATTTTAGTCAATTTGTTGATGTAGAGGGTTAATGAAGCTATAGCCCATTTTTGGGGTATTACAACTATACGTTGCTCAACGAAGGCCGTGGGACCAAAGACCAGGTATTTATTTCTTAATTTTTTTTTAAACTTCTAGCTGTGCCTCGTCACATGCGCAATTGTGGGACCAATTGCCATATTAAGCTGGGGGGAGTTATATCATTTTTGTCTTACGTATTCATAAAATCTTTATACTTTATTCTTTTATCTTGCCTGTACTTTACACTTCTTGTCATGATTTGACAATCTTAAAAAGCTATGTGCTATGTTATTATTTCACAGATATCATGCGAAGGTGGCAAGTACATCTTAGTACAAAGTCTATGGCTATGTAATTATGAGTAGTTAATGTGTGAGATATTCTTGATTTTCACTCATATTTACTAGGGAGCTCATTTCCAAAATACTTTAACTTTCTGTATTTGAAATTTTCTTGTAACTTGCCATTTGAAAAACTCCTTGTCTGAGCCTTGTTTTAGTGTGTTTAAATTTCTTGCAACTTCATGTTGGGTAATTTGATAATCTGAAGATGAGAGGTGACCTTATCCAGAGTGAACCCACAATGCACAATATTTTGTTAGATGATCAAGCTTGTATGCCATATTTCCAAGCAAGAGGATGGCTTGATTACATTCAGAGGCTCACCAGTTGGGATGGTGAGGTTGCATTGCAGTTTTTGGGCACATTAAAGGAAGGAGTGGCCACAGTCAAGGGGTTAAGGGTACCATTTTCACAAGAAGTAGTGGCTGATGTCATGGGTTTTCCGCAGGAAGGGGAAGAATTTATAGAAAGCCTTGATCCGACAATGTCTAGGGCGCAGTTTACCCTGCACTCAGACCCACCTCTAGAAATTGACAAGAAGCAAGGTACTTACATAATGTCTTTACCAAACCCATTTAGGAAGTGTGCAGTCCATATTATCAAGTATTTCACTTGTGAGGGATGACAGTCATACTTACAATATGTTCATTTCAAGTTTTTAAGCTGTCTACGACATGAAAATCAACCCATAAATGTTCCCAGCTTTATGTTCAACATTTTGAAGAAGTAGACTGCTTTGGTACATGAAGGTAAACTTAACTCTATTTCACATCATTTTTTGGTTAAGTTAATTGTTGAAAAGGCCTTGAGGGATCAGTCAAAAATATCATGGGAAGAATTTCTATCACAAGGATTTAAAGAACAAATCCCAGAGCCTCTAGGGAGAAGAGTTGGGCAGAAAATTCAAACTGAGAAAAGGGTTAAGAAAGTTATTATAAAACTTAGACCAGGACCTTCCTCTAAGAAAAAGTATAGGGTTAGGACTCCCAAATATTCCCCTCATCTCTCTAATTATGGGTCAGTCTAGAATGAGGAAGAAGAAAATACCTCTGTAGAGAAGTCTACTCCTGTGTTAAAAAGGGTTTCTCAGAGAAATGTAGATAAACAAAGAAAAACTATTCCTAGTTCTTGTCAGCAGACAAAAGAACAGTCTCTTGTAGCCACAAATGCTTCCAGGAAGTAGAAAATTCCAAAGAAAAAGGAAGAACTCCATTGAGAAGGAGTAATAGGAGAAAACAAGATGTGACTGCGGACATACCACTAGAAGGGTTAATTGTTGAACCTGAAACCTTTGTGAAAAAAAAAGAATAACCTATGAATATTTAGTAGGAATCACTTTAGAAGTATCCTAAGATTGAAAAATATTAGGTTCTTATGGATAAAATGAATGAAGAAGTCATAATAATTGGTGATGACTTTGGCTCCGAAGAGTAGGCTTTCATTTTCCAAAGAAGAGGTTCATCCTCTAAGGGTCCTCAGATAAGTGATAGTTGCAGTGATTCAAAAAATGATGAGATGTCTGAAGGATGCTATACGATGGAAGAAGAGGAACCATGATTACCTCCTAGAGTAGAGAAGAATTTGTATGAAGAAAACCTCATGTTAATGTAGATCTTGTTAATAAAGTAGTGGAGCAGATTTTAAGTGAGGGGTTGGATGCATTGGATTTTGCTGCACAACAATACAGTAACATTGAGAGATCTATAGTGCTATGGGCAGATCCCATGAGAGGAATAAGTTTCAAAAATGGTAAGTCCCTTGTTCTTCATTCAACAAAAAATTCTTGTATCAGTTCTATGTCAGATAAGTCTGGTTCTGTGTTTTTGTTATCTATTATTTTCAGTTATCCAAGCAATTGGTTTTAGAAAGAGAACAATGGAAACAACAAAGGAAAGAGTTGAATATGGTTATAGATCAGCATTATCAGGAGACTCTTAAACATGAAGAAAAAGTAGAACAATTACATGTGAAACTCAACAAAGTAATGTCCCTTATTCCCGAATTAATGAGTTGTAGGTCTCCATCACCTATATATGCCCTATTCCTAAAGGAATAATTGCTGAATTACCAAATGACTTGCATCATGCAAGATAGTTCCCCTTTGTTGCAAGAACCTCTTTAGTTTTCCTAGGCTTTTAAAAATTCTCCTGCAACCATTAAGAATTTACTATTTGAGTTCTTTCTCCATAATTTAGCAGTCCCAAATGATAGAGCTTGGAATCCCTTATTGTATGTTGGGGATATCCAATTGAGAGCTCTTATGTCTTGGATTCAAAATGAAATTAGTCAGGAATCCCAAGCTAAGATATATAGGGAATTGGAGGAAGAAATTCCCCTCTATTTGAGACCAGAAGCTAAGGACCCTAAAACTTGTTATTATGACTGGTTAAGGATTGCACCTTCAGACTCAGGTAGTAAGCTTATTTACCCACTTTGAAATACAACATTTGATGAATATGATCAGTTAGCTAATGCTGAGTTACCTGAAGCCATGAACACCATCTAGTGGCATTGGATTAGTTTAACCAAGGAATTAAGAGATAAGGAGCCACACTTGCCCCTTAATTTTAGCATGGCAAATAGGTGTGCACCATGGTACATCTCCTTGGGAAGAGCAAGATAGAGTTTCTAGATTCCACTTACATTTTAGCCACCTTTTCTCCTTTCTCCTTTGTTAGAAAATTTAGAGAGCTTAGAAAATTATGATATGGAGGGGGAAGTGAACAGGTAGGAAAAGCACAAGGAAACCAAAGGATTTTACTAGAGCTTTTCTAAGGGAGGTGTTGGTTAGAAATCAGTCGTGGACTACAGAATGACAACTAGACTCAAGAACTTCATGTTTGCTGCAAGACCAACAAAAGGTCAAGCTGGGGGGCAATGATGAGCCCAGTTTATGGTTATTTAGTTTATGGTTTCCTAGTTTAGACTTAAAGTATTTCATGAGTTTTCATAAACAATATTCAGACTTTCTATGTTTCTATGCTATGACTATGTGTGTATTTGATACTTTTAAGACTAAAGGAATATGCTAAATATATATAAATTATGTGGTTATGTATGATGAAATATGGTATTCTTTCCATTCCGCATTAATGGGGTAGTGTTCTTGTAGCCATGTGATGAGGATACGCTAAAGTAGGAAAACTTATTATGAATCTTTATCTTGGACATGTGTTGCAGTTTTTGGTGCGCTAATCTCTTGCAGGAAAGGATAAGTCGGCAGGCAATGAAGACTCAGCACCGAAGTGGCATCATCAAGGTGAATAACTGCTTTCAAGTTTTATAATGGTTCCACTATTACCAGTCAGTAGTTGTTGCTGTTGTAGACCAAGTCAATTCAATTAAGTGAGTGTTTTGGAGGAAATCCAGCGCTCGTGCGTTCTTATATTCTTGTGAATTTGAATGTGGTTTCCTCTTGCTTTAAATGTCTTGTAACTAAAATTTGTTGTATCCATGAATTGGAGGATCCTAGTTCTTAGGAGTTTTGTTTTCTAGTTGCTAATAAATAAGCTAGAGTTCGTGATTCCTAGTTAGCTAGATGTTTAGGAAATCCTCTTTGTAATCTAGCAGGCAGTAAATACAATCTTGTTATTCCATCTTGTTACTTGATGTTTCCATGAATGAATAAATGATATTTTTAGAATTTAGTCTTTGAGTTTCAATCCAGTCACTCTTTCGTGGGGGCCCATAGGGAAGGTGAACTTAGTTCATGCTTAAGTAGGAATTAGACTTAAGTTTTCTTGAAGTAGTTATACTATGTTGCTCCTATAACCATTTAGTAACAGAACTGTTGGTTGTTTCCTGCAGGATGGATGCTTATCTAGGTTTACTGTTTGCAACATTATCTTAAGTTCTAAATTTAGTTGTTATTTCCATTCCTAGTATAGATTTCTTGCAACATCATCTTTATTTAGTTGTAATGACTTTAAAGCTGAATTAGAGCATATACTTTACAACCACCATTTCAAGTTTACACTCCCGGATTGATAAATTGAATGAGTTCAGTATGCTATTTTAAGTATGATACCTGATGCTATTTAACCATAGGATCATTGTAAAAGGATGTCCAATCCTTTATTAATAAAGGTATTATATTGACCAACCAAAAAGTATCATTTTTTTGTTTAGACTCACAATGCCCAAACTTGGAACATTAAAAGAAATGCAAGAAAGAATTTTCCATTGTTTCCTAAGATGAGAGAACAAGATCTTACCAGATCTACCTCTAGAAGTCACGGTCTGTACAGAAGAAACCCTCAAAAAACCACATAATAGTTGGAAACCCTGGTTAGCATGACAACACGCAACAGTGTAAAAAAAAATGAAATGAGAAGAATGAATGGTATTGGATGCTTACTACCAAAAATGAAAGGCTTTTTGCCTCATCTTATATTTCATTTTTTATCTCACAAATACCCAGTGAGTATTATTTATTTTTATTATTATTTTTGAATGTTAATTTTAAATGTAAAATATATTTATTAAGTGATTTTGTATTTTATCATTCACTTAATAAATATTATTTGATGCAAAATATTTGTCTTAATCTTCATTGATCAAGTCCAAAGAGATTTGTAACTATGGGTTTTGGATCTTGTGTTTTTTATTTGAATTAATTTAAATGTAAAATATGTGGGCTAAAAGTGGGGTTTTTAAAAAGTCTCTTTAGTTTATATTATTGATAATGCAAATAATTTAGCAATGTAATTATGAGTCAATTAGGAGTAATTGGGAATCAAAGATGATTGTAAATATCATGGAGGAGAAATGAGAGAGTTCCTATGAGTTATTGAGCAGTTTATATTAGTTAAGGAGCCCTTTTGGGCTTGATCTTAGTCTAGGAGGCTTTTTGAATAGTTAACTTTGTCTTTTTTATAGTTCCACCCCCTTTTTAATGGATTTGATCTAATACTTGGACTGAGCCTCTCATTTGTTATTTCTCACTATTTCCTTGCACATTTTTTTCATTAGCATTTCCATTATGAAAAAGATAATAATGCATTGACATGAGGATAGGTCTAAATAAAAATGAGAAAATTTAATACATAAAGAAAATAAGACTTTGGGGGGGTTTGTATAATATTTGTTTCCATTTAAGTACAATTTTAGTTGTTAATTGAAGTACCCTGCAGAGATTTAAATGCTTCCCCTCTTGATAGATACCACAGTATAGTAACCAATATACTACCACAAATAACACTTTAAAAAACCTTGATAATGTTTGAATTATATGCACCTGATCTATATAAATTCTAATTGTAAAACGCTTAGATGAATTTTAAATAGAGTTACCATTTTGAGATATTGGCAAATAGTGGCTGGAATAATGTTCGCACAATAAGTCTATTGGTGAATACACATTATTGGTGAAATGCAACTTCTAAGAATATAAGTATATGATATTATCAAATGTTAATGTGTAAAGGAGTATTAATCATTCATTTAGTCATTTTTATTAGGGTAACTAATTATTTGGTCATTTATTTAGTCATTTTAGTTGTGATTTTATTCGATGACCAAATTGGTCATTTATTTAGTCATTTATCTTTGTAGAACATGATCAGTTTTAGTCACGTGACTAAAAAAATGGTAGAACATGATCAATTTTAGTCACGTGACTAAAATTTTTAGTCACTTGGTCATTTATTTCCCAAATTCTACTAGTGTCTATGTGTTTCCAACCAAAAGTTGAGTGTCATGCCCCGCTAGGGAACCCAGAAGGACAAGACAAAAACAAGATAAAAGTGCAATTTTTTTTCTTTTTAAATTCCTTAAGTTAACTAGGTATTAAAGTCCTAACATGTTCCCTTACAAGATTATTCCTTTAAAACCATTTTTCATAATGCATTAAGATTTAACATAAACTTAAGATAGAAATTCCTTTGATTGATTAAACCACATAAGAGAAAGTAGAGAGAGAGACAAGTGTACTAAAACAAACATTTCTTTCTTTTTCAACATGAAATAACATTAACACATTTAAATTCATATTTTTTCAACAATTACACTTTCCATATTCTAAACCATCACTTTCTTCCAACAACAATAATACATATTGATTGTCATTCCCATAATTTTCCTAGATATACCCTTCCCAATTACATGAATGCTTACAATATACCTTCTAAAATACAAGGCCTTATAGGATTACATGAATATGAATAACAATTTACAATATTTTCACAATTTTCTTTCCAAGATGCAACATTAAAAATAGTGAGAAATGTCTTCAACAACTTTAGATGCTCTATGAATAGCACAAACACAAACAATACCTCGAAAAGGATCCCCACCCAACCACGTGGATCCACAAGGGTCCACTCCCCCATGCTAGGAGATAGAACCATTGTTCACACAAGGAAACTAGGCAATCTAATGTTGAGGGAAAACCACCCAAACCAGAAACAAGAAGAAACAAAGCAACATAAAACAAAAGACCAAGAGTGGAGTTCCCTAGGATGCTGATCAGGTGAGTTTCATCGCATAGTCCTATCTATTGGGATCCTTCCTAGCAGTCATGTACTCTGGCGCCCTCATGCGGCTTGCCCCAGTAGCTACAATGACCCTGGTATTCCAATAGGACCTATGCGGGCTATTATCCATATTTATCTTTTTAAAAGTTTTTTAAATCCCTTACCCATTCCCAACCAGTTATGAATTATTTTAGGTTTTATTTTCCAAACTCACCCAAAGGTTATCCTTCTGGCCTCCTCGGCTAGATCCTATGGTGAGCCACTCACCTAGGCACCTAGGAACCTTACTCAACAAATAGGCTATCTAGTGTTTATAACTTCTCATATAAATCCCTCCCTTAGGGTCCTTTTAGTGTTTTCTTAGGGCCCTTACCACTAGGACAAACCCTAACCCTCACGTCAAAAGATGACATACAACAAAAGTAGAGATCTCACAATGATTCCAAACATAATATCATATAGGTAAGTGTAGAGGGACGCACAACTCCTAGACACACCTACAAGATACAGGGTAACACTATAATCCTTCAAAATATTCAAAAAAAATTGGAATTAACAAACATCAAAATATACACATAAGACTTAACATCCATATATATGAATTGTTTAATTATGATATCCAAAAAAAAAGTTCCTAATTTAACATAAACTAATCTTTATAAAATTTAGGCTCATTACAAACATAATACACTTAATTTATTGTTCAATATTAATTAAGTTGAAATTATTATTAAATCCAAACTTAATATAAACTGAAGATAACATCTTAATTTATAACCATAAATTACATTATGATTCTTGATTACATTCTACACCACTTTTAAAAATAATTATAAATAGACTAATCCTAATTTTATTTAATTTAAAATTTTAAATAATATCTTTAATTATTTATTAACTAATTTCTCTTATTTTGATTATTTATTAATTATATATAGTCATAAATATATATTTATAATACATCATTTATATCTATACATTTATATCATTAATATGTAAAATGAATTTTATTTTATAATAATATTAATTTCTATACATAACATATATTTTTAATAAATAAATTTTCTACCTTAGCATTGGACTCCATATTCTTCTCTTTGTTAAAAAATGCCCTTTTTTTTCCCTTCTAAATTTAATATGTTTGTTTAATACTTTTTTATGTTATAAAGATAGATTTTCTATGCATATTAATATTCCTTTTCTTTTGATTTATTTATTTTGATTTCTTTTCTTTTAATTATTTATTTTTCTCCTACAATCTCTCCTTATTTTTCTCCTATATTTCTTCCTTATTATTTTCCTATAATTTCTCCTATATTTTTACTAAAAGTTTAAATGATTTTTGCCAAAAGATTTATCATATATATAAAATCATTAAATTTAAAATCTAATAATCTCCCCTATTTAATTTGACAAATAACTTATTAAACAAATCTATCAAATAAAATATTATAAAACTAAACATGATAATCTTTAAATATTAAAACAATTTGGAACCTTAAAATAACATCTAATTTATTACGTTTATTATTTAGTATTATTAATTTTTTAATTATTTTTAAATTTACTTATGCTTGTGCATTACTTTTTAGTCCTAAAATTCAAAAACCCAACGGAGCCAGGTTCCGTAATTGTTTTATACTAAAACATTTTTAGTTTATTTTATGTAGATTATTACTAAGGCTATTATGATTTTATCTTAATAATTTTAATTCTAACCTTCCAGGAATAAATAAACACATAGGAAGAGAACCATGAGAAAACAAAGAGAGAAGGGAGAGAGACACACACATAAGAGACTTTTTTTGGATTCAAAAGCCTACCTGGATCATTTGATGGAGGTCCCTGACACAACACTTTTCCCGATCCTAGCTTTCTCCCAATCCTTATGCCACTTCCTGAGCAATCCTCTTCTCTAGCCTCCCAAAATCCCCTCCTTATGCTCAGGGATTTCTCCCTATAAGTAAACCTCCGGGTAGTTCTAGAGGTTGAGGGTGTTGCTTCTTGTAAAGCAACGTCTTTACCTAATTTATTAAATAAATCTAATAATGAATAAAAATAACTTAACCAATAGTTAGTTTTACCCCTTGGGTAACTTAACTTTTACCTACCCTTCCCGTACCAAACTAATTTAATAATTTAACTCCACATATATAGTTTTATTATTATTATTACTATAATTAATAGCAACTAACTTTTATATAAATACAATATATATGGGTGTGCTTCTCAAGGAAGTCACTAACCCAATGGAAACTTGGGACTGCTTACAAACTAGAGGTCTCGAGTTCCACTCCCACCCTCTATACTAACAAGACATATAAGAGAGAGAGAGAGAGAGAGAGTCTATAAAGTAGGAGTAAATATAGGAGTAGGTAATTAGTTTTATTTACTTTTATATTATATTTATTATTTTTATTTATTCACTTTGCATTTATTATATTTATCTAAAGGCACATTATACATAAAAATAAATAGAATTGTGATTATAACTAATACGCTCATAGGAACATAATTACAAACATATCAATAAATGAATATATACAGGTATGCATATATGTGTGCACCCATATATGCATACTTTTTATATATGATTAACACATAGAGAGAGAAAATAACATCATTATCCTACCTATCTCATAACCAAATAAATGAGACTGACATCAAAGGTTATATAAAATAAGGAACTCAAATCAACCCAAAACCAAACCAAGAGACTGGGCAAAATAATCAAAACTATAGAGTTTTCCCATGTGTGAACTATGGACCATCTCTGAACAACAACAACAATCAAGGATTTTAAGGGATCGCTCAAACCTATGAAGCTAGGTGGAGACGATGCCCGGTACCTGTAAGCCTGCACCATCGAGAAGTGATACATGTGCATAGATACATAATAAGACATATGCAAACAGATGACCAGGATCGATACATCATGTGGAACTCAACTAAGTGAGTAACTACGACTTCATCCCGAGTCATGAAAACACATCAATCACATATGAAACATGAGACATCATAGATAGTAATGGTTAGATTCAAATCCTTGGGTTAGCTCTACTAATTCCTCATAAACATATAAAGATAAATGATTAATAAACATTAAACATTAATCATAAATGAGTGTATGTAAATCATCTGTTAAGCATATCATCACCCATAAACATGAATGTAAATATATAGTTCTAATCATCATAATGCAAAATATCCAAATCAAAGAGTCAAAGTGTAATCATCGAAGAGGGTATTACATTGAGTGCAACAACATCCTGCAACTTTGTCATGGGACCAATTGGTTTTATCTTGGAGGCTAGTATTTATTGCATTCTCAAATTTTATTACCTGTTTCCTTTTTCATTGTTCAGATTTTGTGTTTTTTTCATTTCATTTGCATGTAATGCTTCAAGCTCATGATTTTTTTCTCCTTCATTTGCAGCTTGTTTTGTAGGTGTTGCGAGTGTCATCGAGGGTGTTGAGCATGGAGAATGCATGAACTACTCATTTCTTATGGTCTTTGATCCAGGTGAGGATTATTTCCTCACTAAGGCCACCATTTAACAATTTAAGACACTCAAATTTGAGACATAGCATTTGTTTATGTATTTTTCTAACCTATTTTTGGTTTGTTGATCACTTGTCTTTGGGTCTTTGTATTTATGAACATAATATGCAGTGTTCATGAAGACTTTTACTACCAAAAGGGAAATGTAATCCTCTACTCCAATGTCATAGTTTGCTCTTTTTTTAGTTGCGGCTTCTGGTTTCAATGTTTTTGCTATTTTCAGCTTCTAGGTTATTCTGTGATTTAAATTTATTTATTTATTTGTTGTTACAGTGTTCTATCACGCGTTAAAAGAATTACACTTACTATTTTCTATTAAAAGATTCAATGTAGTTTTTGTTTTCTTCGTAAGGGTTTTGGGGCTAAACTCGTATATGATTCTCAAGGCTTATTATGTGACAATTAAGTCTAATTTTTAGCCCTTGTTTGGGTATATTGTTGATCATTATTGTGTACTAAGATAAGTACCTTCATAGGGTCATTATTATCAATAAATCAAAATAACAACTAAATTACCATAAATAGTAATCTAATTAAGTAAATTAAATGACAATTGAGCATTCCATGACTCTCTAATTAGAATTTCTAGTATGAAGCCCTCAACAAGCTTCCACTAGTGACAACCCTAATATGAGAAAGTATGATAAACAAGCTAAAAGATTAAATTCCAAATGAATGCCTAATTAGCTCTATATTTTCCCTTCTAGGTATAAATTGCAAGAGGTTTTGTGCTATTCTCAGATTTGTGGATGATTATTGATTGAATTATGCCTTGCTTTTATAGATTTTGGCAAGGGTAGGGGGTGGAGTTGATTTGATCATGGTTTGATAAGGGTTAAGTCTACAGTTCCACCTTTGGAAACCATTTAAATATTATGTCCTCAAAGCTTGGGACAAGAGGACAAAATGGGTAGACAAGATTCTTTCTCCTTATGTGTGATGGAGATTTGATGTGAGCTTGATCCATGTGAGCTTGGTTCTCAAATCCTATTGGTTGATGCATTTTCCTCCCATTTGGTGGTTGAGGGAAAATTAACATTTATTGATTAAATTCATTTAATATGTTTATCCAAGTGTACCCCTTGAATGGGTTGATTTGATTTAAATGAACTATGCAATTAATTAGGATTAATAGCATAATTAATTGATTTATCATGATTTGTTTGATTTAAATTGATTTAATGGCTTTCAATTTTCAATTAAATTTGGATTATGGCTTCATTGCAATTTTACTTTGGTTTTAGCTTGATTTGATTTAATTACCTTGATTTTCCTTGGTTGCTCACTGACGTAGGGCAAGGATGGAGGATCCAATAATGGACAGTCCAAGCCTACACTATTGATTATAACAATAATATGCACAACAAAATACAACAAGATAATGATTCAAAACTGAATTTCATTCAACATGCCAGGCTATAAGGCCTTCTGGGTTTCGGCCTATTACAATGAAATAACAAAGTATCAACAAGATCTTGCAAGATCCAAGGAACCACCAACTAGTTCAGATCTGCAATAGGTAGCCTCTGATAGGAACAACCACCACTGGATCTAAACTTGTACTCACACTTCCAAGCAACCCTTTGTTGTCCTAAGCTTGCAAGCCATTAGTTCTGCTACAAACTCCCAGATTCACAAATATGCTTCTACTCTACTCTTCAAAATGATCTAAGGATCATCTACCACTCTACTTACTCAACTCACAACTCCTAAACATCTACCCAAGCTCTCAATATATAGCCAGCTAAGCCACAAGTCAGCCAGTCAGGCTTTAATTACAATATAGGTCCAGACCAATAAAAGAAACCAAAACTAATGAAAAAATGATCAAAACTTAATGTGACTTTGGATTTAGGTCCATACATGACCCAAAAACATTCCTTTAAGGGTGAAAGGTCCCATTTGATCACACAGAACATCACAAGAAGAAACACCACACGTTTCACCTGAAAACTACCAGAAAATAGGTCTCAAGGAAAAACGGGCATAACTTTTTAATCATAATGAATTAGGGCTTGTGCTCTTGGGAAATGATATTAATTTAGGTCCTCTTAAATTCCTTAAGATAGAAAATGATTATTTCTTATGGATCAAGATCACCAACATGAACAATCAGCACCAAAACTGCAGGAACGGCTCCGGCGGGAACACTGGCAGAAAATAGGTCCCCAAGAAAAATGGTCATAACTTTTGAATCATAATGAATTAGGAGCTAAAAAATTGGGAAAAGATATTATTTTAGGTCCAATTTAAGGCCATAAGAGTGTAAAGGATTATTCATTAAGAATCAATGATGCCACACCCCGTAATCAGCTCCAAAACTGCAAGAAAACACTGCTCCGACGACAAGGAAAACAACTCCAACTTTGAAATGATTCATCCAATATCTCCCAAACCATGCCACCTCAAGAGCTACAACCTTAGACATATCTTCCACAAACATCAAGGAACAAACAACTTTTAGCACACATGCTAAATATCTCCACAAATAAACACAACCCAGAAACTCAAAAAGCTGCCCAAAACAAAGCATTGCATCCCTCTGCCAGGGAATTCCTCTAAGACAAAGAAAGATCTTTAGGGACCCAAAATGCTCCTGCATTAGAGTACCTAGGTAAATAGAAAGTATGTCCCATACTTTAATCTTAAGACAAATGTCTGCAATCACCTTCATCTTCACCAAAGGCTTCCAATCCCTCAAGGACAAAAGAACAAAATGGAAAATCAACCATCTATGCTTCATCCATTCAAACATCAAGATCAAATGAATCTCATCAATCTAATTAACATACCACTGATCACCATAACCAATATCAGAAACAAGAGTATCCAACTCCCCAAAAATTAGATCCAAAGTTAGATCCACATCAATATGAAATACCTCATCATCAACATCCCATATCTACAACTCATCACAAGACTCATTACTGTCAACCAGCAATTCAAGTCCACAATCAACAAATAAGATCTGCACCATAACATTGAACAAAAGAAAGTCACCAAAACCACCATCATAAAGGTGTTTAGCAATAGATAAGTCATCACCAATAGAAATCTGATCACACCTAACCAGATGCTCTGCAATCTCCATGTCAGACACAACTAACTGAACATGAAAACAAATCTTCTCACCAACCTCAACATCAAGTAAATCTTCACCAACAACAGTCTGATCACACCCAACCAAATGCTTTGTAATCTCCATGTCAAACACAACTGACTGTTAGAAATAGGAAATACTGAGAGGGGGGGGTGAATCAGTATTTCACAAACTTTTTCTTTTGCCCACTTATGGATATAATAGATTACTTTAGTGCATACAAAGATTATCAAGCTGATTAAAAAACATAGCAGTAAATAGAAAGAACTCATAACACATCATATGTTCTCGAGGAAACGATGGCCAAGGGAAAACCCCAGTGGGGATGGTACCCACAAAGATCACTAATCAAAATTATCCTGTTAGGGATATTGGACCTTGTTAGGAGTCAATTTACAATATATAGTAGATCTATCCTGGTTAAAGGACTTTAGGCCTTGTTAGAAGCCTTAACCCTGTTAGGAGTTAGATTACAAAACCTGGTCACCAGCTGAGCTCACTACCCAAACAAGTAATAAAAAAATGTTTCTGACTATAATATGGTACTGCTTACAACTTTGCATCAATAGCCTTTTCTGCTATCACAATATACAACTATCACAAGTTATCTTTTCTTTCTTTTTACATATCACTTCACTATTTCATTACATTTCAAGTATGCCTAATATATGAGTTATTAAAGCTAATAGATTTACATGGTCAGCTTCCAAAATCTTTATCCAAGAGTAAAAATCTAGGATGTCATCTCTTCATAATGTTAAGTCATTATTTTGACAAGCAAAAATAATCCCTTAACTCTTTCACTAAAACTGTCTCCAAAACTATTCTGTCTGCAAAACTGTCTTCGGTAAACTTTGAATAACTTTGTCTGTACTACTCCAAACTTTATGTGCACTGAGATGGGGTATCCTCATACTCTATAGAAGCTTTAGTTAACTGCGAAAACAAAAATATTTCTCCAGTGGACGTCGCCAACTAAATCTTCATCGGGTGCTCTGTTAGGATCACTGTATCCATACTTAGACAATTTCTTTCTTCAACTTCCCATACTTGCATTCCAGATTATGCACTCTCAATAGAGATCATATGTTTCCATAATGAAAACATCTATGCATCCACATTAGCCAAATTTCCAACAATCTCCCCCTTTGTCATTGGTGGCAACATATGGGAAAATTGGCTAAGTGTGCAAACAAAACTTCAAAAAAAACTTATACAAAATTTGTGGCCAAAAGTTACAATATGTATACAATATCATACTCCATAGAATAACTCCCCCTATGAGTATCCTTCCTCAACATATATTTAATTTTCTGCTATCTCTCCCCCTTTGACAACAATGACAAAGATAGGTTGTACAAAAATTACAAAAACTTTATACCTTATTATCAGTTATTGCAAAGCCGGTAGGCTTGCAACACAATCACCAAACTCTAACTTCCAAGATTCAAAATCTTTCTCCCATACCTTCCTGATGGATTCAACAACATTGAGTAGAGTACTCAATCCGTATGCTGCTGTCTGACAAGCTTGCAGGGAATTGAAACTAAACTTCTGAAATGATGTCTTTGCTGAAAGACACTGCTCAATTTGATCTTCAACAATTGATATCTTGATTGAGACATGCTCTCTCAAGATGTTAACCCTGATCATCTTTCTTTTCTTCTCCTTTGCTAACATTCTGATTTCATCTTTCAATTTCCTTATGTTCTTCTCTACAGAACTTATCTTGACATTAGGGCTTGTCAAGGTGTTTGTCTCAGCTATAATAGCATCTAACTTCTCTTTGATCTTCTTATCCTCTTCAACTGTTAGGATTTCTGATTTAGTGCATTGTATGTACAAATTCTTTCTTGTCTCAAAAAGTCTCCTCAAATTCTTTATGCATACATCTAAACTACCAATATCATTTCAAATATTTTCACTTAAAGTTTGTTGCATTTCTGCTTCAAAGTCTTCCTGAACTTTTATTTTAGCAATATCCTTCAAGTTAGAAAATTCAGAGTCAAAATAATTCATTACCATTTTAGCTTTTTCAAGTGGATCTGATTCAGATACCTTAGTGCTAATCACACTCTCAAGTTTCTCTGTCAAAACTCTAACTTTGCCTTTAAGGTCTTTCACCTTCTTATTCTTTCCAATAATTTTATTCAGAGATGTGATGAACTCAAGCTGATCATCATCTTCAACTTCTTTTCCAAGGTCTTCAAACATTGAACCAATATGCCTCTTCTTACTGTCAGGTGCACTAATGTCTTCAACTGGTATAGAAGGTGCACTAGGGGTAGTGACCTCTATCAAAATTTGTTTGCCTTTAACTGATTGCTCTGCTGGAACTAATTCTGATACAGTTGGTGCTTCCTCTGCCTCTATATTATTCTCTGATTCTGTGACCTTTTCTTGCTCTTCAAAAGCCAAATTGTCAACAATGTTTCCTAGATCATGAAATACTACATCATCTAATTCTAGAGTCACTTTGGTGCCTTCAATATCCATTGATTCTTTGCCAATATTGATATGTGAAGAAGATGGAACTTCTTCAATACCAACTTCCTTTGCATGCGGTTCCTTTGATTGCTTCTACTGAGGGTCTGATTCAACATGCTTTTCTGCAACTATATCTGCAAGAACTTGCATTACTACTTACTCTATCTCTTTCTGTACTTCCTCCTTTTTTCCTCCCATTATAAGGATTGTTCTTCTCTTAGTTCTCAATAAAGTTCCAAGAGACTTCAAGAATCTCTTCAAATGATCTTCATCCTTAACTTCACAGAACTGTCTGATTACATGTTCTCTCATCTTTATGTCCTCTTCTTGTGCTCTTTGTTTTCTATTCACAAGTCTGTTATACAAATCTTTTGGGATCTTACCATGAATAGTGCTAAGTTTCTTATCTACCACAATCATATGTGTAACCATTGCATTTTCAAAATTCAATCTGTCAAATGATCCATATAGATCATAGAATTTATTCAACTTAGTGAAGTCTCCATGCTTCAATATATCTTCATTAACTCTTTCAATTCTTGGTTTCCAAGTTTTCTTCTTGACTGAAACTACATCATCATCTTTAATTACTGCTACATTTCTAGGTATAGGTGGTACAACCACTTTCTATCTCTTGCTGGGTCCTGTTGCACTCACTTTTACTCTTTTGCTAGGAATAGGAGAAAAAGATTTATCTCCTTCATCTTTTTCAGGTACTTCAACTTTTACCTTTACTGCAATAGGATCAACAGGATCTGCACTTGATGTCTCAGGTGAAATTACAAGATTTTCACTTTGCCTCAGGGCTTCTGCAGTCTTCTTAGCTATGTCAAACTCATGACTTAACATACTAGATTACTTCATTATTTTCTTCATAGTAGATTCAACTCTCTTACTAGATTGGTTCTTTTCTCTCAAACTTATTGCAGAGTTGAAATTCTCTTCATAGGTTCCAAACCTATTTGCATGACCATCCAACTCACACTTTAACAATCTATTCACATATCCTACTGTTTCTGCTTCAGATATTTCATATCCAAGAGGGTCTATGAATTCCATTCTAGGCTCAACTACTTCAATGTAGGTGAAATCAGTGTCAACCATAAAACAAATGTCATCTTTATGCTTTTCAACTAAGGATTGAGGAATCCTTGATTTGTTCTTAACAATATTCTGAAAACTCTTCAATACAAGCTTCACACTGTCATTAACTTTATCAAAAAGGTGCTTCATGTAGACTGAGTTTATTCTTTCCATTGTGTTCACATTGTCACTCCAATCAACTGTGTAAGGAAATCTTCTCAAAATATGGAAAAACATATAGGTTATCAGAGATGAAAACCTAAACTTTGTGTACTTAGCCTTCTTAATCTTTTTTAAGTTCTCAAACAACTGAATTTTCAAAATTTCACATAGGTCTACTGGTTTCTTCTCAATACACATAAGATAAGCTACATGAATCATTCCTGCAGCCATGTCACTTCCCTTGAACTACCACATAATTTAGTTGTTAGGATCTTGCAAAGGTACCTAACATCATCTTGCTTAATCTTACTTATCACAATTCCTCTACCATTATAACTAGATCCAGTGTTATCTAAAACAATCTTTCTCATGTTCTTTTCATTTAGTGGAATCTCTCCAACTTTTGATAATCCAGTAACTTCATGAATTAGGTCGGCAGTTATATCAATAACTCTATCCTCCATCTAGAATTTCCCATTGTGGATTCTACTTAAAATGATCTTGGTACATTCCTCATCATTGAATTCATACTTCATGGAATATTTGATAATTTCATTATTCTCTAGGTGCCCATAAGCTAGTTTAACTAACATGTCTTGATTGTACAATTTCCTATAATCATCACTAAAATCTGCATCTCCCAAAGTTTCAAACTTACAACCTAAATATCCTTTAACATTCTCAATGTGCAATACTCCATCTGGTATGGATGATAATGCTAGACTGTCATCAATTTTAGTTGGTTCTACTGGTTCTTTCTTAATCTTTGGTCTATTCTTATCCTTAACATTATGAACCATAGAAATATCCATCTTATCAACTGATTAAAGATCAAGAAATACCTCAACTTTGCAAATCTAGGTTTTCGGTATGATCGTCACTGCAAACTGCTTCCAAACTTCTTCAAATCATCCTCAACTCACTTTTCTTCTTTCAAATCACTTTTCAATCACTTTGTAATCATAATAACTTCAATTTCAACCTTATAACTCTTCACATTAACTTGATCTGACATCACATTCATTCATTTTGCCGCTAAAACCTCAAAAAGCTGATTCTGCAAACCTGCAACCATAAAACTTTCTGCGACCTCGCAAAACACAATATTTTCTTTTGCGCACTTAACCATAGCATTAGTACAACATAATAAACCTATATCTAACTATGCAAAAATTAGCTCATTCAAATTCCTAATCTACACTAATCCTAAGTCCTAAACTACAGAAACTTACATAATTTAAGTACTTAAAGAAGGGTCAGGTAAAGATTCATCCTTACCATCGGTTACATTACCTTCCTAACTACTTTCAGTGCTGACTATACCTCCTTGATCTGTGCTTTTGTCAAATTTTACTTCATCTTTATTGCTACAACAACCTTTCTCTTTGTTTCCTGCATTTTCATTCCTTCTTGCATTGTTCCTAGGGTTAGGGTTATGATGATAACCTCCATTGTTCATTCTGCAAAATCTTGTTGAGTGTCCAAATTTGTTGCATATCTGACAAATGATTCCATTGTTTCCAAATCTCTGTCCTTGTTGGTTAATCTGTGACCTGCAATTTCTAGCAATGTGTCCTACTTTGTTACATCTAAAACATACTACCACTTTTCTTTGATTCATTTCTTCAATAGATTTCTTATCTGCATTGTTAGTATTCCCAATCATTCTATCATAATTATTCAAAATTACTTTAGGTCTTCTACATTCATTAGCTCTATGTCCAAAAATATGACAATTATAACAATGTCCATTAAAAAGTTTACATTGCTTACCTGTGCAATCTCTCTTCATGTGCCCAATAGTATTACAAGAAAAACATCTACCTTTGAATTCTCTTTGCATACCTTTAGATGATTCTTCCTATTTTGATTCTTCTTGCTTTGATTCTTCTTTCTCTCTAGGTGGTTCTTCTTTAGGTGGATCTTCCAATGTGTTCTCATCTAGCTTTATTTCCTCCACACTTTCAGATGTCTTCTGATCTGGCTTCTTACTTTCACGGTTTTTTCTAAACATACTATATCCAAATCCAGTCCTATCAAAGAATGGTTCTTCAAAAGAAATTTGTTTTTCAGTCTTATCACTTTTTGAATATAGCCTTTCAAGTTGCTGTTTAGATTGAGTTAATTCACCTTTCACAATTTTGTTATACTTCTCAAGTTCCACATACTGCACTTTTACTTTTTCAGATTCAGATGTTTCCTTTTCAAGTCTTGACCTCAGATCTTCATTCTCAATTTTTAATTTTTCATTATCAGATCTCAAATTTCCATCTTTCATACTAAGCTTCAGATTTACTATCTTCAACTCATGCTTAAGGATTTCATTTTCTTTTTCTAATTCATCACAATCTTCAACAAGCATATCAGATTTCTTTTCAAATTTCAGATCTTCAATCTTACCTTTTAATTTGTCAATAGCATTCTTTGCATCTTCATATTTTCTTCTTAAGGAGTTTCTTTCATCAGTAAGCATATCAATCTATTCAAGAGCTTCTTCAAGATTCTTCTGAAGTTGATCCATATCCATAGAGATCTTACTCAAGCTGCTAAGCTTTCCTTGAATGTTCCTTCTCCGAGTAACTGTGCTCTGATACCAATTGTTAGAAATAGGAAATACTAAGAGGGGGGGGTGAATTAGTATTTCACAAACTTTTTCTTTTGCCCACTTATGGATATAACATATTACTTTAGTGCATACAAAGATTATCAAGCTGATTAAAAAACATAGCAGTAAATAGAAAGAACTCATAACACATCATATGTTCTCGAGGAAACCCTGGCAAAGGGAAAACCCCAGTGGGGATGGTACCCACAAAGATCACTAATCAAAATTATCCTGTTAGGGATATTGGACCCTGTTAGGAGTCAATTTACAATATATAGTAGATCTGTCCTAGTTAAAGGACTTTAGGCCTTGTTAGAAGCCTTAACCCTGTTAGGAGTTAGATTACAAAACCTGATCACCAACTGAGCTCACTGCCCAAATAGGTAATACAAAAATGTTTCTGACTATAATATGGTACTGCTTACAACTTTGCATCAATAGCCTTTGCTGCTATCACAATATACAACTATCGCAAGTTATCTTTTCTTTCTTTTTACATATCACTTCACTATTTCATTACATTTCAAGTATGCCTAATATATGAGTTATTAAAGCTAATAGATTTACATGGTCAGCTTCCAAAATATTTATCCAAGAGTAAACATCTAGGATGTCATCCCTTCATAATGTTAAGTCATTATTTTGACAAGCAAAAATAATCCCTTAACTCTTTCGCTAAAACTGTCTCCAAAACTGTTCTGTCTGCAAAACTATCTTCGGTAAACTTTGAATAACTTTGTCTGTACTACTCCAAACTTTATGCACACTGAGATGGGGTATCCTCATACTCTATAGAAGCTTTAGTTAACTGCACAAACAAAAATATTTCTCCAGTGGACGTCGCCAACTAAATCTTCATCGGGTGCTCTGTCAGGATCACTGTATCCATACTTGGACAATTTCTTTCTTCAACTTTCCATACTTGCATTCCAGATTCTGCGCTCTCAATAGAGATCATATGTTGCCATAATGACAACATCTATGCATCCACATTAGCAAAATTGCCAACACTGATTGAACATGAAAAAAAATCTTCTCACCAGCCTTAACAAGGTCAACAACATCGTTAACAACCACATGTCTCTCAACAATAGCCACAAGTTGCTCTACAGGTTTCATGTTAGACTCCACCAACTAAGCATCAAAACCAATCTCTTCACCACCAGTAATCTCATTGCGCACAACAACAAGTTGCTCTACAGGTTTCATGTCAAACTCCACCAACTAAGCATCAAAACCAATCTCTTCACCACTAGCAATCTCATTGTGCATAGCAACAAGTTTCTCTACAATTTCCATGCCAGATCCATCTATCTGCTCATGCAAACCAATAGACATTTCATCAACTCTAGCCAAGTCATCAGGGACTTCCACAAGCTATCATCATCTCTTCACAACCTTCTTCTTAGTAGTCTTCCTTCTTAATTCCTCTTGTAGGTCTTGCACTTGTTTCTTCAAAGCTCTAAATTCATCTACATATGCACTAAGGTCCAATCCTCTTGGAGACATCCTTCAAGATCTTCGAAAACCCAAGGCAACAAATCATCAACAAGGTCCTGGTGCAAACAACCTCAACTAATTTACACACTTAAGATCTTCAAGCTTTGATAACACTTGACACAGGGCAGGGATGGAGGATCCAATAATGGATGGTCCAAGCCTACATTGCAAGTTATGACAACAATATGCACAATGGAATACAACAAGATAATGATTCAAAACAAAATTTCATTCAACATGCCTGACTGTGAGGCCTTTCAGGTTTCGGCCTATTACAATGAAATAAAAAAGTATCAAAAAGATCTTGCAAGATCTAAGGAACCACCAACTGGTTCAGATCTGCAACAGGTAGCCTCTGATAGGAACAAGTATAAACTTGTACTCACACTTCCAAGCAACCCTTTGTTGTCCTAAGCCCGCAGGCCACTAGTTCTGCTACAAACTCCCAGATTCACAAATCTGCTTCTACACTACTCTTCCTAATGATCTAATGATTATCTAATACTCTAGTTACTTAACTGCTAACTCCCAAACATCTACCCAAGCTCTCAATATATAGCCAGCTAAGCCACAAGTCGGCCAGTTAGGCTTTAATTACAATATAGGTCTAGATCAATAAAAGAAACCAAAAATACTAAAAAAATGATAAAAAATTAATGCACCTTTTGATTTAGGTCCATGCATGACCCAAAAACATTCCTTTAAGGATGCAACATCCCATTTTATCACATGGAACATCGCAAGAAGAAAGACCACACGTTTCACCCGAAAACTGCCAGAAAATAGGTCCCGGGGCAAAACAGGCATAAATTTTTACTCATAATGAATTAGGGCTTGAGATCTTGGGAAATGATATTAATTTAGGTCCTCTTAAATAAATTAGGATCACAAAGTATTATTCCTTATGGATCAAGATTTCCAACATGAACAATCAGCACCAAAACTGCAGGAACGGCTTCGGCGGGAACACTGGCAGAAAATAGGTCCCTGAGAAAAAAGGTCATAAATTTTGACTCATAATGATTTAGGAGCTGCTTCCTTGGGAAAAGATATTATTTTAGGTCCAATTTAATTCCCTAAGAGATCAAAGTATTATTCATTAAGAATCAATAGCGCCACACCCCGCGATCAACTCCAAAACTACAGGAAAACACTGCTCCGACGGCAAGGAAAACAACTCCAACTTTGAAATGATTAATCCAAGATCTCCCAAACCATGCCACCTCAAGAGATATGAACTTAGAAATATCTTCCACAAACATCAAGGAACAAACACCTTTCAGCACACATGCTAAATATCTCCACAGATCAACACAACCTAGAAACTCAGAAAGCTGCCCAAAACAAAGCATTGCATCCCTCTGCCAAGGAATTCCTCCAAGACAAAGAAAGATCTTCAAGAACCCAAAATTCTCTTGCATCACTCACTTAATTGATCTTGTCCATTTTTATGTGATTAGAAATGCCCCTCTTTGAATCGATGCATGAAATGTATCGGTTTAAAGAATGTCCTGATTATTTTTTATGCAAAGTCCTAATTAAGTTTGTTGTCTGATTCGATGTTTGATAGAGGATGTGGATTTTGATGATACGATTGATGTAGTTCTAATTGATTTTAGGTCCTTGATGGTTGATCTGATGATAGGTTGTCTGATATGGTGCCTGATTCGACCTAATTTGATGTTTGATGCCCCTTTCGATTGATAAGCAATTTTTTTTTGATAAAAGACTAAGCTTTGATTTGATAGTTGTGCCCCTGATTTGTTGATTATGATGTTGATCTTGATTGTCTGAGTGTATTCCCCCTCATAAATGAAATGAAATTAGAGTTTAGGTGAAAGATATTATGTTTTCAATCAATTTGCATTGAATTAGGTCAATTAATAATGAATTTGGATTTTATTTCCAATAATGTAATTGTGTGATGATGTGATGATAAATGCCCCTGATTTTCCAAAATGGGTGAAAATAATTGGGTTCCAGGTCATTTTTTACTAAACAATGCCCTTTTAGGTCAAAATGGGTTATATATAGGGGTAAAAGGTGTTTCTACTATTCATTTTTACCTCCCCTTTTGTCATTTTGCTTTGACCCTTTTCTGAGCCTTTTGACAATGGTGATCCCGATTTGTGAGCATAGGTTCAAGTGAGGGTGTCATTATCAGCATCCACCCGGCTATGGACCTCCGGTATGTACCCTGACAACTTGCTTTGTCTGTTTGTTGCATTTTAATTTTAAAAATTTAGATTTTTCTAGGAAAAACCTATTTATTTTTAATTTTTAAATGAAATAGTGCATTTAATGCTTTTAGCAGCACGTATACCATTCTATTATGTGTCCATAATTTTTCACAGTGCGTATACCATTTCTACTATGCATTCGTAGTTTTCCGTAGCACGTACAATGCTTTTAGCAGTGCTTTCAAATGCTAGAACTAGGGCACAAATCGCAATCGCCCTTTCTTGCAGCATGTACAATTTTGATTGCACTTTTAAACTTTTTAGCAGTGTGTACACAAGTTTCCTGTAGCACATACTAAATTTTTTAGTGCATACACTTTGTTGTAGCGCATTTGATAATTTCTATAGCGCATTTGAAACTTTATGCTACGCTTTTGAGTTTTAGCACTTTTAAGAAATTTATTAGCCCATACACCCTAGTTGGTGAGATTTGCATGCCTTTGAGTCAGTTTTTTGATCCATCTGATTTTGCCAATCAGTCGATTGGCTTAGGTTTCAAGTCTGGTTGATAGCGAGTCATATGATGTCAGTTTTAGTCATGTCATAGTGAATGTTTGATGGTCAATCTTGATTTAGATGGTGGATGATGATAAATTTTCTGTCATGTCTGAGTAGAATCAGGAAAATTGATTATGGTTTGATAGGTTTTTAAATGTTTTATTGACTTAAGATGATCCAAAATATAATGATTTTGATTACTAATATATTTAAACTTGCTTTTGTAGGCCGAGCTTAAAAATATCAGTGTCCATAGCTTGTACCTATTACCATTTGAGATGATTGATGACCTGAGTGGTCCAGATCTCTGGGTGATAGGAAAATGTGGATTGTCCTTTCTTCTTTCTCTTCCTCAATTTCAAGTGAATCGAGGTTTACTTACAGCTATGGCAGAGCGTTGGCACTTTGACCACAATACTTTTCATTTACTGATGGGGGAGATGACCATTACTCCCGAGGATGTTTATCGCCTGTTGCGCATCCTAACTCATGGGAGCTTGTATATTATGATTAGGTGTATGACAGGACCATATGTTGGTACCTGTTTGTAGATGAGACTATCAGAGATGATAGCATTTAGTGGGCATAATTTCCCTTGTTTCCTATTCTTCCTGCAGTTTTAGGTGCACTTGTTTGTGGTTTCCTTGTTCTTGATCGACGTGGTCATCGATTTGCTATTGGGTGGGGTAGGATACTGGAGGATATAATTACGCATCCTCAGAGATTTGATTGGGGCTCCTACGTGTTGGCATAGTTATATCACAAATTCTATGATGTTGTTTATCAGCATGGGGCCACTCTTTTTACTGGGGTGGTTCTATTATAGTTATGGACGTGGGAGAACCTCCCTATTACTCATCCTATTTTAGTGCAACATCAAGATTCAGGTTGGCCATTTTCTTGGATGTACGAGGGCATGTTCGTGAAGGCCCATTTAGGCAAGTTATGTTGAGATGCATAATGCATTGTAATATTGGTGTATGGTTTTTATTGGATAATAAGAAATTTGGATGGCTATGTAGGTGGACGTAGCCCACATTTTAGGTGAACCACGTTAAATATGTGTGTTATCTATTTTGTGATTATTTTCTTCTTCTGTTTCTGTATATAACTATTAATTTAATATTGTTCTGGATCTGTCAAATCCTAACAAGTTAGACTATTGGCATCATAATATTGATGATATTGATCAGGTCATTTGGAGATCATACATTGGTTGTGAGGCTTGGCTAGAGCATGCAAAAAAGTTACCCTACACGTACAAGCCTCAATGGATGATAGGGCAGAAGCCCTTGATTATAGAGAGATTCTGCTTCCTAAGGGTTCTACGTCAGTTTAGCTGTATATAGGGCATGCCATAGGGATTGGAACTATATGCATGAGTATAGGTTGAGAGGTCCTTATGGGGCCCTCAGATTGATTATCAGATAGCTCATCATGAGTTTTTGCACCTGCCCCACCTCGCTTGGGATATGAGAGACCACATAGTTGATGTAGGCATGACAGATAATTATGATAATTGGTTTGTGTGGAACCCATTTCCATGATTGACAGATCCTGCCAAGCCAGTGCCTTGCATAGAGGAGGATTCTGATGATGAGGATGGAGATGGTGGTGGTGGTGGTCAGAGATGAGGTCATTAGGGATGATGGGGTTGACGAGGTGATAGAGGAGCTAAGGTCATTATCCCTATTATTGTTGTTACTCCTATTCCTCCCAGGGGCACTGTACAAATGGGTGGATGGGTGAGAGTCAGAGGTGGAGCTGATAGAGCCCTACATTAGGTGGGTGTGGATAGGGTGGCTAGATGGGGCCAACATAGAGTTAGGGTATTCATGCAAATTGGTGCACAAGTCATTTCTAATGTGGATGCCTAGGATGCATAGATTTTGTTATATCAGGCACAGGGTCCTCCAGCACCTCCACCTCCACAGGCTCCTCCTACACAGGCTCCTTCTTCTTCCATGCCATCTTCTTTTGTTCTGCCATCTTATTTTATTCTATCTTCTTATGTTCCATCTACTTCCATGGCTCCACCATAGGCTCCTCCTGCACCAACATTGGCTTTAGATGTTTGATCTTTGCAGTCTTAGATGTCAAAGGTGAGATAGCAGATGTCCCAGCTTAGTTTGATGATGTAGACCTTCATGGATGCTATGAGTTAGCACAAATTATAGGCTAGCTCGAGTAGGGATCCAGATGTTGATCGTGGTCCTGATGGTGATGGTGGTTTTGGCAATTGAGTTTTATATGATTATCCATTTGTTGATGTACATTATGATGATTCATTTTTTATCTTGAGATATTGGACTCTCATTATTCTTTTATCAGATGATGTTATTTATGATTTTGATAATTGTTATACTTTTGATGGACTTTGATGATCTTATGGACTTTGATACTTCTTGATAGATTCACTTTATATGATGTCATCATGTGTTGGAGTTATTTTTACAAGTGCTTTATATGATATGCATATCTAGACAATTCTATCTCTATATGTGTTATTTTATGCTTTTTCAAATGCAATTTATGATATGAATGCACATGTTTATTCTTCTATTGATGCAAATGATTATTTTATTTATGACATAGAATAAATGGATGCATATGACACATGGTTTAACATTTATGATGTATGATGATGTATGTAATGGTTTAATGAATAATGCCATGTGATGGTACTTATTGATGCATTAATTTGATGGTATCGATCGATGTATGTAATGTAATGGATATAAATGTAGAGGATATAAATGTGATGCAAAATGTGATGGATGCTTTTATGTAATGGAAATACAATGGAACTACAATAGATGCAGTTATGTAATGTATGAATTTGGATGTTTTAATGATTAATGATGTAAATGATATAATGATGATTTTATATGTAAATGTAATGACCAAACACATTTAAGTTTGAATATAATTTAATTTTTAAATGTATGAATTTTGATGAATGCACCTAGATGAACAATGCAATTTACTAATGATATGAAACACAATGTTTTTAAATGAACTTAATGAAATGCAATGAATAATATCATAATGATGTAATTAATGCAATTAAATGATGAGGATTAATTAATTGATGCAAACTAATGCAATGAACTTAAATGACATGGTGAAAGATTTGATTTAGAAAGAGTGCAACCTAATGCAATGTAACTTAAATGGAATAATGAATGATAATGGATGGAAGAAACTATATGTATGCAAACTAATGTAAATGCAATATTTTAAAATGAATTCTATGGATGTGAACTAATATGATAATGTAGTGATTTGATTTTTAAAGTGAATGCAACTTAAAGTGGCTAAATGAAATGAACTAAAATGAATGCAAACTAATGCAATGTAATTTAAATGAACTTAAGTTAATGTCCTAAATGGATGCAAGATTACCAAGAATCTAATAAATGCAATTAGTCTAATGCAAAGAACCTTTGCTTTTGAGTTGATTTTTGATTTCCAACACATTCGATCACATATAGTTTTTGATGTGCGTTTGATTTTTGATTTAACTCCACCCCCTTTCCCTTTCTCTTTTTTCAAATCTATTTTCAAACTAAGAAAGAAAAATACCTTAAATGCACTAGTTAATCTAGGATGTATGCAACTAGCTGTCACTATTCATAAATTAGGAGTTTAAATTCATCATTGAGTAGTTTTGGAATCCTGAAACTAGTACAACCATCACCAGATCAACCATGATGATATGAATACCTTTTTCACCTTTCTCATTTCTTTCCCACCATTGGTACAACTATCACTGATTGAAATAAATCATGAGAGTACGAATACCAATTTCATTGGATTCTATGTTGCAAGTGGATTTTGGTATTATGATATTTAACATCAAAATAGCCAAGGTATCATGTTGCGTAAACAAACAAAGATCTTAAATTCACCATATGTACATGTCCTCGATGATTCTTTGATGATCATGTCCTTAGGCAAATAATACATATATTTTTTTAAAACCTTGATCTTAAGACAGTCATTTAGAAATCAATAAAATATCATGCCTTCATCATAGCTGATCTAGTTTAAAAACTTTCATCGATTCACTAGACAGACATGATTTCATCAATTAAGTCAACACTTAGAAATTTTTTGCATTGTTTCTTCAAATCCATAGTTCAAGTATAGTTTTATCCATTTCATATTTTTAATCTTGATAAAGGTAAGTGTCCTTGTGAGATCTTGGATCAAAATTGTGCATTTGGTTTGATTGATGTTTAGATTGAAAGTGATTGGGTAAGTTTTTCATTTGTACTTTGATGAATTGATTTGGCGTTAGATTGATGTTTGCTTTGATGAATCATTCCTCCTTTAGAGTAAAATTTTTCCCCCCAGTTTAATGTAATTGCGTTTGTTGGACTTGGGACATTTTGTAGATTAGGTGACAAAATTTTTAGGTACTTGCAAATGCAACTGTGGGGTTTTATTATACAATACATACAAATGTTGGCAAATGCAATATTTACAAGGATGACCACTAGGCATGAGACTGACTTGGACTTTTAATGGTGCCTGTTTACTAGGTTTTCACCAATTGAATGGATTTTCTTCTTTTTCTATTTTTTAATCTTTTTCCCTTTTTTGGCTACCAAGATGCCTATTTGCTAGGTTTTCACCAAGGTACTTTTTTTCTATTTTTTTTTTGTTTTTTTGTTTTTTTTTGACTTTTGGGGGGCTCAAGCCTCATGCTCTTTGGATACTCCTTGAAAAGGTATGATATGACAGGTCAAGGCCATTGAAAGGTATGCTCAAAGATGTTGATAGGGTGATGGAAAGGTGATATGGTGGATAAGGTAGAGGGTAGCTAAAGCTTTATGTGATGGATTGGATAAGGGAAATAGAAGGATAATGAATGAGAAGATAATAAGTCTTTCTATGGGTGGGCATGAAAAATGGAATAGAAGAATATGAAATAGGAGGATAAGAAGTATTATCAAGATCAACATCAAAACACACCTTGAAGGGTAGTGGACTAATGGAGGAAAAATGGGTGAAATAACTGAAGGTTTTTAGGTAAGGGAGGATATGAATCTTGGGATGTAAGAACACACAATGGATGGATAAGATGGAATGTGTTTGGGAGAATATGAAGTGGAAGCCTTTGGAAGCTTGAATGTCAACTTTGATTTCTCTTTCATGTGTAAGTACTTCAAAAGTGACTTGGGAATCCACACTTTCTTTGATATTTCTTTCCTTTTGAATGCTTTAGAATGCATTTCTTCAATGAGGGATTTAGGAACCCACATTTTCTTTAATTTTTCTTTCGACTTGATGGATGCTTTAGATTGAATTTCTTCAATGAGGGATTTAGGAACCCACATTTTCTTTGATTTTTATTTTTGCTTGATGGACCTTTTTGGTCTCTTGAATATTTCTTTTTTTCTTTCATTCACATGTCGATTAGACTAGACATAGAGATCTTCATACATAAGTGGATTCTTGATTTTCTGATTCTTATGTTGCACATGCAAATTTCTTCCAAAAGACTTGGGATTGGTGGATGAATAAGGTTGATATGGATGGGTGCTTGGTTTCTCAAGTATGTAGGTCTTTGTTGATCTTGATAGGATATAGGGTAAGTGGATTGTGGGCTAGGTATGGTAGGAAAGGTTGATGGAGGGATATAGGGACCCAATATGGATTTGGAGGATGTATAAGGTTTCAAATTTGGGATATAGGAACCAAGGATGGATTTGGAGGATGTATAAGGAATATGATTATGTGCAAATGGAGGTAAATGAGATGTGGGAGGGATATCAACATCTTTGTTTTGAGTCGTATGACCAAGGCTTTCATCTTTTAGATTTATCTTTATACCAATAGGCTTATGACTAGCTTTTAGAGGAGCAACTTTGATAGGAGTAGTTGAAGCTTGAGGGGATTTATTCTTATGCAATGGATTAGGTATAATGGGAGAATTTTGAGGTAGATATGGAGGCTTATGAAAAGTGGATGTTGGAGTACTTTTATCTTGACAAGGATCTTTTGATAGCCTAGGAAGATAACTTTGCTTTGGATTTTCAATAAGTTCATTAGAGATGGAAGGAATACCTTGATATTGCTTAGGAGATGGGTAATATATAGGAGGTGAAGGAATATGGGGTGTTTGAGCTAGAAGGGTATCTTCTTTAAAGAAATGGGAGGGTATGAAAGGATCATCATGGGATTCTTGGGGTATGGGACTTGGTCAACTATAGGATAAGAAGGGATAATATCTTGATCTTCATCCTTAATAAGACTTATTTCTTTGTACTTTGGATTAGTCTCTTGACATGGCATCACTTCTAAGGACAATGTAGGAGTTTGGATCTTTATGAGGGATTCTTGAAGGAATGATGGATGTTAATTTGCAATAGGAATGATAGGAATTAGAGCACATGAAGGCTTGGGGTCCATAACCTTTGAAGCATGGAAGATGCTGGTAGGAAGATGTAGGTTAACTTGGATTTCTTTTGGAGGTAGCCCATGAGGGTATACATAGTTATCATGAAAAGTGTTTGGATCTTTGTTTGATGGAGGAATACTAGATAGCTTTTCTTCTTTATGAGATGGAGGAATGTTGGAATAGGTGGAGGCTATAGGATAACCACTGCTATACAAATGTTCATAAGTTTGATCTTTCTTGAGAGTAGTATCTTCATTAGATGAGTCATTAGGATTTTCAATTCTGATTAAGTCATCATCAATAAGATTTTTAATTTTATGTTTCAACTCTATTCAATCATTTATTTCATGTTCATTATGTCTATGATATGCACAATAATTGCTCAAAAATACAAAACCACATGAAGTAATTTTAGGCAATGTGATGAAATCATTTTCAAGGATTTTTTCCAAAGTTGATTCATATGATTGTCCCAAAGGAGTAAATGATCTATCCCATGGAAATTTAGATGTATTTGTGTTTTTCAAAGATATTTGATATTCAAAATCTTGATGATCCAATTTTTTGTCATCATATGATGAGGATTGTTGAGATAGGACTAATTCCTCTTGGTTTCCTTGATCAAAGATGAGATTATCTTGATATTGTGAAATAGGTTTGTTATCAAAGATTGGATCACCCTTAGGATGTTCTTGATTAAATATAGGGTATTCATGATTTTATTTTTGATCAAAGGTTGAATTATCAAAGATATGATGTTCATAATTTTCTTCTTGATTAATGTGAGATTTTGGGATAGCCCTTTTGTCTGAAGAATACTTAGACTTCGATGTAATATTAGGATCATAAAGATAAGGAAACATTGTTCTTAATGAGAATTTTTTGAATGATGTATCTCTTTCTTTTTCCATATCTTGAATTCTTGTGAATAGAATATTCTTTTCAAAAAAATTTGTTAATTGATTTTTGGATCTTAATGGATGTTTTCTTTTTGTAATCATAGGCCTTCAAGCACAACACAATGATTTTTTCAATTATCACAAGAAATTCTTCCAATCAATCTACCTAAGGTTAAATTTGGATTTTAAATGGCTTTAATGAGGTAGGCTTTATATTTTATCAAGGATTTAGTAATGATTTTGTTCAAAAGAGATATCAA
This sequence comes from Chamaecyparis obtusa, assembly GCA_027943335.1. Lineage (NCBI taxonomy): Eukaryota > Viridiplantae > Streptophyta > Pinopsida > Cupressales > Cupressaceae > Chamaecyparis > Chamaecyparis obtusa. The sequence goes on from BSBK01003618.1 coordinate 2,120,916, forward strand.
ATTTCATCCCCCCAAAATAAGGGGCTTCCAACCACTGGTATTTCAAAGTTTTGCGCAATCCTGAAGGACTACTCAAGGAAGTTCAAAGCTTAATATCCTTTTGTCAAACACCCCATTAAGGATGCATGCATTTATTTTTATAGTGGGTCAGATTTTTGCGGCAAAGGCAAATGTATCCCACTTTGGGTTGTCCCTCTCATCGGCCTCGTTAAGGAAAATCTCAGGAGGCGAGCCCACTAAAGATCTAGCATATTCATGAATAAAGCAATAAAATAGATTTAAGAGATAGGTTTTGGGAATTTGATTCACCAAAAGGTGAATATCATATCCCTATCTATTCTTATTTCTCAAGGACTATTAACAATGTTCAATTTCCAAAACCTACTAACTAATGGGAATTGAGTATTTCTACTCTTTTCCACAAACAAGGGGTTGTTTGATTTAGTGCTTGATTTTATCCTTTATGCTATGTTACTTACTAGATTCTAACAAAATCACAAGGCCACAATTTAAAGAAAAATTGACCAAGTTTAGGCTTACCTTCAATCGAAGCTAGAAAAGGCTAGGGGCATTTTTTATTTTTCCATGATTTGGACTCACCTAGTGGCGATCGTTCCTTCCTTTTTGCCTCCTCTCCAACAAGTTAGTCAACACAAACAAACAAAATGAAGAAAAAAAAGAATAAAATTTGAATCAAAGCCTTATTTATCAAATTTGAAACAAATTGATTAAGGAAAATAAATCCAATTCAATGAGGCAAATTTTGATTTGTAGGCTTCTACAACTTTCAAATATTGCTCATATACCTTAGTTTCTTGCTGTGAATTTTCCAAAACTAGCTTGATGTTGGCTATATTCTCCTTTTTGTTTCTTTTGGCCAAAGCTTTCTCCTCAATGTTGAATCTAGTCTCTGGACTCTTAACTTTTGTATGACCAATAATCTTGTAGACACAGACAAATCATTTTCCAAAAGTTAAATTTTGCAAATTTGCAATTTAATTGAATGTGTAGAAAATTCTATTAAATGTGTTGTTAAAATAATTGAAAACATTGTTAAAAATTTTAAATGCACTGTAGGAAAATCTTAAAAGTGCAGAAACAAAAATTAGATGTTTTGTTTTAATAAGAAAAGGCGTTAAACGAAAGCCTCAAACACACAACAAAAAAATTTGAAAGCACTCCGGAGTCAGGGCACACGCAATAAAAGAAGGCTAGACAAGAAGATAGAAGGGTTAAATGCACTGAAAGCCTGTGTAAAGGTGCACAACATTTTTGTAGAAGTGCTAATTCAGACCTCGTACGCACTGTAGGAATAGGTGTACGCACTATGTAAACTGGTAAAAGCACTGAAAAACTTGCAAAATAAAGAACAAAATAAAGATTTGTAAGAAAAATCCAATTTCTCTAAATTTAAAATTAGTGAAGCCTAATGCCCCATGGTGGGTGCCATTTTGTGTACAAAGATAAGTACCTTCATAGGGTTAGTATTATCAATAAATCAAAATAACAACTAAATTACCACAAATAAAAATCTAATTAAGTAAAGTAAATGACAATTGAGCACTCTATGGCTCTCTAATTAGGATTTCTAGTGCGAAGCCCTCAACAAGCTTCCACTAGTGACAACCCTAATATGAGAAAGTATGATAAACAAGCTAAAAGATTCAATTCCAAATGAAATTAATGCCTAATTAGCTCTATATTAGCCTTTCTAGCTATAAATTGCAAGAGGTTTTGTGCTATTCTTAGATTTGTGGATAATTATTGATTGAATTATGCCTTGCTTTTATAGATTTTGGCAAGGGTGGGGGGTGGAGTTGATTTGATCATGGTTTGACTAGGGTTAAGTCCATGGTTCCACCTTTGGAGACCACTTAAATATTATGTCCTCAAAGCTTGGGACAAGAGGACAAAATAGGTAGACAAGATTCTTTCTCCTTATGTGTGATGGAGATTTAATGTGAGCTTGATCCATGTGAGCTTGGTTCTCAAATCCTATTGGTTGATGCATTTTCCTCCCATTTGGTGGTTGAGGGAAAATTATGATTTATTAATTGAATTTATTTAATATGTTTGGCCATGTGTACCCCTTGAATGACTTGATTTGATTTAAATGAACTATGCAATTAATTAGATTAATTACATAACTAATTGATTTATCATGATTTGTTTGATTTAAATTGATTTAATGGCTTTCAATTTTCAATTAAATTTAGATTATGGCTTGATTGAAATTTTACTTTGGTTTTAGCTTGATTTGATTTAATTGCCTTGATTTTGCCTTGGTTGCTTACTTAATTGATCTTGTCTATTTTTAGGTGATTACAGTTATTATAACCCAAGTATGGGTGGTTTCTTTATGCAAATCCCTATTTTTTTCAGTTATCATTCATATTGTTGGTCAATGTGCAACAATATTATTTTGTTTTAAACTCTATTTAGGGTTTTGAAGTTCTTAGTTATGGTTTTTAAGTTCTTGGTTGATTTTGCAACACGCCTTCACATGTGCAACATGCCTTCAATTTACAATAGGTTGCTTATTTTGATGTCTATAGAATTAAATTTTTTACATCTTTCTATATGACTTAAACTATATTTTTTACTTCAAACAAGGAAGCTTCATTTTTATTTTTATTGAGTTTTTGTTAAGAAGAATTTGAGATCAATTATTTCTAAAGAAGTTATATTATTTCTGAAGGTTGTAAAGGACTCATTTTGTATATTGTACTAAAAAGGAGAATATTATAGTTTTATTCTATAAGCAAATACATCTGATTGTAGATTATAGTTAACATAGTTATACTTATTTAGAAGAATAAAGGATATCATTTTCAATTCTTGTGAGATGCTAGGATATATGGAGTGGATAGTTATATACTTGACCATTTATATGTACTTAGATATTGTTGGTATGAGATAAGAATGGAGTTCATGTATATGGTAGTATTATGTATTGCATCAACACTTGGATTAGTAATCATTATTTTTAGAAGTTAGTCAATAAGAAATTTAACAGAGGGATTACAATATGTCTCATTTTCAATACCTAGATAATAGGTTCTATTGTTGATGGAATTTCATTACATAACACATTGGTGTATGAGGTTTCATTAAATGGATGTGGTTAAGTTTTGAAATTAGCTATGTAAAATCTAGGATAAGCATCTTTAGCCATACTCTTACCTTGATTCAATAGAGATAAATTGATTGAATTGTGTTCCTTTATATTAATGATTCAATGTACTTATTAGTGTCAAATTATATTGCATGTTAAGTGATGGTAAAAAAGGATCAGTTCTTACTAGTATTCATTTATTAAAGGTTAACATTATGAAGTATGTAAATTATAATCAAAGCTTGACCTCTCATTGGTATAGGATAAATGTTTTTCACTCATTATCAATGTATGCTATGAATTATTATTGATTTGTGAACTTTTTGGTGTCATATATCTTGTTGGAATGATTTTTTTTAATGCATTATCAAATCTTAATAAGTATACATGTGATGGATATGCATAAACCAATGTACTTAGTGTTTTTATGTGCTCGTATGCACTTAAGTATGATTTAGCAAGCTTTGTATGCATTCTTGTGGTTTCAGTTGTGTATTTCAATTTGTGAATAAGAGAGATACGATACTACATGGAGAAGATTTATCATTCCTAAAGTTAGTGTTATTATATCAAAAGGGATTTTGTTTTTCAATAATTGTTTCAATGAGTGTAAAATCATTTAAAATGTTTAGTTGTTTACAAGATTTAGTCATCCTTAAATCATGAAAGTATTTATTGATAGTCTACCATACCCACCACATTTTGAAATTGAATATTACTCCTTGGCACATGCTTAAAATTAGGAAAATTGACTCTTGTACTATGAGTCAATGACATGGTAAAATGATGAAGCAACAACCTAAATTTTGATTTGGGGTTGCCAAGTAGGATGTCAACTAGGAAAAAATAAATTAAGGTTTGGGGGTCCACATGGTGACCCACATGGATCCTAGATGTTAGGGTGCACACCTTTTGGTATTGATCATCTTTGCATTTTTAATCCTTTATGGACTCAATTTTGCACCCCCTTAATCAAGAATGATCTCTTTTTTTGTCATGTTTTTTGTGGTATTTTTTGCATGTTAAGTATTTCTAAAAAGGGGTTAGTTCTTACTATTGCTTGTTTATTAAAGGTTATCATTATGGAGCATGCAAATTATAATCAAAGGTTGAGCTCTAATAGGTATATGAAGAATGTTGTTCAGTCACTATCAAAGCATGATAAGAATTAATATTGTTTCATGAACTAATATTGTGTCATATACCTTGGCACATCCTTAAAATTAGGATAACTGACTCTTTTACAATTCTTTCATAACCATAAAATCAGGCCTTAAGTAATGGTGATTCAGATTTCAAACTCATATTTTTTCCTTCTAGGTTGATGCCATCTTATAGACATTTGATTTAGGATTGTAATGGACTTTGTATAATTGAAGCCCTATTAAACAACCACCTCATGCTTTCCTGTACTATTTTTCCTGAATGTAGCCATGGATAATCCAAATCACAAACTAGCATGGTAACAATAGTCATACTTCTTCCTCTTTTTCAGTTATGGTGTTTTCAATCCTACTCTTACCAAGCTTGTTTGTGATTTTGGGTTCTTCACATTTGAAACACTAAATGATTCACCCCATGAATGTTTGTACTATTTTGTCTTATCCTAGTTGAGAAGAATCCAATGTCACAAAACAATTTGGTAAGAGTATGTCATTTCCCTTCCTCTTCTAGCATTTTGGTATTAACAATCCTTACTCTTACCATACTTGTTTGTGAAATTGAGATCTTCCCAACTACATTGAAGATAAAATTGTAGAGGTATCCACTCTTACCACAATCATTTTACTTCTACAACAAAACATCCTTTAAATACCAACATTGAAGGCATTAAAGGCATTGAAAGCACCTTGTAAATATGGATGTCATATAACCTTTTGAGAATAGAAAGGCTGCATGTAAGCTGCAACTTGTTGTGTAGTTTTTTAGCTTTTGGAGCTCATTAGGTCATACCAATTAAGACGAATCAACATAAATAAATTTTACATGAACATAATTGAATATAAAAAATTAGTGTCTTACAATCCTATCTATTTTCTAGATATTTTACAACACCCTTACTTACAAAGTGACTTTTAATACTTTTCTTGGACTGCAACGCACATTTTATTTAGGATTTCAATGCCCTTTGTATACTTGTGCACTATTTTAGGTTTAATTTGATGATGTTTAGGCCTATGAATGTTGTGTGTAGGTTTCAAATTATTTCATAATTGTCTAGAATTATTTCAATTTCTCAACTTTAATTTGACATAGTCTACATGTATTACACAAATCAATACAAATCTGTTATATGCAAAATAACTATCAATGGTCAATTTCTAGTTTCATTTCATATCATTATAGGAGATGTGTTTATGGTTCAATTACAATTATAGGAGAAATAATTGATTTTCAGTTAGGGTTAAAATATGGTAAGCTATATGAGAAGTTATTCTTTCTCAGCCATGTGTATAAATTAGTGTTTGGATTAGATTATTCATTGACACCTTATACTTTCACTGTTTTAGTTTTTACAATTTTAATTCTTATATTTTTACTTCTCGCTCATACCTTAAACTTGAAATAAGGATCACCTGTAGTGTGCTCATGTAGGGAAATTGAAGTGAGTACAACTAAGTTTGCACAAGTAGTCTGCCACCTACACTATTGAGTTGGAAACTCCAAATCAAAATTATTTGGTTCACTTGAGCCTATAGCATATTTTCTTGTCCCTTTCCTCTATACTACCCTTTCTATTCAATTCATTTGTACTTGTACTCACTAAAATTGGAGAGCATTAAGAATGTATGCATGTTTTGACACACACACACACACACACACACACATCTTTGTATGTATCAAGTGTATGACCCTTTGTTGGGGCGGAAGCAAGAATGTGCACATCCTAACTTCTAATCTCACCAACAAAATGTATTGCATGTAATGTGATGATTGGGCCATGATGTCAACAAAATCTACATGACCATACGATATGGCCATGCATGTTTTTATTTCACTTTATTGTTCAAGTATCTTTCTAAACATCAATGAGGACATGATGTTATTTGAAACCTTTATAGTCATGAACTATTTTGAATTTTTGTATTCAAATTGAATAGATTATGTAACATAATTCATGAGTATTAAAGCCTTCCAATGGTAGAGTGTCCTTGTTGAAATTTGACATGACATGGCGAAATTACTCTATGTTGTTGCACTCACATTTCCACCCCAAACAAATTGAATAGTCCAGAATGGGTGGGATAGAAATAAATGAAAGATGGCTCCTCTATGAGGAGGCAGGCATAGTAAATGGTATATGCATTAATAAGGGTAACCAGGGTGGTGGACTTAAGAAGATTTGACGCATATTAATTGTGGCAGAACATTATAGTAATATGTGGTGATGAGAATATAAGGTAGTGGTGATGTTGGAATTGGTGTCCATGTGGTCAAATTCCATGACTCCACCCTATCCAATACGAATGGAATGGAGTAGACTATTTGGAGTTAGGCCTGTGCACATCTTAGTCAAAGCACCAAAAGGGGGTCTTTTTGACACGTTGGTAGAAATGGGTCTATTGATGTGGCTTATGGATGAGTCAAGTCCATAAATTTTGATTTGGGGTTTCCAACTCAGTGAGAAACCTATCATGTGGTACCCCAAAATATAAGGTGCACACTTTATGGCTCCTCTCCCCTAAATATGTAAATTGAAAACACAGTTAGTTTTAAATTGTGCATAATAGTCTTCTTGCATCATTAAGACATCTTGATGATGTAATAACACTAGTAATCAGAATTGAAAACACATTCCTTCATTAATATGTAAATTTAAAAGAAATTCATTTTTTAATTACGAATACTACACTTCTTGCATCATCAATATTTCTTGTTGATGCAAGATTAGTATTATTGACAATGTAAAGAAAGACATCTTGATGATGGAAGAATCATAGTATTCATAGTTGAAAACACATTACTTCATTAATATGTAAATAAAAAACACATTCATTTTTTAATTGTGAATACTAGACTTTTTGCATCTTCAAGATATCTTGTTGATACAAGATTAGTATTATTGACAATGTATAACACATTCCTCTTATGATTAGGAGTAGTAGACTTCTTGCATCACCAAGACATCTTTAAGATGCAAGATTAATAGTATTGACAATTGAAAATGCATTCCTCCATTAATATGAAAATTGAAAACACATTCCTTCAAGCATATGTAAATGGAAAACACTTTCCTTTTTTGATATAATGTAAACCATATGTAAAGTCCACACAAAATTGCTTCAAAATTAATAAAGGCATTGACATCTAGTCTCAATCATCATATTAAATCTTGTACTTTTCATATTCAATTAGTTATGCAACATGAGAATATTGCCTATCAAGAAGTATGCATGAACATAGAAGTTTTGGTAATGTGATACTGAAAATAAGTAGCTATCCATAAGTCACTCAAACCAAATAGGAAGGCAATTGATTGGAGAGGTGGGCACTTCCCTTGAGGCTTCAAGGGAACCATGTTATTGTCCCTAGTGGCATGTTGTATGTTGACAACTACACTTTGAATTGTGTTTCCATATCCAACAGTGACAGCTAATTGTGAGATCCATGTACAATAGTTGGGCATAGTAGGAAAAGTGAGAGGTTGTGAATAAGGTGAACCATTAAAATTTATAGAATAGTTGGGAATTTTTATGTTGATAATCTCCTATAGGATGACATTCCCTTGTGGCAATAGAGTGAATGGAGTGGATGTACCGATTAACAAGTTCCTTCTAGCCAAATCACTGGTTTTCTTTTCAATCCTCCTTTCCTCTACCTCATGTTCCTTGGTTTCCTTCTCCCACTTTTCTCTTTCCTCCATTTCCTTCTTCTCTGCTTCTTTCAGTTGTTCCTTCTCCTTGTGAAAAATTTCCTTTTCCTTTCTCTCCTTTTCTTCTTTTCCTTTGTCAAAATACGTGTTGTTAGAAAGTAAAGTCCACCAAGATAACTGAGAGGGGGGGGTGAATTAGTTATCTCATAATTATAACCTTTATCAACTTTAATAGTATTTAACCATATAAGAAATGTAATCAACAACCATAGAAAGATATTCATACACAATTACACAATGACACAAGATATGTTGACTAAGGAACCTCTTGATCAAAGAGTAAACCCCGGTGGGAATGATGCCCACAAAAGATGTAATAATATGAATATTCCTTGTGAAAGGATGGAATCTGTTAGGATTCTTATGAAATATATTTAGTACATATGAATCCCTGTTAGGAGATTTTGAATCCCTGCTAAAATATTCTAACTTTGTTAGGAGTTATGGAAGATAGAAGGACCCACTGCCCAAACATCTTCAATGGAAAGATCACTAAACACATTTCCCAAATGATCTCTACATTATTCAATAGAATAATATGTTACCTCTTTTTTGACTGTGCCAAACCGCACTTACTGCTACACCAGATCTCAATTTCAGATCTCTGTACCTCGCATATCCTCTTTCACAAATTCAATTCCATATCCCTTACTCATTTTAACAAGGAAAAAATTCCTTCCTTTATACCACACTCAAGTAATTACAAATGAGTCAGCATACAAATTACAAAATAAATGTTTCCATACGTTACATCAAAATTACACAAAATTGTCAGCTTCTAAATAGCATAACTCTTCATCCTTGCAACCTCAAAGTTTGCACTATCAACCACGTCACTATCAACATGTCTTCAACTACTCTACAAATACACAAAACTAGATTCCATCCTGATTAGGAGATATCATCTGATTTCCACAAACTGCTACTCAGGAACACTACCTGAATACTGCTTCCACCAAAATGCTCATAACTTCCATGAATAAATGAATTACTATCTGCACTATTAAACATGAACATAAAACACATTATAGAATAATTCCTCAAGATCGCATAGCTTGATCAACAATATACCACATGCGCTAATCCAAACACTGTCTGCTCCTCTGCCAATCTCCAGTAGATCACTATATTGACATCAATGACAATCACAATCATGAATGCAACAACAACTGCTACAGAATGGCTGCTAATACTCCCATAGGATATATTCAACATTAATTCCTAACAATCTCCCCCATTGGCATTGATGTAAACATAGATGAAAAACATCCAATGTTCCAAAAATCCAACACTGCAACACTGCTGCTCTTGAAAAAATACTTTCAAATCCTCTTCATTAGTTAAATCTTGCTTCATTTTCCTATTTAGTTCTCTCCAATAGATGGTACAAATGGTTTTTCATGAATACTTCTCCCCCATTGACATCAATGATAGAAATTTCATCATTATGTCAACAACAACTCCAATGTCAAAAGACACTGTTCAGAAAATACATTCACTAGAGTCCTTATGACTCTACTCAGATACACATACTCCCCCATAGAGGAAGTACCAACATCCATTCCAGAAGAAAGATAAGGCTCATATACCACTGGACAGATGCAACAAACAACATCATTTCTCAAAATTAGGCTGGGGCATAACCCCAAGCATACCTCTCAGATACTCAAATGTATCCTTAGGCAAAGGTTTTGTAAATATGTCTGCTATATGCTCCTTTGTGCTAATGTACTCAAGTCTAACTTCTTTCTCAGCAACTTTCTCTCTTACTACATGATAATTAATCTCTATATGCTTTGTCTTAGAATGTAATATAGGGTTCTTAGACATACTAACTGTGTTGGTGTTTATCACAATGTATAATAATAGGCTCAAAAAATTTTATTCCAATATCCTTCAGCATCTGCTTCATCCAAATTATCTGGTTACAATTGTTTGCTGCTGTTGTGCTTTGTGAAATATAATTCTGCTTCTTGCTTAACCAAGAAACCAATCTTCCTCCAAGGAAAAATGCTCCACCAATGGTGCTCTTTTTGTCATCAATACTGCCTCCCTAATCAATATCTATATATGCACATAAGGTAAAGTCATCAGATTTTTCATACCACAATCCATAGTCCATTGTGCCTCTTAAATATCTCAGTATCCTCTTTATTGCTACATAATGTGATTCTCTAGGTTTAGCTTGAAATCTTGCTACAATTCCAACTGAATGTGCTATATCAGGTCTTGTATGTGTCAAGTAATGTAATCCTCCAATCATAGATTTGTACTTTTCTATTCTACTACAGGAGTCTCATTTGTACTAGATAATTTATGTCTAGTTACCATAGGTGTTCCAACTAGTTTACAATTCTCCATTCCAAATATCTTTAACAATTCATTCAAGTACTTTATCTGGCATACAAAGATACCATCACTATTCTATGTTATCTGTAATCCCAAAAAATATTTCATTTCACCAATCATATGTTGGAGATTTGCCAGCAGTCCAGAAATGACTATATGTTTGTCATTGATGACAACATATGGAAAGTAGTATGCATGGAAGTCTTATGTAGTAAGCCTTCTATATATGTTGCATGGAAATGATATCAACATGATATCATAGGCGTAGAGATTGATTATGAGTGCAAACAATGTTACAACAAGATGGTGTTAGCAGTGTTCTTGACAGAGTTACATGCAGTGTTCTATGTATGGTTGTCCATAGAGTTGTCTTATGGGCATGTGCCCTAGGATATATGTTGTAGACATGTTAGTGATGTTAAGTTCATGGATGCATAGTCTAATGTTGGACGCAAGTGAAGTTATGCGGTTGCTAGTCGCCAGTTGTAGTTTCCTGTGTTTGTCCAGGAAAGCCAATAGAGATTTTATTGGTTCATGAGCTGTGCCTATCTTGAGGGTATGCAACCTTGGAGTTAATCTTAGAGATGAGTTTTTGATGTTTAGCTAAGAGTGCATAAGTTAATTCAGCTTGGAGAGAAAGTTAGAGTTGTTTTGGTAGAGCCGATAGTGTATAGCATGCGTCTACAATTATCCTATATAAATAGGTCCCAAAATGTGTTGCACCTAGAGTAGAGCTGATAGAATGATTATAGAAGTTTGGTATGATGTCTCTAATATGATTCTAAGGTGGTTCTAATAGGCTGACCTAATTGTGTCATTTAGAGGAAGATATTTATTGGTAGTCATATGTGATTGCTAGAGTGTGGTTAAGAGTTGATTAAGCAGAGCAGAGTAGAGTGTGTGAAGTGTGGAGCCATCATGAGAAGGTCAATGTGACCAAGTAGAGTGTGTGTTCTATACATTGGATCTGATCTAGACAAGCAGGTCTAAGCGCAGTTCACTAAGATCCAGATATAGTGTATATCTGTCATTTAGAAGGTTGTAGCCTTCTGCCCTTTGAGAACTGAGCTCTTGGATAGTGCGTCCTCTCCCCTAACAGGGAAAATTGTAAAAGATTCCTAATAGGGTCTGACCCTTAACCAGGTCTACTGTACTTACTATATTGTAAAGCTACTTCTAACAGGGTAAAGGATCTTCTAACAAGGATCATTATACACTAGTACAAAATATTAGTGGGTGTCAATTCCCACCGGGGTTTTTATCTATTTGGGTTTCCCTGTAACCAAAAGATTATGTTGTGTTCAAGTGTTCTTTCAATGTGTTTATGCTTTATGTTTAAGTATACTTAATTGGATAAAGAATTAAAACTTGTAGATAACTGATTCACCCCCCCCTCTTAGTTATCTCTTGGGACTATTCCTAACAATTGGTATCAGAGCCAAGTGCCTCGGAGAGAAAGTTTAATAGCTTGAGGTTGATCAAATGGCATACTTCAGAAAAGAAAGTCCTAAGTTTGATGGAGAAAATTATCTTGATTGGAAGAACAAGATGGTGACCCATTTGCAGTGTATTGCTTTTGAAGTTTTCAATGTTACTATCCAAGAAGAAAGGATTCCTACTCTAGAAGATCTTGGAAAGGATGATGCTACTGATAGAAAAAAGGAGTTATTTCATTAGAATTCTATAGCCAAAGAAGCCCTTATCAACGCCCTATCTGACAGTGAGTTTTCAGAAATAAAAAAGGTGGACATCGCCCATAAAATATGGAAGCACCTAGAAGATACATTTGAAGGAGACACACAAGAAAAGGATGCGTGTAGAAAGACTTGGAAGAAAAAGTTCAATACATTAGAAATGATGCTTGAAGAGAATATCAGAGCTTATAATCAAAGAATAAATGAAGCAGTTGCTGGAATAAGGAACAATGGTGGAGAAATTTCAGAAGAGGACATCATGGATAATTTAATGACCACTCTCACATTAGAATATGAAAACAAGATCAACATCCTTGATGAGACCATGAAGCTAACATCTAACTTCAAGAGGGAGACCTTGATTAGCAAAATCTCAGCTTTTGAGATTTCAAGATTGAAGATAGAACCTAAGAGTGAGATAGCCTTCAAAGCAATGGTCCATGGTAAGAAATCTACAAACACCTCTGGTAATTTTGATAATGATGATGAAGAAAAAACATTAGATGATTTCATTGCTATGATTGCCAAAAGAGAAAAGAAAGGAAAAGGAAAATATGAAGGTCAGTTACCATTTAAATGCTTTTCATGCAATAAGATTGGTCACTTTGCATCTAAGTGTCCTTCTAGAGCTAGAAAGTTCAAAAAGGAATCACAAAGATGAAAAAGAGGAACAAAAACTAGCATTAATTGCCCAAGCAGATATAAGGATAGACTGGATCATAGATAGTGGTTGCTCACATCACATGATAGGTGACAAAGGCAAATTTGTTCATCTAGACAAATAAAATGGTGGTATGGTTAGATTTGGAGACAACACTCCTAAACCTATAGTTGGTAGAGGAGCCATCACTTTGGATGGAAAGAATAGTACTGATGATGTACTCTATGTTGATGGTTTGAAACACAATCTTCTCAGTGTTGGACAACTACTTGAAAAAGGCTATTAGTTGGAGTTCAAAAATGACAAATGCATCATTAACAACAAGGATGGTGTTATGATTGCATCAGGCTCAAAGACTAAAGGTAATATTTTCCAACTCAATTTAGAAGCAAGTTGTTTTGTTGCAAAAGTTAATGACAGTTGGTTATGGCATAAAAGACTATGTCATATCAATTTTGATAACATAGTAAAGATAAGCAATATAAAAGTAGTAAGAGACCTACCTTGCATACCAAAGCCAATTAATACTATATATAAGGAATGTATGATGGGAAAACATGTAAGAAATTCATTCAGGAGCAAGCTCAATTTAGTAGGAAACAAGTTGGATCTAATTCATACAGACCTATGTGGTCCCACTCAAACAAGATCATACTATGGTGAAAGGTATTTCATTTTGTTTGTTGATGATCATACTAGGATGATGTGGGTTGCATTCTTGAAGGATAAGTCGAAAGCCTTTGAGAAGTTCAAAATATTTAAAGCTAAGGTTGAGAATGAAACTGGACTAAAGATAAAGTGCTTGAGATCAGTTAGAGGAGGAGAATTCACCTCTGACAGATTCTATGAGTACTGTGAAGAACATGGCATAAAGAGGTAGTTAAGTGATCCTAGAACCCCTCAGTAGAATAGAATTGTAGAGAGAAGGAATAGGATCATCCTTGATATAGCACACACCATCATGATTGAAGGAAAGGTTGCTCACACCTATTGGAGAGATGTAGTCAATATAGTAGTCTATACCATCAATAGAACTCAATTAAGACCAGACGTTGACAAAAAACCATATGAGCTATGGTTTGGCAATGTTCCCATAGTAAAATACTTCAGAATCTTTGGAAGCAAGTGGTACATCAAAAGGGATGAAGCAGTAGGAAAGTTTGATGCAAGAAGTGATGAAGGTATTTTTTGTGGTTATTCTACTAAAATCAAAGCTTATAGATGTTTCAACTTAAGATTGAGAAAAATCATAGAAAGTGCTCATGTTAAGATTGATGAAAAGTTTATGGTTCAAGAAAGATATCATGATTACTCACCCATGATTGAAGAAGAACCTAAAACCTCTTCTAGTGAGATAGTTATTGAAGAAATGTTTGATAGTATTGATGTGGAATTCAATGACCCTGAAACAAGTGAAGAAGACACTCCCAAGGATGATGAGTCTACATCACCTAAAGTTCCAAAGTATGCATCTAAAAATCATTCCAAGAAAGACATCATTGGAGATAAGAGCATAAAAGTCTTGACAAGATCACAAGCAAAGAATTCTGCAAGTAGTGAAAAGGTATGTTTACTATCTCAAATTGAACCCTTGAGTGTTGAAGATTCTTGTAATGATTTAGATTGGCATAATGCTATGAAAGAAGAAATTGATCAGATTATTAAGAATGACACTTGGGAATTGGTCCCAAGACCTAGTGATAAAAATGTAATTGGAACAAAGTGGATATTTAGAAACAAAATGAATGAAGATGGTAAAGTAGTGAGAAATAAAGCTAGACTAGTATGTAAAGGATATGTACAAAGAGAAGGCATTGATTATTCAGACACATTTGCACCTATGAGAAGATTAGAAGCTATTAAGTTGTTTTTAGCTTATGCTACAATCAAAAACTTCAAAGTATATCAGATGGATGTCAAGTCAACATTCTTGAATGGAGACCTAAAAGAAGTATACATTGAGTAGCCAGAAGGATTCACCCTATCAGACAGACCTAATATGGTATGTAGATTGAAGAAGGCCCTCTATGGACTTAAGCAAGCCCCTAGAGCTAGGTATGAAAGACTAGATGGATATCTAACAAAGATTGGATTCAAGAAAGGAGCAGCAAATTGTAATCTATTCATTACAGAGACATCTGAAGGTTTGCTACTTGTAGCCATATTTGTTGATGATATTATCTTTGGAGGTAATGATAAACCAAGTGAAGAATTTTCCAAAGAAATGCAGAATGAATTTGAGATGAGCATGATTGGTCCTATCAAATACTTTTTGGAATTAAATGTGCAACAGACAGAGAAAGGTATTTTCATTAATTAGTCAAAATATGTAAAAGAAATATTAAAGAAATTCAAGATGGATGATTGCAAGCTAGTAGGGACTCCTATGATTACTAGATGCAAGCTTACAGAAGAAGATGACTCACCAGAAGTTGATATAACATTGTACAAATCTATGATTGGTAAACTCATATATCTTACTCAAATAGGACCTGATATTTCAATGCAGTTGGCATAGTTGGAAGATTTGCAGTAGAACCTAAGAAAAGTCACCTAATGGTAGTAAAGAGGATATTTAGATACTTACAAGGCACTATAGATTATGGTCTATGGTATCCTAATTCAAAAAATGTTGAGCTTTATGTGTACATTGATGCAGATTGGGCAGGATGTGTTGATGACAAAAAGAGTACCTCAGGAGGAGCAGTGTTTCTTGGTAATAGACTTGTCACTTGGACAAGCAAGAAACAAAAATATATTTCTCAACCAACAATAGAAGAAGAGTATGTTGCAGCAGCTCTAAATTGTTCTACAATAGTTTGGATCAAGTAGATGGTAAGATATTTTGGAATTCAGATTGATTATCCCATTGTTATTTACTGTGATAACGCTAGCACTATCAATATGTCAAAGAACCCTATGATGCATGCAAAGACAAAGCACATTGAAATTAAGTATCACTTCCTAAGAGAGAAAGTGGTAGAGAAAGAAGTCAAGAAGGACTATGTGAGTACCAAAGATCAGTTGGAAGATATATTCACAAAGCCCTTACCTAAGGATACTTTTGAGTATCTCAAGGGGAAGTTGGGAGTAATTCCCTTCCTTGATTTTGCTTAGAAGGAAGTAGGAATGTCATCAATCCTCTGGGACTAATGGAAGGTAGACTGCTCTACCTTAGGAGTAGTACTGTGCCATTGATGTCAAAGGGGGAGTAGTATACAGAGTCATGAAAAATAGGAGTAATGTACTTAGGGGGAGCAATATTCAGTTATGACAACAGTTCATTTGAGGAAATGGAGAATATTAGAAAATATTACAGCAGATAGAGGATTCATCTTTGGGGGAGTTTTGATGAGGAAATGGAGAATGTTATATAAGAATGTTCACTTGGGTTGGTGGCAATTTTTCATTCCACATGTTGCCATCAATGACAAAGGGGGAGAATGTTGGAGATTTGCCAGGAGTCCAGAACTGACTATATGTTTGTCATTGATGACAACATATGGAAATTAGTATGCATGGAAGTCTTATGTAGTAAGCCTTCTGTATATGTTTCATGGACATGATATCATGGGTGCATAGATTGATTGTGAGCGCAAACAGTGTTACAACAAGATGGTGTCAGTAGTGTTCTTGAGAGAGTTACAGGCAGTGTTCTATGTATGCTTGTTCGTATAGTTGTCTTATGGGCATGTGCCCTATGATATATGTTGTAGACATGTTAGTGATGTTAAGTTCATGGATGCATAGTCTAATGTTGGACACAAGTGAAGTTATGCGGTCGCTAGTTGCCAGTTGCAGTATCCTGTATTTGTTTAGGAAAGTCAACAGAGATTTTATTGGTTCATGAGTTGCACCTATCTTAAGGGTATGCACCCTTGGAGTTAAGCTTAGAGATGAGTTGTTGATGTTCAACTAAGAGTGCATAAGTTAATTCAACTTGGAGAGAAATTTAGAGTTATTTTGGTAGAGCCGACAGTGTGTAGGGTGCGTCTACAATTATCCTATATAAATAGGTCCCAGAATGTGTTGCACCTAGAGTAGAGCCAAAAAAATGATTATAGAAGTTTGGTATGATGTCTCTAATATGATTCTAAGGTGGTTCTAATAGGCTGACCTAATTGTGTCATTTAGAGGAAGATATTTATTGGCAGTCATCTATGATTGCTAGAGTGTGGTTAAGAGTTGATTAAGCAGAGCAGAGTAGAGTGTGTGAAGTGTGGAGCCATCATGAGAAGGTCAATGTGACCAAGTAGAGTGTGTGTTCTATACATTGGAACTGATCTAGACAAGTAGGTATAAACATAATTCACCAAGATCTAGATATAGTGTATATCTATCATTCAAAAGGTTGTAGCCTTTTTCCCTTTGAGCAGTGAGCTCTTGGATAGTGCATCCTCTCCCCTAACAAGGAAAATTGTAAAAGACTCCTAACAAGGTCCAACCCTTAACCAAGTCTACTGTACTTACTATATTGTAAAGCCACTTCTAACAGGGTAAAGGATCTTCTAACAAGGATCATTATACACTAGTACAAAATATTAGTGGGTGTCAATTCCCATCAGGGTTTTTACCTATTTGGGTTTCCCCATAACCAAAAAATTGTGTTGTGTTCAAGTGTTCTTTCAATGTGTTTATGCTTTATGTTTAAGTATACTTAATTGGATAAAGAATTGAAACTTGTAGATAACTGATTCACCCCCCCTCTTAGTTATCTCTTGGGACTATTCCTAACATCATACTCATTTCAAATTAAGTCTTCATTTCATCAACAAATTTATCACTGGCTTCATTTTCTCCTCCAAAAACAATGTCATCAACAAAAGTAACTAGAACCAACAAACTATTTTCATTTTCTTTTGTGTACAAATTGCTATCAACTGTTCCTTTTGTAAATCTCAATTTTAATAAATACTTATCCAATCTTGCATACCATGTTATAGGTGCTTTCTTTAGTCCATATAAGGATTTCTTCAGTTTAAATACCATGTCTCCTTCTTGAGTCAAAGGAAAACCTTCGGGCTGCTCAATCTAGACTTCTTCTTCCAATTCTTCATTCAGAAATGCTGACTTCACATCCATTTGATATACTTTGAACTTCTTAAAAGATGCATAGGCCAAAAACATTCTTATTGTTTCAATTCTTGCTACTGGTGCAAAAGTTTCTTCATAGTCAATTCCTTCATGCTGTGAGTATCCTTTACATACCAATCTTGATTTGTTCCTTACTACTTCTCCTTGTTCATTCATCTTGTTTCTGAATACCCATTTAGTTCCAATAACATTCTTATCTTTAGGTCTAGGGACCAGTTCCCATGTTCTATTCTTTTCAATATGATCTAGTTCTTCTTTTGTAGCTTTAATCCAATGTTCATCTTCGTAGGCTTCACTAGTAGATTTGGGTTCAATTTGAGAAATCAAACATAACTATTCATATACCTTATTCCATGTCAGAACTCCTCTGTCTAAGCTTCCAATAATCTACTCAATAGGATGATTCCTTGATAAATTCTTGCTAGGTGTCACTGTCTCAGATCTTACTTCAGGTGTTGGTTCTTCAATGATCTCACTATGGCTTTCATTCAAAAAATCACTGTCAGTTTCATAGAATAGTTCAGTAGTCTCAATGTTAGGTCTAGGGTGAGTTTCTTCATCTGATTCATAATCAAGCATTCTTTCCTGAATTTTGAACTTTTCATCAACTTTCACATTTGCACTCTCAACAATAGTCTTAGTTCTCTTATTGTAACATCTATAAGCTTTACTCTTCAAAGAGTATCCAAGAAATATACCTTCATCACTTCTAGGATCACACTTTCCAATGTCATCATCTCTCTTTATATAACATTTTCTTCCAAAAATTCTAAAATACTTAACTGAGGGTGCATGTCTAAACCATAATTCATAGGGTGTCTTGTTTGTGTCTGCTTTGATTTGTACTCCATTCATTGTATACTCTATTTTTTTCACTGCTTCTCTCCAAAATATCTTCGCCAAATCATTCTCAAATAACATAGCTCTTGTTACTTCAGTCACTGATCTATTCCTTCTTTCTGCAATACCATTTTGTTCAGGTGTCCTAGGGGTTGAAAACTGTCTCTTAATACCTTTTACTTCACAAAAGGTGTTAAATTCTCTAGAAGTAAATTCTCCTCCTCTATTTGATCTCAAACATTTAATTCTTATTCTAGATTCATTCTCAACTTTATTCTTTATGATCTAAAAACTTATCAAATGCTTTAGATTTTTCTTTAAGAAATGCAATCCACATCATTCTTGTAAAATCATCAACAAGAATCATAAAATACCTTTCTCCATAGAATCCTCTAGTCCTTGTAGGACCGCTCAAATCTATATGAGAAATCTCCAACTTCTTTGCAGATGTAAACTTCTTACTGGGAAATGAACTTCTCTTCTATTTAGCCATCACACATTCCTTGCAAATCATGTTAGTAGGTTTCATAATTCTAGGAAAATCTCTTACTGCAAGTGTAGTGCTCACTTTCACAATGTTATCAAAATTTATATGACAAAATCTTCTGTGCCATAACCAATTGTCATCAATCTTAGTAATCAAACATGTCAGCTCAGTAGGATTCAACTGAAATATGTTACCTCTTGTTCTAGATCTAGTACCAATCAAATTTCCATCTTGGTCTTTTATCACACAAGTTTTCTCAGTAAACCAAACTTGATATCCCTTATTGAATAACTGTCCAACACTCAAAATATTATGTTTCAAACCATCCACAAAGTAAACATATTCAGTATTAGTCTTTCCATCAAGAGTAATAGATCCTATACCTTTAATTAAACAAGGTCCATTGTTTCCAACTCTAACAACTCCTCCATCATAATTGTTAAACTTTATGAACTTTTTCATGTCTCCAGTCATATGATGTGAACAACCACTATCTATAATCCAATCAGCTTTCTTTTCAACTTGAGAAACTAGGGCTTTTTCTTCCTTAACCTCTGTTTCATGATTTTCTTTCTTAATTGCTACAAATCCTATATCATCATTATTCTCATTATTACTTTCACTTAAGGTTCTCTCTATACTAGCTTCAAGTTCTTCATCATTAACATAATAACATTCCTTAGATCTTCTAGGTTTAAAATTGTTTATGTGCTTTTTAACTCTCTTAGGACATTTAGATGTAAAATGACCATATTCTTGACAAGTCCAACATTTAAAAATTTTCTTACCATCCGGTTCTCTCTTCACAAGCAAGGCAATACCTTCTTCAATCTTCCTATCTTCTTCATTTCTAGATCTTGTGCTACCAGCATAATATCCACTCACATTGATGCTTCTTGGAAAAGTAGGGCGAACACTAAGAGCACTGAATGCTATCTCCATTCTAGGCAAGTCTCCTGATAACCTTAGGTTCATCTCTACTGCTTCCAATCTTCCAAGAAGTGTCTCTCTTGTAAAGTTTGAAGTACAAGGTATAACTTGTTCAATCATCTATGTTGTCTACTTAAATGTAGGAGTCAATGTCCTCAAAATTTTCCATATCACTTCATTCTCTATCTTAGTTCCTCCACAAGATTTTATACCTGCAACAATTTCTGACATTCTACCAATATAGCTTCTAACAGATTCATCTTCTATTATTCTTATATCTTCAAATTCACATATCCAATTATGTAGTCTAATTTTCTTTGCATGTTCATCACCTTCAAAAGTAGAGTGCAAAGCTTTCCAAATTTCATGAGATGTTTTCAAATATTTTACCTGACTATACTCATTCTCCGGAAGGGCTATCAAAAGTGCTTCTCTAGAAAGTATGTTACACATGAATAGATCTCTCTCATCATTAGTACATGCTTCAAGATTATCCTCATCAATGATAGTCTTCTCATTCTTTGTAATCAACCAATAACATGGTCCTAAACATAGTAGGCGTGTCTTCATTTTTTATTTCCAGCTGTCAAGATTTACTCCATCAAACTTAGGGATTTCTTTCCTGAAATTCACCATGGATCTCCTTAAGCTGTTAAAATTTTCTTTCAAGGACCTACTGCTCTGATACTAATTGTTTGAAATTAAAGTCCACCAAGATAACTAAGAGGGGGGGGGGGGGGGGGTGAATTAGTTATCTGATAATTATAACCTTTATCAACTTTAACATTATTTAACCATATAAGCAATGTAATCAACAAACATAGAAAGATATTCATACACAATTAAATAATGACATAAGATATGTTGACTAGGGAACCTCTTGATCAAAGAGTAAACCCTGGTGGGAGTGATGCACACAAAAGATGCACTAATATGAATATTCCTTGTGAAAGGATGGATTCTGTTAGGAGTCTTATGAAATACATTCAGTACATATGAATCCCTGTTAGGAGATTTTGAATCCCTGCTAAAAGATTCTAACTCTGTTAGGAGTTATGGAAGACATAAGGAACCACTGACCAAACAACTTCAATGGAAAGATCACTAAACACACTACCCAAATGATCTCTATATTATTCAACAGAATAACATGTTACCTCTTTTCTGACTGTGCCAAATCGCACTTACTGCTACACCAGATCTCAATTTCAGATCTTTGTACCTCGCATATCCTCTTTCATAAATTAAATTCCATATCCCTTACTCATTTAAACAAGAAAAACATTCCTTCCTTTATACCATACTCAAGTAATTACAAATGAGCCGGCATACAAATTACAAAATAAATGTTTCCACACGTTACATCAAAATTACACAAAACTGTTAGCTTCTAAATAGCATAACTCTTCATCTATGTGACCTCAAAGTTTGCACTATCAACCATGTCACTATCAACATGTCTTCAACTGCTCTACAATTGTGCAAAACTAGATTCCATCCTGATTAGGAGATATCATCCGATTTCCACAAACCGTTACTTAGGAACACTGCCTGAATACTACTTCCACCAAAATGCCCATAACTTCCATGAATAAATGAATTACTATCTGTGCTCTTAACCATGAACATAAAACACATTATAGAACAAGTCCTCAAAATTGCATAGCTTGATCAACAATATACCACATGCGCTAATCCAAACACTGTCTGCTCCTCTGCTAATCTCCAGTAGATCATTATGTTGACATCAATGACAATCACATTCATGAATGCAACAAAAACTGCTACAAAATAGATACTAATACTCCCATAGGATATATTCAACATTCATTCCTAACATGTGCAACCTTATTTACTCTAGTCTGCTCTTTCTTTGTTTGCCTTCCTCAATTTCTTTCTTCCTCAACTCTTGCACCATGAGCTCCTTTTTGTAATCATCAGATATTAATAATTGGGATTTCCAATTCAAGAGAATCCCTTGATCAACAACCTTTACATGTTTTTGGTTGAAAATTTGAACAAGCAACTTTAAGAATATTGTCCTAAATTTTGTATTAGAAAAATTGGGGCAACCCTATGGAAAATTTCATAGTTTAAACTCTTTAAGGCATTTTCTTAGGTGTCTTGTTTGACTTTGGTATTATTTTCATCCTAGGATTGTGGCATTTTTAATGTCACTAGTTTTGAGCTATCTTAGGCCTCGGTTAGAGTTGTATTTCAAGATATATGTAGGAATTAAGAACCCTGCAGGTGGGCTTTTTAAGCCTGACTACATATCTTCATTCCTTGATTAAAATATTGCATAAGTGGGCTTTTTGTCAGCCTTTACTTGACATCTTAGGTATTATTTACATGCAATCTGGAATTAAAATTCCATTGTACATATTTGGAAGGAAAATATGTGAACTTTTATAAATATTTTAATATTCT
The DNA here is from genome assembly GCA_027943335.1 of Chamaecyparis obtusa. Taxonomy (NCBI): domain Eukaryota; kingdom Viridiplantae; phylum Streptophyta; class Pinopsida; order Cupressales; family Cupressaceae; genus Chamaecyparis; species Chamaecyparis obtusa. The sequence goes on from BSBK01003618.1 coordinate 2,143,389, forward strand.
AGTGGACTTTTTAAGCCTTATTGCATATTGTCTCTTTAGAAAGTTTAAATGCATGTAAATGCACATGCGAAACCTATTTTTAAAGAATATATTTTTGAACTTATATTTATTAGTGGGATTTTTAAGTTCACTTACACATATTAGTTTAAATAAACATGTTTTGGCTTGTATACAATGTCTAAAATCATGTTATTATTACTAATGAGTAATGGTGATGATTTTAGCATGTATTGTATCCTATAAAGCCCATTTTATAACTAAAATGACTTAAAAATGCAATGCAAAAGCTTGTCACTATACAGGGTGGCAATTTTAGGAGACATTGCATACTTTTAGTTTGTTTTTAATATGCAAATGACTTCTAAAAGCCCATTAATACCTTGGAAGGTCACTTTATGAAGTTATAACACTTGTAAATGTCAAACAAAAGCCTTTTATTAGCATTATAAAGAAAAGGTTCCATTTTTTATATGCATTACAAATATAAAAACACATTTTTAAATCCTTGTGCATATAACTCACAAACTCTTCACGAGTATGAATTGTGATTCATTCTAAAAATCTCGTCCAAGTACATAACAGTGTTTTCAAAGCGTGTTACATGTTTTAAAGCTCATGAACATGACTTTTCAAATATGCAATAGCTCATTCAAAACTGGTCATTGCTAAGGAATGATGTTTTAATATCTTAGAAACTCGTAAGATACAAGGGTGGAAATTTTTAAACACATTGCAAGTCTTTTAAAACAAAAATAATGTATTTTTTTGCATTTAAAAGTCAGTTATATATGAATTTTCTTATTTAAAATTAATTTAAAGTGTTGCTCCAACACTTGCAACGCCAAGAACAAAGCTCGTATAGGGTAGAAATGCTTGTGTTTTAGTAAAGGGGAGGCATTTGAACTTGTATCATTCTTACCAAAACCCATCTAGGGCATAAAATGGGTTATTGAAGGGGAAAATACAAATTTAAACTTGTAGCTCCATTATAGAAGTTGTCCAAGGTGGACACATATAAATTACATCTTGTTTTCATCTACCAAAATCGTGTTTCTCATCCTAGGGCACCTTTTTGGGAATCTATTACATTTTGTCTTTCAATATCAAGAAAAAATAGTGTATTATAAGTTTGAACCTATCATTATAGTTTCTCAAGAAAATTATTTCTCATGCATGGCCATTTGTCAAAGAGATTTTTTAGATCTAGAGCTTGCATTTACGGAGAATGGAATTTGAGTTTGAGAATTCTTCTTATTCTAGTAGTTTTGTAAAAGTTCAAATTCATAAATTGAGAAATCTTTGTAATTCTTCTTCTTCTCTCATAGCTAAAGTTAAGAAATTCAAAAAAGAAAAACTAAATGGATTTGGCTGTAGCCAATAAACAAAGGGATGGATTCTCTTTTTGATTTAGAAGAAGTAAAAGATAGTGAACATTCAACAAAGATGTCATTTTTTCTTTAAAGCTTAAATATTTATGTGATGTTCCTACATTTCAATCTCTCCACCTAAGATATGCAAAGAGGTCTTTCCCATTTGAAAGTGCTTCCCCTTATGTATTAAAGTGCAACAACAAGAAAGTTCTTCACACAAACTAATGTTCCAATAGAAAGTTCTCCCCCTTGTATATTGAAATGCAAGCTATAATGAATTAGTTCTTCCCCTCAAATGATGTAGATTCATGTTGCAAAAGGAAAAGTACTTCACATATGATTGCAAGGAGAGAAGTGATCTTCCTAAACTAAGTTCTTCCCATTTTCAAATGTTCTTCCCATGATTTTCTCCACTAGCATAAAATGCTTTCATGATAGAAATGGAAAGAAATAAAGATGATATCTTAGTAATCACCATTATGATGCAAAACAACCAAGGATGCATTTTGCTATTCTAGATCAAGATGCTTCCACCAAATCTAAGTAGCATCCTATAACAGAATGAAAATTGACAAAGGATGATGTAATAGAAGTTGTGTCTTGTCAGACACTTAGTCATTTTCATGTGCTTTATAAATAGGTGTAGTTTAGTTGACAAAATACATGTAATTAGATAACAAGTTGTAATTGCATGTGATAGTATCATGTGCAAAGTTGTAACATGTAATCAAACTACAAGTGCATTAGGCTTTGTAATCTTGAATAAGTCAAAGATAGTTAATAATTTTCCCTTCTTTCTCTGCCTTTATCTCAATCCCTCACCTATAAATAAATGAGGTTGTTCATTGTAATTTGGATCTTTTGGCAATGCATGAAAATTCTACCAATTTACTTTAAGACTTTGAGCTATGATGTAAACTTGAATTTCTTTCAATAAAAGAGGCATGTCATTTTGAGACTTTGTGCCAATCCAAGTTGTTATGTGATGACATTTTCTTGATTTGATTGTGAGTTTACAATGTTTTTTTCAAGAGGGATTTGAATTTAGTCATGCAAACTTTGAGTTATCTATTTCTTTCAGAGTTATAGTTCAATTTGAGATTTAGAAGACTTTGTGTTGCAGAAGACAAATTGTTATAGTTGATAGTGGCTTCAAATGCTTAGGGCTGAAAGACTTTGTGTTTCATTATTAAGTAGTTTCAAAGAATTTAGTGAGCATTTGGTAAGAGATTGTGTGCCTGACTATTTGTGCAGATTATTGAATCTTCATTTAGAAGAAGTCCAGGAGACTTTGGGTTCTTGTACTTATTCCATAAAAGATAAAAGTAGACTGTTATCTTTGGAGTTTTTCTTACTTCAACCCTTGAACCACTGATATTATTATAGCAATAGATACCTTTTGTTAAGTTGGAGAGTTGATGTGTATGAATCATTCCTAAAAAAAGAAAAATTGATTAAGAAGAACCACCCTTTTTTATTTTAGTTAGGTCTCTTTCAAAGCCACCTGTTGGCTCTTGATTTAACAATATTTTAACTACCTTTATTAATTCAGAGATATACCTATGGGGTAGCTTACTTCCTACAATCAGTACATTCATACAAGAACAAGGACCAATGAACAAAGCACTAAGGATTTCTACATTTTGAACTCTATAGAATTCAGGTGGGTGCACCTAGGATTAAGATCACTTAATCTCAATATTTTCACTAATCCTCACAAAGCAGATATGTGCCCATAATACTTCTTGTTATCTATGACATAAAGAGATAGGATGTGAAGCTAAGCATACTATCAAATTACTCACAAGTAAAGTAGGGGCTATTGCTATTAAATCCACAATTACTGACTTAAAGATTTAGAATTTGGTTTGATTTAAGTTTTTGGTGGAATGGATATTTGAAATACCCCAAATCTATTATAGACTAGTGCCTTATCCAATGGGCAATAGAGTCAAATAAACATTTCAACATAGAGCTATGAAATAAGAAGACCACAAATTCTAATACATTGGTGGCTCACACCAATCATACACCATTGATCAAACTTTACTTAGCAATCCACCCGTGTACTCAGATATGCAATCACCTATTCAAAGGATTTTAACTCTCCCCTTAGAAGAGACCTAGAAACAAGTAATACATTAATCAACATCCACTATAAGACAAGTATGCGATACCCTTGGTATCCCAACTCATACACATCTGAAAACTAGTCCTAAACTTAGTTGTTCCTGCGAAAACAACTCTATTGCAGACATCTTCAGACATACAATGAAAAAACTAAAACACCCTTGATGCTCTAATCAAAAAGTTCAAGAACCAAATGGAGACAATCTGATAATAGTATGAATATGCTGAAATCTTATACATAAGACAAACTTGTTATAATTTACATTCTTATCTAAAAAACTAGAAATGATACAAGAACACCCTATATGAAGAGAAGAGGGCAATATATATAGAAGGAACCATTCATTGAACCAACCCTGAAAATTACAGAGAAATTGGAACCCCTACTAAATGATCTTGGAAATCCTTATAAAGGACCGCAACAAGCTTGGGATCACTAAGGGAAAATTAGGTCTACAACTACCAGGTACAACAAGAAAAGAAAGCAGACAAGAAAGCCTGGAAACCTAGGAGGATCAGATCAAATTTGAGGTACAATTATTTGGGTTTCTCATCAATAGGCTAACTGTAATTATAATTCATTGATTCCTTATTGCAAGAAATAGAATTAAATGCCAAAACCAACTACAACTTGCATGTATAGGGCATGGAGACAACTAACATCCATCAAACCCTAGCCGCCCTATTAAAATATTAGTTCTTAATTAAACTGACATAGCACCCTCAGGAAAGAAAATTAGATCCAGGCGGCTACCTAATATCTTGTTCATCAATTCTCACCTGCAACTATCCTTAGAGCAAAAAAATAAGATCTAGCCCTATCATATCTGGTTCAGTGTTCAAAAAACCTACAAAAAAACCCCTAGCAGAAGATTCAAATTATCGGCCCTAATTGTTAATCAATTAGGTTTAAAATAGAGCCATTGATCTCTATCATTTCTTGACATATTGAACGGTTCACATAATTTGGCAATAGTCAACTAAGCCTTTTAAAAATCATCCGGCCACATCATTATCTTAGCAACCAATCATAAATGAGCATCTTAGCTACACCTGGCAATGGACCCAACTTGACCTTGTTCTTTATCAGTTGGAAGATCAGACGGTTGTCACAATCTGTGATCACTAACTTTTGAGCACATTTCCTTTGTGGAATCATGACCTCCGTTGGATCAAATTGGACCTACAAAGTCTTTATCTTAACCTTGTCAAGCTTCCCTTAACCCTAAGTCATCTAGAAAATTGGTGACTACAGGCATTCTCCAAGTCACTCAATGAAAACCTTAATCCTGGTCTAGTTTGGAGATTACGTGAATAAAGGCATTTACGTGATCGCTTGATATATCCTTGACCTGAGGTTTGATTTGGAGAATAAATGACCAAGGCATTCTCATGATCACTTGATGTTTGGTTCGACCCTGGTTAAATCACAAGAACACATGAAAGCCTCAGTCACCAGATCGCTGAATAGAAACTTAACTGCCTAGGACTAACCTTTAACTTAACCTAAGCCCATCTAGAGATTACGCAAACAAAGGACTTTGTGTGATCATTGAATCTTTCTCTTAACTGGGGTTATGTCTTGAGAATACGTGACTGAGGCAATCTCCAAGTCACTGGATCTTTTCTTTACCCTGGGTTACATCTAGAGAATCAGTGCCAGCCACCGATCTTGATCTACATCTACAACTCATATTTAATCTCTAAAAGCTTCCTACCTTGACTAGATATATGGAAAACACATGATTGAAGGGAAACATAACCATTCACTAGGTCGCTAGATGTTAAGAACTTAGCCACCAAGATCAGGAGAATACGTGAACACTACAATTGCCTGTTTATTGAATAAAATGACTAACCACCTGGGAACTTGGAGATTCAATGAAAACTCAGTCGTGTAATCTTTGAATAAAAGACATAACAACCCAGGCAAGGAAAAAGACATGTGCATAAAGGGGACTTAAGTGACCAGGAAAAGGAAATGAAGAAATAGACTTTGGTTAGGGTTTTGGACTTAGACAAATTTCATGGGGCCCTAGGACATTGATACAACCCTATTTCTTAGACCTTAAAACAACCATATCTCTCTAGTCTTTTCATTTTAGCACATGTGATCTTGACTAGAGCTTGATGACACCTTGAACTAACCAATTCTAAGGGTATAAGCCATGAAACATCATAGATCTTCTTCAAAGATTAGAATAATTTGCAGGTGGTCATGACAATTTTCTAGGGTTTGCATAGGATAAGACCATTTTCATTGGATTTTGGCTATGATAGGAAAATGGACTAACAATGGCTCTAATTGGGGATGCATGCATCTTTCAGACATAACAAGGATTCAAAATTTCTGGAGGAAGTAGACCACCCACTTGACAAAAACTTACAGGGAACCTTCTCAAAAGACTAACATAATGGAAATAGGAAAGTAGGAAAGGAAACACACAACATGAAGGGAAACAATTGTACAATATGTACAAATATTTAAAAACAACCTCAAGTTCTAATAATGAGAATTAGTAAGTTTACCTCTATCAAAGATACAATTCTCATCTCCATGCATCAGAGGTAAACTGAAACCATTATGTTTGCCAATATGACCAAACATGCTTCCATGAATCTTCAACATATCATATGGAAAATAACCAGAGCCCTCACTATCAAAAGGCATTTGGAAATTACTAAAAAATTGAAGGTGCTGGTCATTATGTGACATAGAGCTATCACACTCCTTAAGTAATCTATCCAACTAAGGAGAAAAAAATATTGACTCCTCATCATAGCTGGAAACATGCTGGCCTCTTTCAAAATATACTTGAACATCAAAAACAAGAATTTAAAATTCAAGCCTTTGTACATCACACAAGTGCTCAAGAAGATTGCTTTCGACTGCAACTAGTGGCTTTAGATTCAGCTTATCCTGGGAAATATAAGCATGCTGGACTGGGAATGTAAAAGACTCATGTTGTCCATGATAACTGATATATCCTAACAGATTAATTTCAAAATCTCTTGAAAATAAGGCATCAACATTCTCTATATCCCATTCCTGGAGAAATGAACATACCTCTGGCTGAAGCAAATAATTTGATGCAGAATTTGAAACCTCTCTCATCTCTTCATAAAATGTTTCAAAGTGTGGCATGGACAAATTAGTAAGTAGTCCATTACACATGCTATCATTTTGGCATATGTCTCCCTAACATAGTTCATTGTTGCAGGATAGATTGTCAGCACTATCAACTTCCCCTTGATAGGACACTGATCTCACATGATTAAAAATATTAAGAGAACCAATATCTAGATCAAACAAGCTAACCTCCATTTCTAGTTCAAGATAAAAATGAGCAACCATGGTTTCATATTTAGGTTCATATGAACTTTCATCTATCCTAAGATCAATAGATTCATATGATGAATCAAAGGATGAGAACATATGAATTGAAAAATCAACTTTGTCCTCACTATGAGCTGAAACATAAGAACTTGAATCAGATTCCTCACTAAGCTACCTATAAACCATTTCCTTATCTTCAAGAAGATCAAGGTGACTTTGGCTCCAAGAAACCTCTTTCTCACTATCAACACTACTGAAGTCTAATAGAATCTCATCATTTGGGGATTTATCATCCTCTGATGAAAGATCTTCCCCCTCTTCATTTTCAATACTTGACTACAAACAATTTGTTTCTGCAGCCTCACAACTAGAAAGACTAGTTACAAAATTACTTGGTGTGTAACCCCTGTATATATCTATCTTTGCATCAAGGACACTTTGAAATTCTTTACTAACCATGTTAACTCCTATACAAGGGGAAAATATTGCTTTCTGAAAATAATCTTCATTTACATTTTGTTCAAAAGCACAATATGAATTATGGTTAGTAGGATCGGCAAGGATAGAAACACTTTGACATTGACTCGCACTTCTTGATACACACCTATCTATTTTATCTGATGCACTATGACAATGAACTCTAGCAGACAAAAATCCTCTGGTAATCTCATATTTTAGGTTATTTTCAATATCCATCGCTATAGTAAAAGCTTGATATAAAGTCTGCGGCTCTTTATCTCTCAACAAGAAGCTCATATTTCTACCAAAAGCACCCAAATAGATTACCAAACACATCTGATCATCGTGCCTATAGCCTTTTAGAATGTCATGCAATGCCTTTGCAAATCTGATGTTGAATGATGGAACTAACTCATGTTTTTGAATTTCAATGTCCATCAATTTTCTCAACACATTGCTTGCATTCATCCTTTTAGCAAACTGCTCCATGAAAGCTGAACTCAATTCTTCCCATGAAGAAATAGAATTTGCTGGTAAAGAATAAAACCAAACTCTGGCATCATCTTTCAAATTTTGGACCAGCAACTTCATAAAGATATCTTCATGACAAATATCAAAATCTCCCATCAGATAAACAAAATCCTACAAATGCTTATATGCTGAATCTGATTGTTTCCCCTTAAACTATTGTAAATATTCCCTAACTTGGCTAGGAATCTCATTTAGGAAACCATGAATACCATCAAAACATAATGGCTCATACCTTTGTATTGAAAAAATTCTGCATGAATCCATTATGGACTGTACCTTTACTTAATGAAATTCTTAGGTTTTATCATGAATAACTTATGTAGCCATAGGGACACCTAAATTACACATATGTCTCTAAAGAAAGAAACCTAGAGTTTTCAACAAATTTGGAGAGATATGTATACCTACAATCCCATAAGTCCCTCCTATGGTGACTTCTTCACTTAATAAGGACCATGCAACTACAAAACATTAAATGGAAAATACTTGGTAGATTTTTAATTGAAATTTAACTTGTTGACTGGGAAGTAGGATAGATCTAGAGCCTTCTTTGTAGCTCCATCAGGTTCTTTTCTTGTAGAGTCCTCACATCCTTGAAGAGGAAAATATTGCATTTGTTTCTTGTATCTCCTTCCAACAAACACAAAACTTCACCAGGCCTTACACACTATTTATCAGGGAATACACATACATCTTTCATACACTGATCAAACAGAGAACTTCAGAGTCGCCACCCACACATAATGAGAAGATATAACAATTTTTTTTGAATTTGACTCTATACTTTTAATGGTAACCACTGGATATGATCAATAAGCTGGCCAAGAATCTAGCTCAACTTGTACCCACATTATTTTAGCACAAATTTGTAATACCAGAGATCTTCACATTGGATTTATCATGACTATATCATCTCTATTCCCTAGTAGAGTCACCATTTTGTTGGATCTTGATTTAACAATATTTTAAATACCTTTATTAATGTAGAGATATACCTATGGGGTATCTTACTTCCCACAATCAATACATTCATACAAGACCAAGGACCAATGAACAAAGCACTAAGGATTTCTACACTTTGAACTCTACAGAATTTAGACGGGTGCACCTAGGATTAGGATAACTTAATCTCAATCTTTTCACTAATCCTCAAAAATAAGATATGTGCCCATAATACTTCTTTTTATCTATGACATAAAGAGATAGGATTTTAAGCTAAGCATACTATCAAATTACTCACAAATAAAGCAGGGGCTATTGCTATTAAATCCACAATTATTGACTTAAATATTTAGAATTTGGTTTGTTTTAAGTTTTGGGTGGAATGGATCTTTGAAATAGCCCAAATCTACCATAGACCATTACCTTATCCAATGTGCAATATAGTTAAATAAACATTGCAACAAAGAGATATGAAATAAGAAGATCACAAACTCTAATATGTTGGTGGCTTACACCAATCATACACCATTGATCAGACTTTACTTAGCAATCCACTTGTGTACTCAGATATGCAATCACCTATTCAAAGGATTTTAACCCTCCCCTAAGAAGAGACCTAGAAACAAGTAATACATTAATCAACATCCACTAAAAGACAAGTATGAGATACCCTTGGTATCTCAACTCATACACATTTGAAAACTAGTCCTAAACTTAGTTGTTCCTGTGAAAACAACTCTATTGCAGACATCTTCAGACATACAATAGAAAAACTAAAACACCCTTGATGCTCTAATCAACAAGTTCAAGAACCAAATGGAGATAATCTGATAATAGTATGAATATGCTGAAATCTTATACATAAGACAAAATTGTTATAATTTACATTCTTATCTAAAAAACTAGAAAGGATACAAGAACACCCTATATGAAGAGAAGATGGAAGTATATACAGAAGGAACCATTCATGGAACCAACCCTTTGAAAATTACAAAGAAATTGAAACCCTTACTAAATGATCTTGGAAATCCTTATAAAGGACTGCAACAAGCTTGGGATCATTTAGGGAAAAATTAGGTGTACAACTACCAAGTACAACAAGAAAAGAAAATAGAGAAGAAATCCTAGAAACCCTGGAGGATCATATCAAATATGAGGTATAGTTATTTGGGTTTCTCATCAACAAGCTAACTACAAATATAATTCATTGATTCCTTGTTGCAGGCAATAGAATTAAATGCCAGAACCAACATCAACTTGCATGTATAGGGCATGGGGACAACTAACATCCATCAAACCCTCAAGAAAGAAAATCAATTTTGGGTGGCTACCTAATATCTTGTTCATCAATTCTCACCTGCAACCATCCTTGGAGAAAATAAATTAGATTTGACCCTGTCATATCTGGTTAAGTGTTCAAAATCCCTACAGAGAAACCCTAGCATAAGATTCAAATTATTGGCCCTAACAGTTAATCAATCAGGTTTAAAACACAACCGTTGATCTCTATCCTTTCCTGGCATATCAAACAGTTCACGTAATTTGGCAATAGTCAACTAAGCTTTTTAAAAATCACCTGGCCACATCATCATCTCAACAACCAATAAAAAATGAGCATCTCAGCTACACCTGGTAGCGGACCCACCTTGACCTTGGTCTTTATTAGTTGGAAGATCAAACGGTTGTCACAATCTATGATCACTTAGTTTTGAGCACATTTCCTTTGTAGAATCATGACCTCCATTGGATCAAATTGGACCTACAAAGTCTTTATCTTAACCTTGACAAGCTTCCCTTAACCCTAAGTCATCTAGCGAACTGGCAAATAAAGGCATTCTCCAAGTTGCTCAATGAAATCCTTAACCCTAGTCTAGTCTAGAGATCATGCGAACAAAGACATTCACGTGATTTATTGATATATCCTTGACCTAAGGTTTGATCCGAAGAATAAGCAACCAAGGCATTCTCATGATCACCTGATGTTTGGTTTGACCCTGGTTAAATCATGAGAACATGCAAAAGCCTTAATCGCCAGATTGCTGAATAGAAACTTAATCACCCAGGACTAATCTTTGACTTAACCCAAGCCCATCTAGAGTTACTAGAACAAAGGACTTCGAGTGATCACTAAATATTTCTCTTAATTAGGGTAAGTCTTGAGAATACATGACTGAGGAAATCTCCAAGTCGCTGGATCTTTTCTTTACCTTGGGTTACATCTAGAGAATCAGTGCCAGCCATAGATCTTGATCTACATCTACGACTCATATTTAATCTCTAAAAGCTTCCTACCTTGATTAGATATCTAGAAAATACATGATTGAAAGGAAACATAACCATTCACTAGGTCACTAGATGTTAAGAACTTAGCCGCCAAGATCAGGAGAATACATGAACACTACAGTTGCCTGTTCACTGAATAAAATGACTAACCACCCAAGAACTTGGAGATTCAACAAACACTCAATTGTGTAATCTCTAAATAAAAGACATAATAGCCTGGGAAAGGAAAAAGACATGTGCAAAAAGGGGACTTAAGTGACCAGGAAAAGGTAACAGAGAAATAGACTTTGTCTAGGGTTTTGGACTGAGACAAATTTCATGGGGCCCTAGGACATGGATAAAAACCTATTTCTTAGACCTTAAAGTAGCCATATTTCTTTGTTCTTTGCATTTTAGCACATGTGATCTTGACTGGAGCTTGATGACACCCTAAACTAACCAAGTCTAAGGGCGTAAGGCATGAAACAACATAGATCTTCTTCACAGATCATAACAAGTTTATAGGTGGTCATGATAATTTTATAGGGTTTGCACAAGATAAGACCATTTTCATTGGATTTTGGCTATGATAGGAAAATGGACTAACACCACCTATGGTAAGAAGGGAGCCTCTCCTATTACTAAGAGGGGAGAGAAATATCATAAGACATTGCCTAAAGTTACAATTTTGTAAGTTGTAGTTTTAGTATAATTTTAGCCAAAAAAGAACTTGCTCAATGCAAATTTCTATTGAGAACTCAATGTCTCATTGAATTTTACATTAGGTTTTCATCTTCGACATGATCATCTTCACATGTTTCTTGTGTGAAATTTTCATCTATCTTAGTGTCTCCTATCCCACAATTAGCATAGTACTTCACAACTTCCATTATAGTAGTGGTGGGTAGTGTAGGGAAAATGAAATTTCCTTCTCGATCTTCACTTACAAGTCCACACATAGATTGGAATCCCCTTCTACCACCTATGATAGAGGTATTCACTCAGATGGAAGACCAAGAGTCTCATCCACATTATTATCAATAGTTTTTATTTCATTATTACTTGACTGATTACAATCTACTTGTGAATTCTCCTCACTTTGACATATGTGACCTATGTTTTTTGTAACATCTTCACTTGACATAACAACTCATGTGAAGCTAAGCATGTTCTAAAATTCACATGCATCTTCTTGGTCATTAATTTGAAATGTTTTTATAGGCTACATGTCATTGATGAGTATATCTCGATCCTCTCGAATCCTTCCATAATAGTTGAAATAGTCAAAGCCCTTGGCAAAGAATTTCTACCCATTTCTATAAGTTTTTCTTGCCTAATTTCAATAATTGGATACTTTTCCAAGCAAGTTGCTCACTTTGATTTGAAGTACATTTTGAATAGAGAGAAAATTCTCACATTGAGTGGTTGTATGGTGTGTGAGGGGGGGTAAGAAAGGTGAGGAGGTCAATGCCCAACATGCATGCCTCAGGTACATTGTTGTAACTGCAATATGGATCCCATGGCCATAAAAAATGAGTAAGTACATGTTCGCTAGTGAAACACCCTTTGGCATAGAGCGAGTGAAGTAGTGCAACTAGTTCAAGAATATCTCCTTAGTCATCTGCACATGTGGTTGTGCTATCATGAAAGCACCTCATTCACAATTTTCTATGTAATTCTTCAAGTGCTTCTTCCCTTTAAATAAGTAGAAGCCTAATATTCTTTGGCCAACAAAATTAACACAACATAGAATGGTGATCCATTCAGGGCTCTTGGGAATGATGTATGGAATATTCTGGTTTCCTCTTCTAGCTCGTACCATCATATAACCATTTATGCCTACCTTCGTCACAATTGCAAATGTGAGGAGGTCCATATAGATTTTCATCATATGATTTTGACAAAGTGTCATAGAAATCATGTACAACACCCGATATTAGATAAATTTACCTATCTTTGTTGAGGCCTTCCACTATCCTCAATGTCAATTCTAGATGGTGGTCCTTAAACCCTGACCACAAAGACTTTCCATACATACCATCCTTGAAAGGGTTGGGTTTTTTCTCGCATGCTTGAGCCATAACTACCTTCAAGTTCACAATTTATAGCCCACATCGACCATCTCTTGGCACCACTCTATAATCTTCTCTTCTTCTTTCGAGGTGAGGATGGTTAGGGGACCTTTCTTGGATGTTGTTGTCATACCACCCAACCATTTTGATATGGTGGTTGTTGGAATTCCCCATTTCTTGGACACTACCCATATGGACGTGTCATTTTCCTCAATATCATGCAGTGCCCCTTCCACAAAGCTTTTTGACCATAAATTCTGTGATCTCCTCCCTGTATGTGTTGTTGTGTCTAGTGAATTATCCTCAACTGACACTATAACAGGGGGTGAGTTGTTTTTTCCATGCTCTAGATTTCTTGTAGGAGCTTGGTCTGTCACACTAGGAGTTGGATTTTCAGGCTCACTTAGGAATTTGACACCTCTTTTATGGACAAGAAACCTAGCTTTTGCTCTTTTTTTTTGGTTTAGACTCCTTGCATTTTGACCTTGTCATTTGAAAATAATAACAACATTATTACATATATGATAAATTATTAAGAGAATTAAAAGAACTAGACTCTAAAATGTGTCAGTATGAAATGGTTTACCTGTGGGTTCCATGGTAGTAGGTGGCATGATGGTTGCTGATCAATACCATCAACGATGTTGGAATCATAAAATTTAGTGTTTTTTGCATAATGTAGCTTAATATAGTGTAATATGTTTGTGATGTTTGAGAAAAGAAGTATGATTCCCTACAAGTGCAAGGTGTAGATAATACAACATGATTATAAATAGTAACACTTGTAGAATCATAATGATTAAACTAGTAGCAATTCATGGTCGAAACCTTCTGGGTCAACTAGATGAGGTAGTGTTACTGGTCTCAAATATTTCCACATTATTTTTTGAGTGTACACATGACAAGGTGTACTAGGAAATAATTTTGTTTGTCTTTTAATATTTACCTTGGTAAAATCCACGATGGGATAGAGCTGGTCACCACTATTTGAAGGGTATGGTTAGTACACATTGTTCCAAGGGTCTATTATGTGAAAGGAGTTTCTAAGCATTTCTTGAGACATGGACTATAGTTTTCTAATAAATATCTACTGAAGTAGTTTCTCTTCCATGAGTCGAGTATTACCTTGAAAAATTTAGAGTAGAAACAAGGCGTGGCTCAAAAGACACGATCATCACAAAGATATGGGGTGAGAAAGAAATCATCAATAATAATAGAATGGCTTGCAAGCCAATCTTTTTGTGCTCAAATTGGTGGATATGGGATCTCTCCTATGAATTATGTATGGAGAATGTGTTTGTGGGGTGCATTTCAAGATTAACGTATATATGCTAGGATACCTTCATCTGCATCAATTTGTAATTCTTGACAATATGGTAGCATTGATCTAGGTAACTTATGTCAAAAATGAGTTGAGTCCATTTATATTCTCTTGATTGAATCATGTTCACTTGGATTGGATCATAATTAGTGGTTGTGGTTTTGAAGGTCAATAATGATAGACATTGAAATGTAGTTGACAACAACAAAGTTGAAGGAAAAGGGCATAATTTTTTTAATAGTACAGAATTAATTTTTAGTGTCTATCACCTAGATGAGCAGAAAATAATACCTTATATATATATAGTTATACTATAAAAACTATCTTCTTTTGTTAATTAAGTAACTGGTGATGATCTAAATGTTTATATTTGTCTTATTTTGTGCACATGTTAGGTTAACTATGGAATATGATTAGAACCAATATATCATGATAAATAAATGTATCTCTTTTTGGGTTTACATATTGGAAATGAATGAATATCTTTTCTAATTAACTCTTCTAGATTTTGTGGCATGAAATAAACTCTTATCCTAGAATTTGAATCTTAGTGGAGTTTGTTCTTCTTTGCATTAATGATGCTTTGTTCATGTATTTTAACTCAATTAAGGGTTAATAATGTGCATCAGTTACAGTTGGATCTCTCTGCAATTATATTGTTCATGAATATAATCGATGTTAAATTCTTGTTGACACATGGTGGCTCCTGGAGTCCACTTGTAAATGATTTCCTTGCTTTTCAAAATAGAACCTTTAGTTTTGTTTGAGATTTTATAAATGTTACCTGACTAGTGGGAAACATCTATATTTAAATTCAAATAAGGGATATGTCTATATATCTTGGTAGGTAGTTGGAACATAAGTTAGTCCATATGCAGTTATCTTAGAAGTTATTTTCAGTTTACAAATTGTAATCATAAACCATGTTTGACTTCCTTACAAGGGTCAATTTTATGAAAATATCTAGTTGATCTAAAGATTTTGTTAGGATCACACTTGAGGAAGAGAAGGGATCACTTTATTTAAGGGAGGTGACCCTGTATGAATTTATTTCAAGTACTTTTATTTACGTGTTCATGCAAATTTATTGCTTAGTTCTAGTGATTTGGAAATTGAATGTGGATTTATGGTTATTTAATTGATCATGCAATTGGTGCACTGTTACTTTGAGTTAGCTTCATTTCAAAAATATAAAATGTAAGTTTGATTAAATTTGATTTGATTTTGTGTAATCTATAGAAGAATTAGTGAATCAAAATGATAACTTTGGTTGTCAAACATCTAGAGCAGAAATGGCTGACTGGAATATGGAATTTAGGAATAGAGTTTAATTAGTAGTTTTTCAATTCTCACAAGTGTAATTAGATTTAGTTTCAAATGCATTAGTTTAGTTTGAGTTATTGTAGTTAGAATATATTTATATTTCAAGTACAATAGTTCATTTTTGGTAATTGTTTAATTATTCTCATTTCTAGTTAAGAATTCCATTAGAAACTTCAGTAAGATATGTTTGATATGTTTATCCATCTGGTCTTTCTAAATTGGGTTAATGTTTAAATTTTTTAAAAATTTTTTATTCTAAGTAGAAGTAAGGTTTAGAAGTACATAAATTCCTTAGTTGTTCCAAGTAGATAAAGAAAGATAAAACTCCCGGAAGCTCCTGAAGGAGCCCGATCTACAAACTAGTCATTGTTCTATGGTGTTTAAAACCAAATTGGTACCATTCCTTATTGTAGATAGCCTTTGGATACACACGGTTCAAAAATTGATCTAATAATTAAATGATGCAAGTGGTGACAATAATGACCTTTCCCATCATTTTAGGTGTTGTTTTTTGGGACCTAAAATAATGTAGTCAAGGTTGGAGAATCCAATGAAGGATGGTCCAAGCTTGCAGCCAACAACAACACAATGGAATTTCACACTAATATGAACATCAAATTTGACAACATAGATATATTATTCATCAAATCACTAATTACATGCAATGTGCCGAGCTTTAAGGCCTTCCCAGTTATGACCAATTACAAAGCAAGTAACAGTCTACAAGATCACGTAGGATCTAAATCTTTTCCAAAACATCGCTACTTAGCTAGCCCAGATCTATAACAAGATAGGACACTGGTAGGACCTAGGAAAGATCTGAACTTGTACTCACAACTTCCAAGCAATCTTCTTATGCCTAAGCTTGCAAGCTACTAACTCTCATTTTTCCCCAAAAAATGATCCCCAAACAACTACCCAAGCATCTACATAAATAATAAATCCCAACCACAAGTTGACTTCACAAGGATATATAAATATTAAATGCTAAAACATCAGTCAGCTCACAAATAGCCTTACAATAAATAAAATCTCCAAGATGGCCCCAAACGGTCATCAAATCCACAAAGAAGAATGCACACGCTAGATCTAGGTCCCCACACATCCAACGGTCAATCCATAACTTGAGGAACATGACCCAAATTAAATGCACCAGTTGGCCAAGCCAATTCACCAAGAACAACCAAGTCGGTAAGTAGGAACACTGAGCAACAAAGAAATAACTGAGTGCCAGTCAATCGACCATGCCAATCATGACCGACCAACATAGTTATGACTAAGCACCAGAGAAGCAATGCCATTAGTTATCAAGAGTTCTTCAGAGATCGAGCACCTCGGTAAACATTGAAACCGAGCAACCAATCTCTCAAACCAAGCAAGAACTCCACCAAACTGAGATCAAAACTAACAATCTACCTTTAAAAATAAACATATTTTTGGTTGATATAGGATTGCCAAGAATCCTAGGATGCTCCTGCATCAGACACCCTAGGTAAGAAAGATTTTCTCATAAGGAAATCAGGAACACCTCAAGGGAGTCAGAACATGTATGCCAAATTTGTTCTTAACCCAAATCTCTTCTCGTCCTTTGTCCCAAGTAGTCTGCACTTCATCTGCTATTTCTTGTAGTAATTTCTTCTGCTCTCCACTTTTCTTATCTTTCTAGTCTGCAATTGGTAGCAACCAATTTTGACCACTACCGACCACATCAATGTCTCAGTAAGGTTCATTCTCCTCAACCAAATCAGTATCATCTACATCTCTCTGTGTCATGAATGTCATCATCTTCTATACTATCTCTATCAAAAACATCATCTACCTCTTGATCTTAACAAACTCATCAGATATCCCATTCTCTTTCTCCTTCAAACTAGAATTTGAAGGATAGGTTCATCAACCTTATTCTCTTGAGGTCTCTTACTATAACAAGGACAACACTTGATAACTCCACATTCCTTAGTCCATGTCTCCTATAAAGGTAACAACTTATGTTGAGCTCCTTCATGTCTAACCACATAGGTGTTATCATGACCATCAAACAACACATTCCTATCAAACTGCTAAGGTCTACCAAGCAATAGATGACAAGCATCCATTGGTAATACATCACACAATATCTCATCCTGGTAAGATCCAATCTCAAAATTAACCAAGCATTTTTCTACAACTCTAACTTGAGAAACATCTTATATCCAACTAACTAGATAAGGATTAGGGTGCTTCCTTCTTTCCAAACTCAGTTTACTAACCATTTCCTCTGAAACAAAGTTCTCAGAACTACCACCATCAACTATGACATTACATACCTTATTCTTGCACTTGCATCTGGTTCAGAACAAATTTCTCCTTTGCACTGGTTCATGGACACATGCAGCTAACCTCCTAGTGATTAGAGTCCCACCTTTTTCTGCAACATTCACAATATCCTCTTCAGCAGTCAGTGCTACCCTCTTCTTAAGACATTGAAAACTTCTACGAACAACTTCACCATAGTTATAAAAAGTATCGGTGAACTCATTCTTCCACCTCCCTCTCTGTCCAACATTATTAGTAACTTGACCACTGCTAGATCCCACATCAGGCTTAGGGTTTTCAGTCATATTACCTTCAACTGTCTCACTATTTTTACCACCTCAGTTCTTACTATTCTATCTACCTTAAAACTTCTTATTCAAATTCTCTTCAATCTTTAATGCCATCTGATAAGCATCTCCTATTATTGTCAACTGAATAGTAAGTAATTCTTCCTGAATACTAGGTCTCAATCCATAGACATACCTAGCAACCTTTTCTTTATCAGCTTCAAAATGACCAATCCTAATCAGGATCTGATAAAAATCCTCGGTATACTCCTATACCAATTTGTTAGTTTGCTTCAAAGCTTTCATCTTCTTAAACATCTCCAATTCATAATCCACCAGAATGAATTGCTTCTTTAACTTGTCAACCATTCAGCTCCATTTAGTGATATTTTCTTTTCCTCTTCTACCTCTTTCCAACTGAACTTCTCTCCACTAGATATTTGAATGACCTTTCAACTTAGTCTTTACAAATCTAACCCTATCAGGATCTTCTATTTCTTCATACTCAAAGTATTCATCAATCTCATTGAATCAATCAATCAATTATTCTAGCCTAAGGCTTCCAGCAAATGTAGAAACTTCAATCTTAGGTCTCTTTCCAATCTTAGACATAGCTTTCAGGATTCTATTTTTCTCTGGATCTCGAGCTTCTTCTTCAGCTTCTTCAAAATGCTCTTCTTCCTCAGATTTATCATCACTATCCCCTTTCAAGGTAGGCTTCTTCTTTCTCAATTCTTCTTGTAGGTCTTGCACTTGTTTCTGCAAAGCCCTAAAATCATCTAGACTGAATTATCCAACAGCTTCTTCATCTGAGATCTCACGATTTCTCCTCAAAGGTAACTTCAATCAAGATCTAGATACAAACTCACAAAATCTACTTGGCTCCAATAGGAATAGACTTCACTCCACAATATCAACTTGCTCTGATACCACTTAATGCAGTCAAGGTTCGAGAATCCAATGACTGATGGTCCAAGCTTGTAGTGAACAACAACACAATAGAATTTCATACTAATATAAACATCATATTTGACAACACAAATATATTATTCATCAAATCACTGATTAGATGCAATGTGCTGGGCTGTAATGCCTTCCTAGTTATGACCAATTACAAAGAAAGTAACAGTCTACAAGATCACATAGGATCTAAATCTTTTCCACAACATCAGTACTTAGCTAGCCCAGATTTGCAACAAGACATTACATTGGTAGGACCTAGGAAAGATATGAACTTGTACTCACAACTTCCAAGAAATCTTCCTATGCCTAAGCTCACAAGCTACTAACTCTCTTTTTTCCCCAAAAAATGATCCCCAAACAACTACCCAAGCATCTACATAAATACTAAATCCTAGCCACAAGTCGGCTTCACAAGGATATACAAATATTAAATGCCAAAACGTTAGTCAGCTCACAAATAGCCTTACAATAAATAAAATCTCCAAGATGGCCCCAAATGGTCATAAGATCTACAAAGAAGAATGCACATGCTAGATCTAGGTCCCCACATGTCTAATGGTCAATCCATAACTTGAGGAATGTGACCCAAATTAAATGCACCAGTCGGCCAAGCCAATTCACCAAGAACAACCAAGTTAGTAAGCAAGAACAATGAGCAATAGAGAAATAACTGAGCGCTAGTCAACCAACCATGCCAAGCATGATCGAGAAACATAGTTATTACCGAGTGCTAGAGAACTGATGCCATTAGTTACCGAGCATTGTTCAGAGACCGAGCACCCCGGTAAACATTGAAACCGAGCAACCGGTCTCTCAAACCGAGCAAGAACTCCACCAAACCGAGATCAAAACTAATAATCTACCTTCAAAGACAAACATATTTTTGGTTGATATAGGATTTCCAAGAATCTTAGGATGCTCCTGCATCATAAAAGATCCAGTTACAAAAATTCAAATCTTAGTGTTGATAAGGAGTGTAGATTGATCCATTGATGAGATGAGATATAGACCAATTTGGTAGATTTCTTCCTAAACAATTTAAAAATTATTTTCATAATCAAGGCTATGATACATCAAAATAACAACAAGAGAATAGTGAACAAGAAAATTTTGAAGAAGAAATTGAAGAAGAACAACAAGGTGAGAAAAACAATTGTTAGGAAACATGGGGGACAAAGATGCTAATAGGAAATTTTAGTATCCAATCAATTTGAATAGGATAAATGATGAACCTCCTATGAAAAATATCTCACCCTCCATCTTACCAAGTTTTAGGGGAAAAACTTCTAAAGATCATGACCAATTCTTGTTTGAGTGTAAGGTCTCATGTCTGACTTATTGCTATATTGTAGATAATCAAAATCTAAAATTGTTTCCCTCTACCTTAAAACAATTAGGCTTGAGATGGTTTATGGGATTGGGGTGGCCTTAATTTCAACATGGGCCAAAATAGAAACCACATTCCTAGATAAATATCAAGATTACTGTCAAGTGAGAGATAGGAAAGAGGAATTATTTCCAACGAGGCAATTAGAAAATAAAATTTTAGAAGATTATGTTGATAGGTTCTGTTGAGCGTCATTTTTACATGAGACAATGACTATGAATTTATGTGAGAAATTTCACCCCTTAGAAGAATGATGTAAATAAATCTTAAGGTTCCTTCTGGGTTGGGTCTCAATCACCTTGATAGCTCAATTGAAGATAAATGTGAATCTATTCAGAGGAGGCCTTTTCTGGTTCGATCTTTGGAGGGACTGCAAAACAATCTTAAAACAAAAAAATCTTTCTTTCTTTTTTGTATTTTTTGAATCTTTAAAGTGAAAGAAATATAAATCTGATTTAACCTACTATGATTGATTTTGTAAACAAAGGAGCAAAGTGATGAGAATAAGGTGACAAGAATTTGAAATAAAATTGTAGAAAGTAAACTATCAGACATAAACCAATGTTGTGTTGCTTTGTGAATTAAAGTACCAAGAAGATGAAGAAAACCCACAAAAAATAGATTTGAATGAATCACAATCATGGTTTGGCAGATGCAACCATCAATATAAAAATAAATGCAGATGTACGATATGCCAAAATTCATCAAATCACGAAGCCACCAGGAATGTGCACACACATGAGACAAATTTATCTTGAAGCACCGAAGAATAATCTTCCAAATAATTTGTCACAAAAAACCAATAAAGCAATGATAAACAACGGACTAATGTAATCACAGATCAAAATCACCATACAATCAATTGGCTCATTGAAATAAAGGAATGAGAAAACACACATTCATCAATTTCACAAAGATAGAAGAAATATCACACCACAATTGAAGCACCAATTGTAAGTATTGTATTTCAATAATAACTAACCTTAATTACATTGTTTTCTTACAATTTATAGAGCCTTTCTCTTTAGGGAAATAAATTTCACAGCTAGGGACAATTTTGAATTAAAAGATGCATTAAAAACACAGAATCTATTATGTAACTTCTCTATTTCTATGCATGCTCTTCTTTGAAAAATTGGAGTTCTTCCCTTTATTCCTTGTTGTAGCTCTTCTTCATAGATCCAACCAACCAAAAGATGTCCCCAAATCATACAGAAAAAACCCCATAGAAGTGATCAATCTGACTAAAAATCAACTATAGAAGACTAGAAGTTGTTGGCAATGACAACCTAGAAATTTCGGACCCCGACCCTTGCTCTGAAAAAATGAAGTTGAAAAAATGGCTAAGTGTTTGAACAAGATTTTTTACAAAGTTTCAGACTTTCAGAGGCTAGAAAACTAGAAAGGATGAAAAACTCGAAGCTCAAAATTGACTGTGTCAAAAAGTTTTTTTCTCCATGTAAAAAATTGGCTAAGTCCAAAACTTGACACTTAGCGACTTGTAAGGATCTATGGATGCACCTTGTGGAGCCTATCCACTATCTCCTGTATCTATTCAAAATATTCCATTTTGATGCCTTTTAGGTATTCTTGTTGTTTCTCCTAGAAGGTGACCAATTCATTGGTGAAACCCCTTTTTTTCTTTTCCCAAGCCAACATTTTCTACACCTCCTCCTTTTGATAAAACATTTGCTGGAGGTCATCCTTTGTTTTCACACCATTGAAAATGTCCAGGTACTCATGTATGATGTCTTTGATTGGGTGCATCATTTTATCATCATCATCATCATCATAGAGGTCCAAGTCCAAACCTCCAAAAAACTCATGCATTCTTTCAACCCAAAGCATTCCTTCATCTCTTTTCTTATCAATTCTACTCAAACATTTTTGGTATACCTTTAGGGCTTTAGTAATGTCCTTGATCCATTCTTCAAAATTGTTCAACTCTGACCACTCATATATCTTTACCAAAAATTGGAAGTGTTGCTTCCTTATTATTATGAGATCATCGAGGGCCTTTTACCATTTATTAAATTTCTCCTCAAGACCATCCTCTTCACACATTAAATCCATCAGTTTGGTGATCTCCTTAAGAATACCCCTAAAGGGTCTCAAAATTGCCCTAAGATCAGTTCTAGAAAACTCTTCAAAAATAGTCTTCCAGTCAGAAAATGCATGAATGAAAGAATGTGGAACATCTGTCGGTAATTCAGAAGCACCCATTTTCTCCAAAATATCCTTTAATGAGGCCTCAGGGTTACTAGGGTCAATGGAACCTGCCATTTTTAGAATGAATCTTTTCATAGCCTCATTTTTCTCCATCAAGGCTTTTATTTTTTCTTCATCTTTATCCATGAAGACTAATACATGCTTCAGTTCTAACATAGCCAATGTCTTTCTTCCTCCCCTTATTGGCTCCCCTATGTCCACCTCTTCAAAAAAATAGTCATCTGGAGTGATCTCAACCATACTAGCATCCAAGGTAGGTACAACTACTTGTGCCTTCCATCTGCCCCTTTGATCTTGCATTACATACGATAAGGTCCTCACTTGGGCACTAGATTCTCCTTGATGGAATGCTTGGCCTAGCACTGCCATGTCTATATCCTCTTCATCCATGTAGACCCTCACCCTTGGTTCTATTTATTTGGTGAACTAGGTGGTTTTGGAGAAGACATTAATTGGCTCATATGGTGTGACTAAGCTAGAGGTAGCAGCTTCATGTTTTGGCTCTGGCTCCTCTTCTATTTCCTCCTACCTTACCTCTTCTCTTACCTCTTCCTCTCCTACTACTAGTTCTTCTGCTGCTACCTACTCTACTCCTCTCTGCCCTTCTAAACTAGTTTGTTCCTTTGACTGAACCTCCTTTTCTACTTCAACCTCCTTTTCTGGTCCTTAGGTTTCCTATCGAACCAACTCAATGTGAGAAGATGAAGGAGTAGGTGATGGTGGAGTAGGGTTCTATGCTAGTAGCATGGGAGCAAGAGGAGGAGTAGGGGCTACTAGGGGAGTAGGTGAAGGCATTGATATATGAGTAGGAGGTGGAGTAGGCATGGGGATATGAAAAAGAGGGGTTTATGATGGAGGCTGACTAGTTGGAACTTGTGGTGGAAGAAAAGTGATCGAAGGTGGATTGGTTGGGATTTGAGGTGGTAGTGAAGTGGTTGGAGGAAAAACTAAAGATTGAGGTGGAAGCACCAGAGCTTGTTGAGTTGGAGGGACTGGAGTTCCTATGTCTTCCTCTAAAGTAATTCTAAAGGAGGATTCCTTCTCAGAGTTAGTGGACTCTCCTTGTCTTGTATTTACCACTTCATCAACTAATTCCTGAGGTTCTTATTAAAATTATTCTCCTACATTTCTCATAGGAGCTGTAGCTATAAATATCATTGGAGGAGACATAAATGAAAAAGTAAACTATTGATCCACAGAAGGTCCTTCTGTTGGGATTTTTTGTTTTGCTTCTTTAAAACCATGGAGACCCTCAAAGTCTGATATATCAAATTCATCATCACCTAGAGCATCCATTGGGTTCACTAGCTCTTCTTGGGCTCCTTCCTCAAGATCTATATGTACGCCATCCTCTTGCATTTTTGTTCTTTTCAAAAACCCTATAGACCATGTCCTCTAGCTCAGTGGTACCTCATCTTAATCATCTTCTTCATCTTCTTCATCCTCCAAAATGGTCTCCAGATGAGAAGGTGTAGTTGGTCTTTTCCTCTTATAAGCATGGCCTTTAATAACCCTGACAGGCCTAGGTTTGGTTAGTTTCATCTTGGGTGCCCTCTTGGTTGTACTTGGTGGTTCTAGACTACTAAAAGATGGAGCATCAGGCAAAGCTATGCTTCTGGTCATCTTGGTCTTTGGATGCTTGAACTGAGGATTCAATCCATATGTAGTTGGACACTCGTGCCTATACACAGTTCCTAGTTTTAATGGTGCAGCTTCTTTAAACTATGGCATCAACACCTTTTCCTCTTTCTTCTTCTTCTCTTTGGAGGGTTGGGCTGGTTTTTGCTTCATTGGTATTGGGTCCATTTTGAATGGATGGGTAATCTATTCTTTTTTCACTTTGATGACATGATGAGCCTTGAAGTTAATGTCATCATTTTCATCTCTATCAACCTCAACATTGAGGATAGCCCTAGTATAAATCTTGTCTTGATTATAGATGGGATCCAGGATATCCTCTGAATCTGCGTCCTTCACCTTCTAAGGAGCCCATAGAAGTAGAGAACTCTGTGCCAGCTCTAGGCTCATCTGGTAGTAGTCACAGATTCTGACCTCATAGTCCTTTGTACATTGCATCCAGTGATCCTCAATATGTGGTTTGTGCATTTAATTCCTCCCCATTATGTGGTTGTAGGTACCAATTGGGTCGAACCTGGTTCTTATCAAATTGAATTTTTGCAGAGGGCACTCATCCCATTCCAAGGACATATACTTACACACCCTCATATCTTGTAGGAAATGGGGCCCTATCAAAATAGGGAAGTCCCAACAATGTTTCATCATATGCCTGATATGTTTGTAGGTGTCTGATAGTTGTCTTGCCATCTCCAATAGAATGATCCTGTCTAAAGGATATCTTGGCAATTTTTTGGGATTGACAATACTCCCTGCCATCCTAATATATGTGAAGGTCTTAAACTAAATATAGAATTCCCTCGGGGCCTTCACTTTTGCTGCAACCTCTTCTGACAACCTTTTAGCATAATCTCCTTCTATTGAGCAGATGATTGCAAATATGAAGGTGTCATTCACTATTCAGAACTCTGAGCTATCTTCTGCAAGATGCTCCTTCTTAACCAATTGAGAATATACTCTAAATGTCCAAGCATTTGGTTGATCCATATTATTGACCTTCACTAGCCTTGGATATACTACTCTTGCAACTAGTAGATATATGATGTAAGAAGTCATATAAAAGTGGGGGTCATTCTTGACCGAGATCAACTATTGGTCTAGGTTGTCACTAAGGATTGATGCCTAGTCAAACCTTGACTTCCTCCCCTTTATCCTTTTAATTAAAAGGATCATCCATGGCTCTAATTGATTAAAATTCTATAACCCATACACCCAACTGATCATAGTGATCACTTCTTAGATGTTCTCTTTCATGTATCATCTCCTTGTATCTATCTTGTCAAGTTTATTCTTCAATAGATGTTGTATAAGGTACTCATTATTTACAATTTCATGAGACAAGTGGATGTCTTTATTGTAGACATCCATGCCTTTACCCATGGTGAAGCCATAGAACCTATCTATCCTCTTTGGTAGGTGGAAGATGTCTTCAATGTTGTTTGGCTTGAGGTCCAGTACTACCTCTCCCATGTTATTCTTGGTTTTCTAGTGTAACTATCAGGTCCAATGAAAGGATGGACACTAGGCATGCCATTGCATTCACTAGTGAACAATAGACTAATGAAGTGCAGTCCTCAGATCTCCTTATCAGTTGGGCACACTTAACTAGGTAGTCATTCTAGATGACATTCATAATGTTAGTGTTGGTGATTTTAGCATGTAGATTTCCCACATTGGAGGGTGCGTGGTACCCCTTAAATTGGTATTTCATTGCTAGAGTGTTAACCTTTTCTGACATTCTACACAAAGGGACATGAATCAGTGACAAATACTAGAGATAAGGAAAAGTGCTGATAAAGATAAGAAAAACTTTAAGAATTTAAAATCCCCAAGGATGCAAACTTGAAAGGCTGAGAAGACAATTTCTGCAATTTGGCCTTTTAGACTTTGAAAGAATGTGATACCTTCAAAATGCCAAAACAACAAAAGGGAGGCATGATATAGCTAAGGTTTCAGCCTTTTGGAGGGTGAAGAATTATCGATTTGTCAGAGTTGGAAACATAAAAAAATAGTGGAGTCCAAAAGAAACTTATTCGGGGTCTATTATCGGCTTTCGACATTTTGGAGTGCAAAACACATCAGATGCTGAAATGCTAAAAGTGAAAAAGAAGTGGACTTGGTGAAATTTGGGGAAATTTTGGTCTTTCGGTACTTTGGAGTGTGAAAGTGCAAAAAAATTAGGGCTGAAAAGATCAAAGGAGAAAGGACAAGGTACGAGCTTGAAAATAAGCCCAAATCAAGCTTGACCATGAGTCTGATGCTAAGGGGTCCAAGGGGACAACCCTGCGACCCCGAAGCATCACTAAGAAAACTAACAAACCCTAATTGACACCCTAAAAAACTCTAAAAGCTTGCAAGAAATTGAAAAACTAAAAGAGGATGAATCCCTACCTCAACAAAGAAGTTGAAAACTCAAAAGAAGTCGAGAAAATGAGTGAACTGATGATAGGAGGCTAACTAGACACAATAGTGCACACAAAAGCTCTGAAGACAAGAAGGAAAATAAAATGCACAAGTGACCAAATAAGCCCCATGTGCACCTAATATAGGCCTCTGGAGGGTGACGTTAGCCACCTTTCGGCTGTCCACCTTTTGGACTTTCAGAGGTTTTGGACCTCTGAAAGGCCGAAACACTGAAAGACTAATTTTTGGTTGGGTAAATCAGACTTTTAGTGTTTCAGATCTATAAAAGTCTGATAACTCTGAAAGTGTGCAAAAAGGTTAAAGCTTGGTGGGCAACAAAGACTTCAGCTTTTCGGACCTTTCGCACCTAAGGAAGTCTAAAAGTGCGAAAGCCAAAAATTGACCAAAAAATTAAAAGGACAATCCCTAATAAGGGATAAAGTGACTGACAAAGCTTGAAGGGGGGCCCTTGGCCAAGTGGCCCAAAATGGGAGTGTGGTTGTGGAACTAAAATAAATAGCCCTGACAAAAGAAAGGGAATGACCTAGGCATTTCTTAGCCACCCCACTATCAAAGAGACCCTATCTTGCAATGAGTTGGACACAAGGTCTCAGTGGTAGTAATTCTCCTATCAACACCTCAAGATCAAAAAATATTTGTTTTCACACCTAGTGTGTGCTTGTACATGTTCATATTCTCCAAATTCCTCATCAAAGGTTCCTTGAATTCTTAACTAGTCATAATCAAATCTTCGTCCACCGGATCAGATTGGCCAAAAGTCATTTTAACCTTGTTTTACTACCAGCTAGGCATTTATAGCCCTAGTAGAGTTTGCTAAAGTCACCCTTCCCCTCCTCCAGACGAGATTGTTCTGAAGTTTTAAACTTCTTTGGAGGGCTCTTTAAAATCAACACTCATTACACAAAAAGTGATTTGCTTGAGTTATTGTGTTATGGTTATTCCAGTTCTTTATTTACTTCAACCCCAGTGCTTTTAGTGAACTAAGGCTATGTCTAGGTTGTGCCACCTCTTCAGTTTCATTTTTGATTTCTTTTTTATTCTTGGAAACCTAGGCAGTGATTAGATTATGCTACCTAAGCATTTGATTTTTTTTTTTCTCTTGTTGACTTTGTCTTTATGCATTCCTCCTTTTTCCTTTTGGCTCTTTTCTTTTAGTTTGTATTTTAGGTGGGAAAGGGTTTTGACTTGACTTCCTTTGTGACCATGGGTGTAACTTGACTTTGACTGAAATCCTATCCAAAAAACCTCCAACTAGGAATCTTTTAAGATGTGTGTTGGTGTCAAGGATGATTAGCTCCAAAAATCCACTCAAAGACTTTGAAAGGAAAATACACCACTTTTAATCTTTATATTTGGCTCTTTGAAAGACAAAATCTAATCAAAAGTGTTCGAAAAAGAAAGACCTTCATCCTTTTGCCCAAACTACATGGTGCAGTGCACTTATTTAAATAAAACTACCCCCTAATAGACACGAACTGACTAACCAAAAGGAAAGAAACTCCAAGACAAAACACTAAATTAAGAGAATGTACAAGGGAATATCAGAGTCCCTCAAGACCTGAAGTAATGTTTGAGATAGTGGCCATTGATAGGCAATGGGACCAGTTCCCCCTCATGAGAACTAATTTTTAAAGTGTTCTCTCCTAAGATCTCAGCCATTTGGAAAGGGCCTATCCACAATCATTTAAATTTAGTGTGGCTTCCCAGCTTCTCTTTCACTTTATCCCACATCAAGACCAAATCAGAAATCCTAAAAGCCTTTATTGTTTCTCTCTTGCCAAATCAACACTTGATGATAGCTTGATGTTTAGCTACATGTTCCAAGGCCATGGATCTCTTTTCTTCCAAGTCTAAAAGGTTCATGAGGTGAACTTGCACCCTGTCCTCACCTACCATGTATTTATCCATAAATCTCAAGATTGGTATTTTCAGGTTCATAGGAAAAATGGGTTGCAGGCCATAGAAAAATTGGTAAGGGGAAGTGGTTTAGAGTCCCAATATATATCTAACCAAACACTCAGAGATCCTTGATACCCTCTATTCCCATACAAACTAGGGCTCTGACACAGAGTTCCCAAACCCACAAATTAAGATTGGTTCTTTAACCCAATCTTTGACACCCTTAAGGCACTGACTCACATAACTCAACCCCACTAATCCAGGGATGAAACTAGGGTTTATTCAAGGTTCAATGTCAATTTCCAATGAAATGGAATACCAATCCTCCACTTAGCAACTTTGGAACACAACCTCAACACCAAATCCCACTATAGGGCTACAAGGAGAAAATATGAATTCTTAAGGGAAAACTATTTGGAACTCCACCAATCTAGGTCTTAACCACCCTCCAAGTTTTTAATCAACCTAACAATAGTACACACCAAGTTTGGACCTTTGACCAATCTCCAAACTCTGACTGTGCACAAATCTCTCCTAGACCTAATAAGACTAATAGGCCAAATTAACAAAGGAAGTGTTAAAAATATTTTCCACCTTCCAATATAAACTATTGGAACATCTACAAGATTGTATAAAATAACTAAATCCAATGATTTAGATCTCCATTCCATCCCTGGGCCGAGTCATGCATTCAAACCCGCAATTTTGGATAGTCACATAGAGATGCCTGCCCAAAGGGTTTAGTATTTCCTTCTTTCTCCATTGATCTCCTAGTCTAAGACCTCAAAAATCTTATGGTACATCCTCCCTCCTTTCCTTCCACCAAGTTTCAAAAATTTCCCATGGTGGAGTCTCCTGGAAAGAGGAGTTTTGTTTCAAAACCCTACGTCGATTCTTCCCACAACCAGTGAACACACAAAATGTGATAGCCTTTAATCCCGATCGATCAAAAACTTAAAATCACTTGAAACTCACTCATAAGACATAGGACTAACTTCCACATTCAATCAATGGCACATGTATGATCGTACAGATCTTCACAATTCAAACACAGTTAGGAAAACAACGAATGTTTTTATTAAAAATAGTTATCAAAACTTTTGCAAATCTTCCAACTTCCAACTTCTTCCAATTCTCTTGGATCAAAGTTTTATACATTTTTCCAATCGGTTCCAACCAATTGAGGTGGTTTATAACCATTGAGATTCAAAAATGACAACTTTTCAAAACCTGTCAGTTTCAACTCTATCTAAGTAAAACTATGATAACTCCCTCTGTACATTCCATACAAACATGCGATCTTAGGTGAGTCTTCTATAGACATGATAGTATCTAAGTCCAAGAGTGAAAGATATGAACTTAATCCTATCAACATTGCAAACAAAAATTGTCTTACTATCTATTCTAACCCTTCCTAAACAAATTGTCCAACAACTGGCTAAGATAGACAACTAGGTTTATAACACTACCTATTGTCACCTTGCCTTACAAAATAGGAATTTATTACATCATAGGATTAAAGATCCAATTCCCTTCCCATTAATCTTTCATTAATGAGTTTGAGGGTGCTCCTGCACCAGGAAGCCCCAAATAATTTTTAATCCTCACTCGATTAGTCCACATGGTATATTTCAATTGCGTGTTCCAATCCTGAGGATTGCCATCTAGGAGGCATTTCATTATAGTTGTCAAGTTTTTTTTTGTGATTCTGCAACCCATTCCCTTGTGGATAATAAGTGGATGAGAATTTGAGGATTACTTGATTCTTGAATGCCCATTGGATAAGAGACATAGATGAGAAAGAGGGTGCATTGTCACATACCAGAAAGAAAGGCATACTAAACTGTGTGATAATATACTCCTCTATGAATTTGGTTAATACTTCTATGGTGCAGTTCCTCAAACCTTGGGCCTCTATCCACCACATGTAGTAGTCTGTTGCTATCAAGATGTACCTATGTCCTGCTGAGGAAGGAGGGTTAATCATTCCTACAAAATCTAGCCTAATGAACTACAACTGATTGAATACCTGAATGACTTGAAGATCAGTGATTAGAGATCACCAAGTTACTAAAATAATATGTAAGATAATTAAATCACTCATTATGTTATCATTGATGTCAACTAGTTTTGATAGTACTTATCATGTTAGTTACAAACATCTAAACATCTGTAAAAAGAGAGAAAAGATGAAGAATTGAGATATCTACATGGTGAAAGATGGATATGATAGATGAGGATAAGGAATACTTTGGGTAACTTATTGATGAGTCTATGATCTCATACTATTGAATTGATTATGTTGCACTAATCTATTATGAAGGAGGAAGAAAGATTCTACAAGGGAATGTGGTCAGTAAATAAAGACTTCAGTATACACCGAGCCAGTGTAGTGTATACCGAGTGATAGTGTTAACTAAGCTTGTGTTCACCGAAGCATTTCTTTTTTAACTGAGTATGGATGAAAGTATTAAATGTTTAGTTTAGCTGACAGAAAATGATGAGCTGAACATTGTTATGATTTGGATATTGAGGATAAAGTTTGTTATGAGATCCACAACTGACAAAATTTGAAGAAGATCTAAGGGATGGAATTGAAATGTGTTATTAACATAACTACCGAGGAAGGTTTAAGAGACAAAATCAATGAAGAAGGATAAGAGACAAAATCTAATAGTTGATATGAAAATGGTTTATCTGTCTATATAAGAGATATGAGTTTCTTTATTGAAACATGCTGGAAGAATGAAGACTATAGAGATTTTGCATGAATATAGTTTCATGCATGCCTGATCAGACTGGTTGAAGGAGAACTAAACTACAGAATAGAACTAAGCGTCAAAGAGCTATTACCAAGTGAAAGTAAGTTGAGGAAGTGAATTGATATGTTGATAAGAGGATTTGTATAGGCTTAGAATAAATCTAAACATCTACAAATTGAGTTATATTGTAATCAGATCAACTACTATTTTAGTTTAACCATTGATACAGAAAATCTCCTAACCGAGTGGACTTAACCATCTTATGTTATGCCCCTATGTCATTCAAGGAATGTACATTGTTATCTTATTGACCCCATAGTGAATGCTGGTTGAAAGTTAACTATTAGTCTTAAATCCTGTAACAAGGTCTCACCTAATAGTGTGTTTGTAACATTTAAAAGGGTTGGCTCTTCACCGAGCTCACTTCAGAAGATTGAAAATTATTTTGGGTTACCGGTCCCAGGTGGTTTTTCCCTTAGCAGGGTTTCCACATTAAATCATTGTGTTATGTGTTTCTGTGATGATTGTTTTATTATCATACTTTATATACTACATATTTTATTTGGTCGATAGTCACAGTGAGTTAGTAAACTGGTAATTGGTAAAAGGCACATATAGTTTAATAGTTTATGTTACCAAGTTGCAGAATTTGTTGAAATTGTTTTGAGTGTTACATATTTGTATTTGGGACTGTAGGATAACTAATCTAACTAATTCAGTCCCCCTCTCAGTTATTCTAACAATTGATATCAGAGCACTGGTTGCTTGGAACAAAGTTTTAAGGACTTCAGCAGAAAGATTACAAGATGTATAAGAGGGAAGTGCCAAAGCTAAATAAGGACAACTTTACTATATGGAAAAGTCAAATGAAACTTCACATATCTAGAATTGGAGATTCTACCTTACATCTACTTGAACATGGATACTTACAACCATCAAATGAACCTTTAACTCTTGATCAGTTGAGAGACTAACAAGAACATAACTTTACTATGATAGAGATCGTTGCTGCTCTATCTGATCTTGAATTTGAGGATGTCAAAACTTGCACTACTGCAAAGAAAATGTGGGATAAACTTGATCTAGTCTATGGTGGTGATGCAAATGTGAAGAGAGCTAGAGCTAAAAGCTTAAGAGGCATGTTTGATGATATGAAAATGAAGGAAGGAGAAAACATAGTACAATATTCAAACCAAATCAAAGAGGTAGTCAATGCTATTCGAGGAGCTGGTGGTGTCATTGATGAAGATACAATGGTAAGTAAGATTCTAAGAACCTTGTTGCCTACATATGCAATCAGAATATCTTCTATACATGAAATGAGGTCTGCACCTGGCAGCACTCTTACTCTTGATAGTCTGATTGGTAAGTTAACAAATTTTGAGTTGAACAATTTTGCTAATAGTGTTGTACCATTTGTTGAGTCTACTTTTATGTCTTCTCTGAAGATTGGTAAATCTAGCAGTAGACATAATATAAGGAATGATAGTGATAGTAATACTAATGATGAGCTTGATGAACTTGAAGCTCTTATGGCCCAGAGACTGCCTAAAGGTAAAGGTAGATATAAGGGAAAATTACCTTTAGCTTGTTTTAATTATAAAGAAGTTGGCCATATTACTGCTAGATGCCCGAATAGGAAAGAGGAAGATAAAGACAAAGACCAATTAGGTGATGGAAGCTATGGAAGGAGAAACAACATAGGTTACTGACACTACAACAAAGACAACCAAGATCACAAAGAAAAGGGAAAAAAGGCATGTAATTTGGTTGAAGATGAGGACACCAACACCGACACTGATGATGATGTGGAGGTAGTATTTTTTGCGATGAAAGATGATTCTGAGGAAGAAGAAAGGTATGTAAAAACAAAAATCATTTCTAAAGCTAGTAAAAATGATACTTGGATCATTGATAGTGGCTGTACACATCACATGACTGGTGATGAAGATAAGTTTGATCATCTTGAGCACTATAATGGAGGACCAGTAAAAATGGGTAATGATACACCTTGCATGGTTAAAGGAAAAGGATCTTTATTGATAAATGATAAAATCAGATGTGATAATGATTCTTGGGTAAAAGGACTAAATTAAAATTTTCTAAGTGTGGCACAACTTAACAACTTAGGTCACCGAGTGGCATTTGAAAGCAAGAAGGTAAATATATTTGATGAAAGTGGAAAGCTTGTAGAAACATGAGGACAATCAAAAGGAAACTTATTCTATCTTGACAATGCTGAGACTTCTTATTTACTGGTGAAAAATGAGGATGCATGGTTATGGCATAAAAGGTTATGTCATGTAAATTTTGATAACATGATTAAGATCAGTAGAAAGTGAAAAGTTAGAGGATTGCCTAACCTAACTAAACCGGATCATGTTATGTGTCATCAATGTCAGAAAGAGAAGATGACAAAATCTAGTTTTAGAAGTAAAGACTATTCAACAAAAAGAATCTTGGAGTTAGTTCACACCGACCTATGTGGTCCCATGAGAACTCAGAGCTACTATGGAGATAGATACTTTATTATGTTTGTTGATGATTATACTAGATTGATGACTGTTATGTTTTTAAAAGAGAAATCTGAGGCATTTAAAATGTTTAAATGGTACAAAGCTAAAGTAGAAAAAGAAACTATAAAAGATCTGAAATGCTTAAGGTCTAATAGAGGTGGTGATTTTATTTCTGATGAATTTACTAACTATTATAATGAGCATGGCATCAAAAGATAGGTTTTTGCACCTAGAACAATGCAACAAAATGGGATTGCTAAAAGGAGAAACAGATCTATAGTGGATTGTGCAAGAACACTGATGATAGAAAATAATGTTGCACAAGTATACTGGAGAGAGGTAGTTAGTATAGCTGTATATGTCCTAAACTAAGTTCAATTAAAGAAAGACACAAACAAGACACCCTACGAGTTATGGTTTGGATACACACCGAGTGTAAGTTACTTCATAATTTTTGGTAGAAAATGTTTTATTCTGAAAGATGATAGGAATGGGAAATTTGACTCTAAAGGGGATGAAGGAATATTTCTTGGATATTCTATTAAAAGTAAAGCTTACAAGTGTTTGAATAAGGCCACTAATAAGATGATTGAAAGTGCTAATATTAGAGTTGATGAATTTTCTGATAAAAATGATGAAGAAAGCAATAAGGAGCTAGAAGACTATGGTAGATTTGCTTATGTTGAACATCCAAAGTACCTACCGAAGCCATAGGCTGAGTCAACTAAGCATTAGGAAAATAACATCGAGGAACAACAAAGGGAAACTGAGGATTAGGAAGAAGCTGTCAAGCAA
The DNA here is from genome assembly GCA_027943335.1 of Chamaecyparis obtusa. Classification (NCBI taxonomy): domain Eukaryota; kingdom Viridiplantae; phylum Streptophyta; class Pinopsida; order Cupressales; family Cupressaceae; genus Chamaecyparis; species Chamaecyparis obtusa. The sequence goes on from BSBK01003618.1 coordinate 2,178,328, forward strand.
GGAAATGAACCTGAACAAAATGAAGAACAAAGAAGAGATCAAGTGCTAGCAAGATTTGTTAGAAGACATCATCCTTAGAACCAAATCATTAGAGATAAGCAAGATGAGATACTGACAAGAAGTAAGGTAAGACAAAATGTATGCTTAGTTTGTGAGTTTGAACCGAAGAATGTTAAGGTTGCACTTGAGAATGATGCATGGATCAATGCTATGAATGAAGAGATTAAAAAAATTGAGAAAAACAAGACATAGACTTTAGTGCCTAGACTGAAAGATAAAAATATTATCGGTACTAAATGGATTTTCAGAAATAAGCTGAATGAAAATGGAGAGGTTACAAGGAACAAAGATAAACTTGTTTGCAAGGGATATGCACAAGAAGAAGGTATTGATTATGGTGAAACCTTTGCACCTGTTGCTAGACTAGAAGGAGTTTGTATGTTACTTGCATATGCTGCACATAAGAAATTCAAAGTCTATCAAATGGATGTTAAGTCAGCATTTCTGAATGGAATACTAGAAGAGGAGGTCTACATAGAACAACCAAGAGGGTTTTTTGATCTAAATCAGAAAGACATGGTATGTAGACTGCACAAAGATTTATATGGATTAAATAAAGCACCAAGAGCATGGTATGAAAGGTTACATACTTATCTTTTAAGTATTGGTTTTGTAAGAACTAGTGAAAACAATAATTTGTACATGAAAGAAGGATCCGATGATACTATTTTGATTGCTGAAATATTTGTGGATGACATAATTTTTGGAGGACAAGATCATATTTGTAAATCATTTGCTGATGAGATGAGAAAGGAATTTAAAATGTCAATATTTGGAGAGATTAAATTCTTTCTAGGCTTGTAGGTTATTCAGCAGAATGATGGAATTTTCATCACATAATCAAAGTACATAAAGGAAGTATTGAGAACATTTGGCATGGAAGATGCTAAACTAGTAGGAAAATTGATGGCCATAGGCTAAAAATTAACAAAAGATGATGAATCTATAGAGGTAAATCAGACATTGTACTGATCTATGATTGGTAAACTAATATATGTAGTACATAGTAGGCCTGATATTGCACATGTAGTGGAGATTGTTGCTAGATTTTCTTCCAATCCAAAGGATTTACATATGGTTGTAGTAAAAAAAATCTTGAGATACCTGAAGAAAACAAAGGATTATGGTTTATGGTATCCTAAGGAAAGAAAATTTGAACTAAGAGTTTACACCGATGCAGATTGGGCTAGAAATATAGATGACAGAAACAACACAACCAGAGGAGAATTTTTCTTTGCTGAAAGAATTGTAACTTGGACAAGTAAGAAACAACCTTGTATTTCTCAGTTTACTACTGAAGTAGAGTACATTGCTACTGCTACAAACTGTTCAAACATTGCTTATATCAAACAAGTGTTGGAAGGGATGAATGAGGTAATCACTGAGCCAGTGATTATATACTGTGACAACACTAGTGCAATAAATATTTCTAAGAATCTTGTAATGCATTCAAAGAAAAAGCATATTTCAATTAAGTATCACTACTTAAGATAAAAAGTACAGGAGAAGCAAGTAAAGCTAGAATATGTTACATTAAAGGAACAACTTGCTGATATTTTTACCAAGCCTCTACCGAAGGACACTTTTGAATACTTGAGGACTAGACTTGGGGTTCATCCCCTATCTACCAGTCACTAATGTGATCTAGAGGTTGCATCAACCTATTCTTATCAGAATATTATTCATGTTGATGCAACATAGCTCACACTTTGGATCATGTCTAAGGTTGTGAATGATTTGAGGAGCTAGAACAAATATTTGCATATCAGTATATAGAGATACATTGTCTTCACTGAAAAATAGAGAGTTACTTGGCTATTGTAGAGCTGTATATTTTATGTTTTTCTTTGGCATTTTTGTCAAAGGGAGAGATAAAAATTATGAGAGATAAACATAAATAATCTAAGAAATTTAGGGAGAGATTTGAAGATTTGTTATTGAGAACAGAAGGAATCTGAGAGCTGAAAAGATCAAATCCACAGAGGAGAGTTTGCACTTGTAATGTTGTTATGTAACATAGTGATTAAACAAATTAAATATCAAGCTAGGGAGAGCTAATGTTGTTATGTAACTTGTGAATGAGTTGGCGAAAAGACCGATAATTAATGAGGCACCTTATCACATGTATAATTATTTGTATTCTAGATTGTTCATTTAGATTTTCATTCTATGTCTTCATTTTGAAGCTCTTTGTGTAAACAAGGGGTGATATAAAATTAGAGTTGAATCCATTGTCTATGATCGATGGAAGAGTGATGAAGATCTATGGAATGATCTTTCTGGTGGGGGCCTTAACCCTTTCATTGAGAGGATTCATGGGAGTGATTTGTAGGTCATAAAAGATTTTATGGATAGCTGGGATGATGGTGTGTTGAAAGATTTTGGCATTGAATTGGAGATTTTAGAGGAATTGATTGATAAATTTTTGTAAACCTTCATTGAAGGAAGAAACATCTTTAGAGAAAAGAAGAGCATTGATGAAGCGTTATTTATCTTCTTCATTGGAAATGAGAGAGATAAAATTAAGAGAAACTTGGAAGGTGGTTATGACAAGGGGTCCTTTCCCTCCCTCTAGGATAAAAGAATCGAAGTGATCATGAGGTATGTAATAAGGAGCCATATATGTCCCCCCTTTAGTATGGAAAAATAGGATTGCTTAGACATCTTAAGGAAAATAGGAACAAAGATAAATCACCTTTAACGCCAAGGAGGTATCCCATAAGCAACACCTAGTCCAAGCCAAAGAGTTCACAACTCCTATGAGGTCAAGGAAGGGATGAATGCAAAGACATATAGTGAAACAAGTGTAAAGGGATTATTTTGAAGGATGATGAAATTTTTAAAATCATCATTGACCAATAGAAGGAAAGAATTCACACCTTCCCCATTGCTAGGTAAAGGGATTCTTAATGAAGGATGACACACTTTTAGCCCCTAAGTAAGGTATTTGTTTACCAAGGATACCTAATTGCAAATATTGAATAGATTATGATAAAAGATACATACATCCTGTATAAGATAGAATATTTAATATAAACCAACAATTTTACATAAGATTGAATATCAAAAGGTAATAAAATTCCACATAAACAAGGGAAAAGTTAATCCTTAATAAATGGATGAGAGATTGATATACTACCCTTTCCCCCAAGTGTAGAATCAAGAATGGTATTTACGAGGGACTATTATTTTTCTCACAACGTATGATCACACCTAAAATTGTACTGGTACCATGAATGAAAATTCATCTCCAATGGAGAGGCTAACAATGTCACATAGTGTGGAGAAACATAATAGGAACTTAAATGTTATACAAAGTAATCATAATTAAAAATTGACTCATTGTGACATGTTCTGTCAATGATATCATAATCAATGAGTTTCTAAATTTTGTAATGCAAAACTTAACATTCATTTGTATGATGTTCATCATATCGATGATACATGCAAAAGGAAATATTTGAAAGGTTTTGACTATGCTTCTCCTTTCATGTAGGTAGACTAATCAAATTAGCATGAAGAAGGTTAGGAAAAATGATTTCTTGATTAATGGTAGCATAGAAGAAATGTTAGATGATAAAAGAGGGGATGTGGAAAAAGGAGGAGGTTTGATATTGAACACTTCCAGAGGTTTCTCATGATTTTCAAGTCTTTTTTGCACACATCCAAAACTACATTGGATATTATGAGTTGAAATGTTAGGAGAAATGGGTTGAAAAAATGACACAATAAGTATATCAAAATTAGGAACTTTGTATTCACCCACAAAAGATACCAATGTAAATTCTAATGACCCCAAATCATCTTATAAAAGAGAAGTATCTCTAGGAGGAGAAGATATGTTTTGTTGAAATGTTATAGGAATAGATGAAGAATCATGTTTAGTTCATAAGAAACTTTGTGATTTATCATCAATGAAAAGGGTATACATGATATTTAAATATAGATGTACTTCACCTTGTCATGAAGCGTTGAAGGAAAAATGTGTATGGGATATATCCATAGTCATCCTAAGATAAGGTTATAATTAAGAGCACCAGGCATGACATGAATAGGTATGAGTAAAATAATAGGACCTACTTTAAAAAGTAAGGTGATAATACCCAAAGCTTGTTTAGAAATATTATTAAAGCCAATGATAGGAATATAATAGGTTTAATTAATGAATTATCCACCTTAATTTATGCAACAAATCAATGCTACACACATTAAGACTAGATATATTATCAACTAAAGGTTTTTGAATAAGATTACCATTGATAAGAAAAACAACCATAAGAGAATCATGTTGATCTTGAATTTCCTAAAGAGGCTACTCATCTTGAGAAAAAACAAATTGAGCTTTTTTATTGGTTGAACATCCATGTATTCCAATATGGAAGTTATTTTATCTTGCACAAGAGGTGTGACAATTATGTTTTTGAAGGATTTTTGTAATGCTTCATGATATGTAGGTGAGGTTTTAAGAAGCTCACAAAGAGAGATCTTGGAAGGACTCACACATAGTGGTTCTACTAAATCATATTCTTTTTCAAGACTTTGAGAAAGATAAGCCATAGGAGGAAGCATTGGTTGAGACGTAGGAAGATGAAGAACAACTAAAATTGTACGTTGTCTATTATTTATTGTGTTATAAGTGTGAAAAATCATATGATAATCAGGTTACTAAGAACCTTTCACAACAATGATTGGTTTATTTTGAGGTGTAGGGTTATCTTGATGAAGATAGAAAAAAACCTTAGGATTTCTATTACCCAAAAAATTCACAACATTAACTTGATTGAGCTCTTGATTGTTCAAATTGTTATTGCTAGGAGGGAGAGCATCCAAGAAAGTAGTAATGATATTATTCACTTCTTCCAAGGCATCCTCATGAGTAGGATAATCTTTAGAATGGGGATTATGGTTTTCCATCAATGCTTCATCTCTAAAAGGGATATCATTTAAAGAAGGTAAGGTGATATTAAGAAAGGTATTTATAATATCTAGCCCTCTTTCTCCAAAATATCCTCATAAAAGGGGTACATAATAGGAGAAAAAACAACATCATGCATTAATAGGTCATATCTAGAGGGACTAGAAGAAATATTAACCACAATATCATCCTCTTTTATCAAGGATTCTTCATGAGGGAGATAATAATCAACATCATTGTCCAGTGGTTCATCCAAAATAGGGAGATCATTGTAAGTATAATTAGAACAAACTTTAGGAGAGGGATATGTATAATTAAATAAATACTCAATCATAAAGGAGAAGTTATGGAAATGAATAGGATAGTAATTAACAACTTTCACCAAGGTATTCTCATGGGAGAGGCACATATCAAGAGAAGATCTAACATCAATCTTCAACACATATACCCAAATGGAGAGGTCATTGAGAGAAGAGTTAAAAGAATATTCTTTCACTGATATGTCATCATGGATAGGAGGGTCCTTAGGAAAGGGATAAAGTGATAAAAAATAGGCTAAGCCACTATCATCTTGAGATAATGTATCTTGAGATAATGTATGGATTATTAAACTAATCTAAAATGAAAACATGATAAAAATGCATGAAACAATATTGAATTTTTTTTTGTTTTTTTTTAATGAAAACACATAAAATGAAACAATGCAATGCATACCAAATCAAAAGCAAAAAATTTGAGCCCATTTTGGGAGGTATATAATGTTTCAAATGTTCTATTCTTGGTACTTTTGATTGGAATTTTCAAGGTCTCTCTAGCAGCTCTTGATCTTCCTGGAAAAGTTCTGATAGTTGCGCAGCTTGTTCTTGTACATAGAAAAATAGGGAATAAGGTTGTGGAAATAGGACTTCCTTCATCAAAACCTTGTTTAGGAATCAACCTTGAAAATATAATGATATTGCATAAAGGAAAGATGAAATAGAAGCTAGATTTAAATCTTTTATTACCTCTTGCCTTGATGATGCAATGTCTCTTTTGATGCAATCGTACAAGTGAAGCAATGCAATAAATTTAAGTCCGTAAAACCACAAAAGGAAATCATGAAAGATAATCCATGTGTAATGGATTTTATAATTTTCCACACTTCTTGATGAAGAAGAAGAATGCTTTGAAGACTTGAAGACTTGGATGCCTGAAGACCTTGAGAATTCTTGGATGCAAAATTTTAGAAGAGAGATTGAATTCCAATTTCTTGATTGCTTCTTGATAATGTTGGGTTTCAAAATGAGGAGAGATAAGGTGTTTACAAACCTCATCCTAAATTTCAAGACCAAAAAATAATCCAGTCGACCATAGGATCTAATTTTCCAATAAAACCTTGACATAGGGCTCCGAGCCAAAATTGGGATAAAATATGCAGTAACAAAACATTTTAAATGTTCTATTTACAGGTACAAAACATTTGAAATATTTTGTGCCTAGAAAAATAAACTCAAATTTGAACTGGATGTCAGGATGATAAGGTAGATTCTAGATTAGAAGGTATAATTAATTTTGAGATTTGGAAAAGGTAAAAAGGCCACAAACGGTAATATAGGGCTTATGTAGGCTAATAAATGATTGAAGAGGAGAAATAATTAAGGATCACACTTATAAATAAGATCTAACATCAAGTTTTAAGGAAATTGAATCAACATAGGTGATATAATATTAATTTAAACGTCTAATAAGCATTAAGATCTAGTGTGAAATCAATGTAGAAAACCATACATACTAAAATAGGATGAAAATGAGTATCTAATGATAAATGATAAATTTTTAGGACAACACAACTTTATGCATCCAAAAAACATTTTTTTAATAATTTAAATAGAAAAATCAAACGAATGAAGGATTCATTCATCTCATTGGTGACTAAAGAGAAAATACATGCAATAATCATATCCTTATGTCCAATAGGAGGTTGATCTTCAGTAAAGAGAGAAAAATGGTACTGTGTAGCCTTACAAGACAATGCATGTAGAGAAGACAAATAAATTCCTTATGAGTTAACCAAATAGGAAATATAACTCCTATTCCAATGCGCTTGTACATAATTATGGAAAAAAATCATGTTCCTATCACCTTTGTAAAGCCAATCAATTTGAGTATCTTTCTCTGAAGAATTCCCTCACAAATTTCACTTGAGACTTATCTCTACCTAAATCCTCTAAGTAACCATAATCCCAAATTTGGTGACTGATAACATCAAGGCATGCTTTAACATTCCTCTTCATAGAGGGTGATCCCACAATACTAAGTTATAATTTTTGACCAAGTTTGACATTAAAATCAACATTTTGCAATAAATATTCACTTCATAATACATATAGTAGCTAAACCATTAAGAATTTGAGGATGAAGTAAACTGATCATTTGTGAGATTTTTCTGGTAGATTATATATATATATATATATATATATATATATATATATATATATATATATATATATATATATATATATATATATATATATATATATATATATATATATATATATATATATATATATATATATATATATATATATATATATATATATATATGTGTGTGTGTGTGTGTGTGTGTGTGTGTGTGTGTGTGTGTGTGTAATATTTACTATGTAATGCATAATATTTTTTCATAGAAAAAATAAAATTCTAACTTTAAAACATAGATTTATCGCATCATTATCTAGGGTATGAATATATTTTCAAAATTTGTTGTTTCATATATTTTTTAAGTTGTACAATAAGTGTAATATGAACTAAGGTGTATTTCATCATTCATAACTCTTTTTTAATGCATTTGAATTAACTTCTTTTTGTGTTGAACTGAGATGCATTTGATCCCACAAAAGATAATGTCAAAGTAGTTTTTTGTCATAAAAATTTAGGATATGTCACAAAAAAAAAATATTTAAATGAATTCATTTTCCAAAAGCTAATGTCAAAGTGATTTTTAGTCTGCATTTTGATAGGTGCAAAGGAGATCCCATTGTAGATATATTTAATATTAGAGAGTTTCTATCAAAGAGAGTTTGATCTAAGAATTAATTCCTTCAAATGTGACCTATTAAGCCTTAAATGATTATATTTTCTTAAGATAATGCGATTTCAACAAATATGAGGATTTTCAAAAAAAGTGTAACCCAATATTGTGGGATCACCCTAGCATGAAAGTTACCATAGCATAATCTATCCCATCTTTTAAGCTAAAATTTAATGTAAACTTAAATTTCTTAACAAAGGAATACATAGTAGTACCATAGGAAGAGACACCATCTCTCCACCATAGGGCCATTAAATCATGATAGGAAGATTCATGAAGCCACATCATGAGTTGAACCTTAAAAGGATGGTTCTTAGGAAATCTAAAAGAAGTTGCTAAAATATTACTTGACCAATGAGTAGAACCCCTCTGGTCAACGGTCTCAGAACTTGTATCAAACTACCACCCACCTAAAAGTAGAATGCTAAAATTATTTTTGACCATTCATAAGTAGGATTCTCTTTAAATTGTCTATTTGTCCAAGCATATACATGCCATAAAACACTTTGATATCAATTAAATCAAGGAGGTCCATATTCTCACAAAAAGGATAATAAGGACCCAACCTATTCAACCCCCATTTTCTCCTCTAGTCTTAACACTAAATTAAAATCAATAGCTAAAACCCAAGGAAGATATGAAAAAAATGATCTAACATACCTTATATGATACCAAAGTAGTGTTTTCTTGTAGATATTAATTGGAGAATACACATTTGTAACTAAATTAATCTCCCTAGATATCAAAGTAGAGGCTACCACAAAAATAGTAGAATGACTAGAGATCCACCAAACTTGAGCAATATTTCTCAAGTCCCAAAAAAGAGCATGATCTTCAAATCAACCTAGGGAACCATTGCATTGACAATTTGACCAAAACACCAAATACTAGAAGTATACTAAAACATGCTATCAATTAAATATTTAGTCCCCTAGATGCAAATGATATCCAAAGAATGAACTACAACCAAATCATGAATAACCTTTTATTGAGGGATGCTATTCAAATCCCTTACATTCCAAGAGAGAATAATCATTAAATTAAGCATCAATGGGTTTTACTGACCTAGATTCCATTAATAGTTTCCTGACCAATTTAATCTTCTCTCAATCATTCTTGTAGCTAGCTTTAGAAGAATTCTCAAAAGGACCTATCTAAGGGGGGCATTAATATGAACCCAAAAATTGAGAAGAACCTTTTCCTTTACCAAATTCTGACACCTCCTTAGCCAAATCCACCAAAAAAATAACATCATGTAGAACTCTAAAATCACTTCGATCTCTCTAATAAAGACCACTAGGAGGCACTTGGGATTTTGATGGCCTTGCAAAGATTGAGAATCTTAAATAGTCCCTTACCCCTGTACATCATCTATACTTATAAAATTTTCTAGGTAGAAGTCACATAAACTATAATCCCTTCTTTCAAGGCCAAAGTTTCCAACACCTCAAAATGCTTAAAGTTGTCATCATTATGCCCATCCCTATAAGACCTACTATGTCTCCTCCCCTTAGCTTTAGGCTTAGTAGGATTACAACCATCCTTATTAGGACCACCATCTATCATAGGGGCTTATCCTTTTCCCCTTTGTCCACTTTTGGAGTTGTGAAGGGAGGAGAATTAAGTACTAGTCCTAGCAAATTTATTTTTCCTGCAACATTTCCATTAAAAGTGTCCATACTTACGACATATATAATGCCAAAAAGGAAGAGTCTCATAATCTAAATTTTAACCTAAGATGAAGATCCTCGATAAATATCCACAGAATTTGTCAAGGGTTAACTTAAGGGACATTGTTAACTCTAATTGATGGTGATGTTTATGAAAACTGATACAGATCAGAGGTATACAAGATTGTAGAAGGATTAGATAAGTTGTTATTTTTTCATTGATGTTGAACAATTGATTTTTGGTTTATATTGAGTTTCCATATCATTCAAATTATGATATAAGTTGAGTGAGTTAAGAAAAAGAGGAAGTAAAAAGTTATAAAGATTGAAGAGCTTAATTGGAAAAATAATACAGATTAGACAATGATAAGGTAATAATGGTAAGTTATTTTCTACTTTACATTTGATTATATCAAGTTGGTAAAGGAGATTAGACAAGTAAGAAAAGAGTAAAGTTGAAAAAGAAAAGAAAATAGTTTGGTTATCGAGTAGGAAAATGCCATTCGATAAAAGGAAAGTAAGTTTTGGTAAAGTGAAAGAAGTTCAAGACACCAAGTATACAAAGTTAGTTACCGAGCGAAGAAAATAGAATTTCAGTTGAAGGAAAAGGAGTTAGGCTCCAAGAAAGGAACTTAAATTAAATACAAGGATCATAACAACATTTAATGATGAGCCATAATGATCTGGGAAGATTCCAAGGATGAGGAAAAGTTAATTAAAGAGATCTACGATCAAGAAAATCCAAGGTGATGATCTATGGTATAGATCTAAGTGGAAAAAAGTGAAGGTGCAAGTTCTAAGAAATGTTCAAGTTCTGAGGTGATGATAAAATGTTTTACTAAGTTCTAAATTCATTAAATTAGTTCAAGAGAATGATCTAACGGTTGAGAATACACAAAGGAAAATGTAATAAAGGAGATTAAGAGGCAAAACATAGTCTATATAAAGGATGAAAATTGAATGAGATAAAAGTTGGCAAAGTTGAAGGGTGGATGTGTAACCGACTAATGCAGTGAAGAAGAAAAAGGTTGAAATCTGAGTCTATAAGAAGAAATTGATGAGCTATTGAGGCTAGTGGAAAGTGATGGAATGAAGTGAAGACAAAGATTGCATAAGGGATATGATGAAGAAAGAGATAGTTGTAGATTTACAGATCAATTTGTATACTGTTGCTTATTAACATTTGTAGAAGAAAAATCTCTTAACCGAGTGGACTTAACAATATTATTATAAAACCTTGAGAGAGGTGACATTCTAGAAGAGTGTTTAAAGAAATTTAACTAGGCCCTTCCTAACATGGTGAAGATCCTAATAGATTCAAGGAAAATCCCGTGACAGGGTCACATTTAACAATGTGCATTGTAATCTTTAACAAGATTGGCTTTTAACTGAACATACTTCAGAAGAGTATTTCTTTGACGGGTGACAATTCCCACAGTAGTTTTTCCCAAATTGGGTTTCCACTTTAAATACTGGTTTTATATAAGTTGAATGTTTATTGTGCATGTTATTGTTGATTGATAAGTTAATTTACTATTATCGGTTAATACTAACATTTTTATTTTTGAGTTATTATTGAGTTAAATCAGAGTTAAAGTTTTAAGGTTTAAAGAATCATTGATTACTGATTCACCCCCTTTTAGTAATCCAACACAAATATAGGGTAAGTGCAAGAAGTTGGGTTCTTATCCGGCGTAAGTCTTATGGAATTGGAAAATGCCACTAGAAACAAGCAACCATTTAAAAAAAATAGGCACCTGATTTAGCTTTGGACGCCCAATCTAAAATTAAAAAAATGGGAACCCATTTCAAAATAGGTACATGTTTCTTTTTAAAAAAAAATTATGACCAGAAATGCATTTTTACACACCGATTTATTTTTATATGGAATAGGTGCCCATTTTTTGAATTTTAAATAATGGACACCCATTTCTTAAGGCATGAATGGGAAACACACATCCGCCTTGGATATCAATTCAAAATAGTCTTGGTGGAACCAAGCCTATGCCTTGACCTCCAAAAATTTGGTTAAGGCACTGTAATGCAAGATTTTTACCTTGTAATTTTTTGAGGGCCTTCCTAATCGTATTTTTTGAAGAAACAAAAACACATTAGAGTGCTTACTGTCCTAAATTTAAAAATATAAATTTCATATTGATATGATTATTTTAACTATTTTTGCATTATTTATTAATTAAAAGTGGTACCTAAATGTAAAATAGCGAGGTTCACTAAAAATTTGATAACTTTTTTATTTTTAGGTTTTTTTTGAAAAATAAATTAGATGACATCAATCTACATACAATTATCTTAAAGATAAAAAAAGAATAATTTTGAAAAAATATGGAATTTTCATCAAATTATGGTGGTCGTACACCAAAGGTTTTGAAAATGTACTTTATAGTCAATTAAAAATTAATTAAAAACTATTCAATAAAAAAATAAGAAAAAATATTCTCATCAATCTTTGGTGTCTTAGGTATATTTCCCCAGAAGGATTTACAAAAATTCATTTATTTAGGTCAAATATGGTGGTCGTACATGGCTATGGTATGGTCCTGAAATAGGCATTTTGAAAAGGTAGTTTTTAAACATTCCTACTAAAAAGAAATTTAATCCATGTGGGTACTTAAATAAATTACATATTTGAAAAGTAGACTCTGAGAACTACATTTTCTTTTGCTAAGGTTTTTTGAGATTCAATATTTAGGTGCCTCAAATTTAGACATCAATTGATAGGAAATTTGAAAAATAGGGAAAACACTTCCACTTTTTGCCCAAAAGTGGGACTCAACTTCTTGCAGCCACCCACAAGAAAAAAATAATTACCTTTTAATCAATGGTTTGTTGAGCTGATGTAGCTGAGTTCCCAAGTAGAGTAACAATCCTTCACAAAATATCCTCTCTCTAAAAATTGAATAGAAGTTGCAAGAGATGAATCTAGATAAGAAACCTCAAGGGAATTTCTTCAATTGAATTGAAACCCACATGCCAAGGATTAATGAATAAACCAACATGATTGTAAAAGTAGGACCCTACCTAAAAACCATGATTCCTATTAGCCATACTAGAAAAAAACACCATGAAATGACTATTTTGGAGCTAACATAATCTCCATATCACCCATAACCTTCCAAGAACCAAGAGTCCAGAATTCCAACAATAACAGAGAGATAAAGATCCCAAGAAATTCATAAATTAAAGCATGGTTTCTCAATAAGAGATATTTTCCATAACCGATTTAAAGAAATGACCAAAATCAAATGATCTAGCTCTTTAACAAACAACCATTTGTTGTCATGTCCCCTTTTCAAATAATTAAAATTAATATTTTTAGCTAAGGCTAGCGGGGTCAAAAAGTAAAGTTTCGGGAAAAGGGGCTAATCTTTGGAAACCAATGGATTAATAAATGTTAAATATTATTCAAATGTGTCTTATTCACCCCTCTTGATCGTGAGTTAGGGTTATGCCCTCTTTTAAAGGGGTTTGGAGGCATTTCAGGCTCATTCTAGAACTTGATTTTTGCTCATTGCTTTGTTGTTCTTCAGAGGCTGCCAAACTTGTGGAGAAGGAGACCCAAAGATGGGAGTTTGTAGGTTTCTAGGAAGGATAAGGATGGGAGTTTGAGGCCATTCCATGTGTAAGCTCATGCAGAGTTTGCCCTTGTGCTGAATAGTGCAGATTTGTGAGTTTTTAGGTGTGTTTTGTAAGAGTTTGGTGTTTCCAGTTGAGATTTTCATATTAGTTTGGGTTGTTGCTGTATTGCAGCCATTTTTTGTTAAAATAGAGTTTAATATATGTCTTGGGTCATGATTCTATAGTTGTGTTAGATTGTTAGTGTTTTATGGTGTTTTCTGGGCTATTTTGTGTTGTTTTTGGAGCTCGATGAGAATTGTATTTGTTCTCCATTTTGGAGATGTTGTGTAAAATATTTGCAAATTTGGTGTCATTTTGGAGGCCATTATGCTGGCAAAATTTTAGTAAAAATGTCTATTTTCAAATTTATTAATAATATGTGAAGTTGTGAAGTTTTTGGCACTATTTCAGGCATACCCGATTTGGGTATTTTTGAGAAATTGCATAATATTTTGAAGTGTTGATTGTTTGATTTAAGAATCTGATTAGAGACTTTAAATATGATAAAAAATAAAAAAGGGGAAATTTCAGTGGTATCAGATCTATGATCTTGCTAGCTTGAGGGTTTGTAGAAGTTTGCATGCAACTAAGTGAAAGAGAAAAGAGATATTTGCAGCGAGAAAAGAATAAAGAAATTTTGATCAAACCTCCAGTTGGAAATAAAAGTACAAAATCCAAGGAAGGAACAAGAATGGCTGACCTAGATGAGATGGAAAAAAAATTCTTCCAGGACATCGAGAACACTCAAAATCAAACAGTGGATAGTTTGGCAGAAACTAGAGAGGCTTTGCAGTTATTGATAGAAAAAATCCAAGGAGTGGTATCTACTAATGAGAGAGGGAGCACTTCAGAGGAGCCAATAAATTTGAAACCCACACCCTCTAAATAAAAAAAAACTAGTTTCTTGCTTGCAGATGAGCCATCGGTACCAAATCCATCCCTTAATCCTATGGAAGAGGTTATAGGTAACTTGATTGTATTAAGGGATACTTACAATGGCTTAGATGATGACATTCACAGTTCGGTACCTTTCAGAGAATATGTGGATATGATGAACACTTTGATGCCCAAGAAAGAGTATAGGAGGAAGTAGGACATAAGTGGAAGAGAGCTCAAAAATAAAATAAGCAAGTTTACAGCACCTAGTTTTGATGGAACAAATAAAATTTCTGCTAGAGCATGGCTACAAAAATTACAGACCTTCTTCACACTTAATCCCATGAAGGAGAGTGATTTCATTCAATTTGCAAGTCTACACTTGGAAGATGCAGCCTATGATTAGTGGTATCATGGAATGACTACTCAAGGTCATGATTAGGTAACTACATTTGATGATTTTAGTCAAAGAGTGATAGATAGATTTGATCTCAAGGATGAGGAAGAATATTTTAAAGAATTGTCAAAGTTGAGACAAACCAAATCAGTTAATGAGTATGTAGAAAAATTTCAAAAAGTGATTGTTATGGTACCTGATATGAGTAAAAAGAGGATTATTTATCTTTTTCTTGATGGTTTGGATGATTCTGTTAAGGGTTTGGTTAAGGCTTTCTCACCCTCAACCCTATAGGAAGCTATCAAAAGAAGTTTGCAGCTTGACACTTGTGTGCCTTGAAAATAGTCACTAATAAAAAAAACCCTGAATCTTTGGCAACATAAGGGAAATTTTCAGAAAAAGACTTTTCTAGCACCACCACCAAAGACCGTGACAAATTCAGCAAAAAAGAAGGTAGATGAAAAGACTAGGAGTGAACTATGAAGGAAAAAGATTTGTTTCACTTGTAGAGAGCCATGGGTTCTAGGACACATATGTTTGGGGAAAGGTCAAGTGCACTATAGTGAGATTGCTTCAGAATCTAATTTAGATGAGCATGAGGAATTTCATGACACTAAGGAGGAGGAAGAAGAAGAGAAAGAAAAAGAAATCAGCAAGGATGACACTTTGGCAGCATTATCAAGAGTCCCAAGATACCATCCCTTTCAAATTCAAGGGGTACTAGGAGGGCAAAGGTTGACAGTTCTTCTTAATAGTGGGGAAACTCATAACTTTATTGATGAGGTATTTGTAATGAAAAAGGGCTTAAAGTAGAAGATTTTGAGGGATTCAATGTTACTGTAGCTGATGGATTCACGACGCCTTGCACACGGGTGGTGAAACAACTCAAGATGACTTTAGGAGATTATGAGCTATGTAATGAATTCCATGTTTTTGGCATTGGGGAAACAGATCTTGTATTGGGTGTTCAATGGTTGCACTCTATTGGAGGCTATTACATGAACCATCAAACTCTGGAGTTCAATTTTCATTCCAATGGGAAAGAAGTCTTATTGAGAGGCTTATCGAATGGAGCACCTAGAGTGGTCATTGGAAAGAGGATAGAGAGGTCTTTTTGAAGAGGACAAGTAGCATGGGCAGAAAAAGTCATAATTCACCCAACAAGCTCTTCAAATAATCAAGGTAATTTCCATTTTGAAATTCAAAATGTTCTTGATAAGCATAGTATAGTTTTCAATGATTTTCCTCCAGGATTACCGCCAGATAGAGGTTTTGAGCATGTTATAGAGTTAGAATAGGGTGCCAAACCAGTTATAATCACTCCATACCACCATCTAAGAGGTTACAAGGAAGAAATAGAAAAAACTATTAAGTAACTCCTACACATGGGATTCATAAGGCCTAGCTCTAGTCCATTTGCATCATCTGTGGTACTTATCAAGAAAAAAGATGGTACAATGAGAATGTGTATAGACTACAGGGCTCTAAATAAGAAGACCATCAAAAATAGGTATTCCATACCACTTGTAGATGAACTCATTGATGAGTTACATGGCGTTGTATACTTCTCAAAAATTGACTTAAGATCAAGTTACCATAAAATCCGCATGAGGAAGGAAGATGTGGAAAAGACTGCTTTCAGATGTCACTATGGGCACTTTGAATTTTTTGTTATGCCATTTGGCCTCACTAATGCACTAGCAACGTTCCAATCTTGTATGAATAAGGTATTCAGAAAGCATCTTCAAAAAAATTATTTTGGTATTCTTTGATGATATCTTGATTTACAGTAAAACATGGAAAGAGAATCTAGAGCACATAGACATTGTTTTGGGAATCTTGGAGCAGCAATCCTTGTATGCTAAGATATCTAAATGTGAGTTTGGTTTGACGGAGATCCTATATTTGGGACATATTATAAGTTCTAAAGGAGTACAGGTTGATCAAAAAAAAATTTAGGCAATTTTGGATTGGCCTCCACCTACTAATCTTACATAGTTGAGAAGTTTCTTTGGGTTGTGTAGCTACTATAGGAGGTTTGTCAAGGGATTTTCTCAGCTTGCTGCCCCCTTCACTAATTTGACAAAGAAATGAGCCTTTATTTGGAGAGAAGAGGCACAAATTTTTTTTGATAAGCTTAGGGAGGTAATGAAATGTCCCCTTTCTAATTTTTTTTTATATCATAGTTAAAGCCTCTAATCAGATTCTTAAATCAAACAATCAACACTTCAAAAGATTATGCAATTTCTTAAAATACATAAATCGGGTATGCCCGAAATAGTGCCAAAAACTTCACAACTTCACATATTATTAATAAATCTAAAAATAGATATTTTTACTGAAATTTTTCCAGCATAACGGCCTACAAAATGAAACTTCCAGATCTGCAAATAATTTAACACAACAACTAAAAAACAAAGAACAAATACAATGCTCATCGGGCTCCAAAAACAACACAAAATAGCCCGAAAAACACTGTAAAACACTAAAAATCTAACACAGTTGTAGAATCATGATCCAAGGCATATATTAAACTCTATTTTAATAGAAAAATAGCTGCAATACAACAACAACCCAAATTGATATGAAAAGCTCAACTGGAAACACCAAACTCTTACAAAACACACCCGAAAACTCACACATCTATACTATTCAGCACAAGGGAAAACCCTGCATGAGATTGCACATGGAATGGAATCAAAATATCATCCTTAGCCTTCCTAGAAACCTAAAAAATCCCATCTTTGGGTCTCCTTCTCCACAGGTTTTGCAGCCTCTGAAGAACAACAAAGCAATGAGCAAAAATCAAGTTCTAGAATGAGCTCGAAATGCCTCCAAACCCCTTAAAAAGAGGGCATAACCCTAAATCAAAATCAAGAGGGGTGGAAAAGACATATTTTAACAATATTTAACATTTATTAATCCATGGGTTTCCAAAGATTAACCCCTTTTCCCAAAACTTTACTTTTTGACCCTGCCAGCCTTAGTAAAAATTATTAATTTTAATTATCTTGAAAATGGGACATGACAAATCCTCCCTCCCAAATATTGCTTGTCCTCAAGAAATGAAGGTTGGGATGCTCAAGAGTATGTGTTCCTTCCCAAGTTTCATCCTCCAATGGTAATCCTTTCCATTTGACCAAATGCTCCGTGATGCTCCTATTTCTCAATCTTTTCTCTCTTGTATCCAAAACCTCTTCTGGTATTAAGACTGATTTCCCTTCATCATCAAGAGGTGGTAATTCTGTAGATATGATGGTTTTCTGGCCTAGAACCTTCTTTAGGAAAGAAAAATGGAAAATATTATGTATTTTGTTGTTTGGTGGGAGCTCCAATTCATAAGCTACCTCTCCTATCTTCCTAATGATCTTATAAGGCCCATAGAACCTTGGCTTGAGCTTCTCTGCCCCACTCCTCTTCAAGGTGCTTTTCTTATATGGATGCAACCTAAAAAATACCAAATCTCCCACCTCAAAAGATCTTTCAGTCTTTTTTCTATCAGCGTACAACTTCTGTTGATTTTGTGCATTTTGTAGATTATCCTTGAGGGATCTTAGTATGTCTTCGCTTTGCTTAATGAAATCACTTGCTGCATGTAATCTGCTATCTAAAAGTACTAGATCAATAAAGGAAAGGGCATCATAACCATAGAGAGCACAAAAATGAGGCATACCAATAGACATGTGATGAGATGTATTGTAACAATACTCCCCTAGGTGCAACCATTTCACCCAAGTATGTTGTTGATTTGACACATAGTTCCTCAAATATCCCTCTATCCATTTATTAACTATTTTTGTTTGTCCATCTTATTGAGGGTGATAGCTAGTACTAGGAGTGAGTTCAATTCCTACCAAATGAAAGAGCTCCTTCCAAAAATAGCTAAGGAATCTACTGTCTCAATCACTGACAATATTTCTAGGCAAGCCATGTAACCTAAAATTTTTCTTGAAGAACAATTCTGCCACTTGTGATGCCTTGAAATCATATGTGATGGGAAATAAATGTGCATACTTAGTTAGTCTATCTACCACCACATATATGCAATCCTTACCTTGAACCTTAAGCAACCCAATGATGAAGTCCATGGAAATACTTTCCCATTTTTGTTCAGGAATAAGAAGTGGCCACAACAACCCTGCAGGAAAAATTTTCTCACTCTTGTTTTGTTGGCATACCATGCATTCCTTAATGTGTTTAAGGAGATCCTCCTTCATACCCTTCCATGCAAACCACTCTTGAATTTTCCTATATGTCTTGAAGTATCCTTGATGACCAACCAAAGGTGTGTCATGAAAGGCCCTCAATATCCTTTCCTTAGTCTTTGATCCTGGCACTAAGAATATCCTGTTCTTGTAATAAATCAGCTCATCAACAACCTTGTACCTATTATCATCCACTAAATTATCCAAAATCTTGGTGGCAAAGGAATCTTTAGCATATTCTAAGATTATGGAGACTTTCCAATCAACAAAGATAGATGTTAAGGAACAAAAGGTGGGATTCCTTGAGAGAGCATCAACAACCACATTATTCTTTTCTTTCACATATTCAATATTAAAATCATAAGCTTGCAATTTACTTACCCATTTTTGTTGATGATCATTCAAATCCCTTTGGTTCAGGAAGAACTTGAGGCTATTATGGTTTGTCTTTACAATGAATCTCCCACATACCAAATATTGTCTAAACTTATAAAGTGCATGCATGATTACCAACATTTCCTTATCATAGATGGAATAAAATTTTTCTGATTGATTTATTTTTCTACTCCCAAATGCTATTGGATATCCCCTTTGAGTTAGAAAAGCCCCTATACCTTCTCCAAAAGCATCACATTCAACAATAAAAGGTAAAGAGAAATTTGGAATTGCAAGCACAGGGCATGAACTCATTACCTTCTTAAGCTTATCAAATGTTTTTTGTGCCTCTTTTGTCCAAATAAAGGCTCCTTTCTTTGTCAAATCAGTCAAGGGGGTAGGAAGATGAGAAAATCCCTTGACAAACCTCCTATAGTAGCTACATAATTTGAAGAAACCTATCAACTGTGTAAGATTAGTAGGTGGAGGCCAATCCAAAATTGCCTGAATTTTTTGTTGATCAACCACTACTCCTTTACAACTTACAATATGTCCCAAATATAGGATCTCAGTCAAACCAAACTCACATTTAGATAACTTAGCATATAAGGATTGCTGCTCCAAGATTCCTAAAATAGTGTCTATGTGCTCTAGATGCTCTTTCCATGTTTTACTGTAAATCAAGATATCATCAAAGAGCACCAAAATAAAATTTCGAATATGTTTGCTGAATACCTTATTCATACAAGATTGGAATGTTGCTGGTGAATTAGTAAGGCCAAATGGCATAACAAGAAATTCAAAGTGCCCATAGTGACATCTGAAAGCAGTCTTTTCCACATCTTCCCTCCTCATGCAGATTTGATGGTAACATGATCTTAAGTCAATTTTTGAGAAGTATACAACACCATGTAACTCATCAATGAGTTCATCTATGTGTGGTATGAGATACCTATTTTTGATGGTCTTCTTGTTTAGAGCCATGTAGTCTATACACCTTCTCATTGTACCATCCTTTTTCTTGACAATTATAATAGATGATGCAAATGGACTAGAGCTAGGCCTTATGAATCCCATGTCTAGGAGTTCCTTAATAGTGTTTTCTATTTCTTCCTTGTAACCTCTTGGATGGCGGTATGGAATGGTTATAACTGGTTTGGCACCCTATTCTAACTCTATAACATGCTCAAAACCTCTATCTGGTGGTAATCCCATAGGAAAATTATTGAAAACTATACTATCCTTATCAAGAATATTTTGAATTTCAAAATTGAAATTACCTTTATTCTTTGAAGATCTTGTTGGGTGGATTATGAATCTTGCTGCCCATGCTACTTCTCTTCGAAAAGACCTCTTCATCCTCTTTGTAGTGACCACCCTAGGTGCTCCATTCGATAAGCCTCTCAATAAGACTTGTTTCCCATTGGAATGAAATTTGAACTCCATAGTTTGATGGTTCATCTAATAGCCTCCAATAGAGTGCAACTACTAAATACCCAATACAAGATCTATTTCCCCAATGCCAATAACATAGAAGTCATCACATAGCTCATAATCTCCTAAGGTCATCCTGAGTTGTTTCACCATCTGCGTGCAAGGCATAGTGAATCCATCAGCTACAGTAACATTGAATCCCTTAAAATCTTCTAGTTTAAGCCCTCTTTTCATGACAAATCCCTCATCAATAAAGTTGTGAGTTTCCCCACTATCAAGAAGAACTGTCAACCTTTTCCTTGCTAATACCCCTCGAATTTGAAAGGGATGGTAACTTGGGACTCCTGATAATGCTTCTAGAGTGCCACCCTTGCTGATTTCTTTTTCTTTCTCTTCTTCTTCCTCCTCACTGTCATGAAATTCCTCATGCTTATCAAAATTAGATTATGAAGTAACCTTAATATAGTGCACTTGACCTTTCCCCAAACATCTGTGTCTTAGAACCCATGGCTCTCTACAAGTGAAACAAAGGTTTTTCCTTCGTAGTTCACTCCTAGTCTCTTCATCTACCTTCTTTTTTGTTGCATTTGTCACATTCTTTGGTGGTGGTGCTGGAAAAGTCTTTTTCTAAAAATTTCCCTTATGTTGCCAAAGATTTGGGGTTTTTTGATTAGTTATTGATTTCATAGGCATGGAAGTTTCAAGCTGAAAAATTCTTTTGATAGCTTCTTATAAGGTTGAGGGTGAGAAAGGTTTAACCAAACCCTTAACATAATCTTCCAAACCATCAAGAAAAAGATAAATAATCCTCTTTTCACTCATATCAGGTACCATAACAACCACTTTTTGAAATTCTTCTACATACTCATTAACTAATTTGGTTTGTCTCAACTTTGATAATTCTTTAAAATACTCTTCATCATCCTTGAGATCAAATCTATCTATCACTCTTTGAATAAAATCATCAAATGTACTTACCTGATCATGACCTTGAGTAGTCATTCCATGATACCACCAATCATAGGCTCCATCTTCCAAGTGTAGACTTGTGAATTGAACAACATCACTCTCCTTCATGGGGTTAAGTGTGAAGAAGGTCTGTAATTTTTGTAGCCATGCTCTAGCAAAAATTTTATTTGTTCCATCAAAACTAGTTGCTATAAACTTGCTTATTTTATTTTTGAGTTCTCTTCCTCTTATGTCTTGCTCCCTCCTATAATCTTTCTTGGGCATCAAAGTGTTCTTCATATCCACATATCCTCTGAAAGGCACTGAACTGTGAAATTCATCATCTAAGCCATTGCAAGTAGCCCTCAATGCAATCAAGTTACCTATAACCTCTTCCACAGGAGTAAGAGATGGATTTGCTACTGGTGGCTCACATGTAGGTAAGAAAATAGTTTTTGTTGATTTATAGGGTGTGGGTTTCAAATTTCTTGGCTCCTTTGAAGTGCTCCCTCTATCATTAGTAGATACAACTCCTTGGATTTTTTCTATCGATAACCACAAAGCCTCTCTAGTTTCTGCCAAACTATCCATTGTTTTCTTTTGAGTGTTCTGGATGTCCTGGAAGAATTGTTTTTCCATCTTATCTGGGTGAGCCATACTTGTTCCTTCCTTGGATTTTGTACTTTTATTTCCTAGTGGAGGTTTGATCCAAATTTCTTCATCTTTTATCGCTGCAAATATCTATTTTCTCTTTCATTTAGGTGCATGCAAACTTCTACAAACCCTCAGGATGGCAAGATCATAGCTCTGATACCACTAAAATGTCTCTTTTCTGATTTTTTATCATATTTAAAGCCTCTAATCAGACTCTTAAATAAAAAAATCAACACTTCAAAAGATTATGCAATTTCTCAAAATACCCAAATCGGGTATGCCCGAAATAGTGCCAAAAACTTCACAACTTCACATATTATTAATAAATCTAAAAATAGACATTTTTATTGAAATTTTTCCAGCATAACAGCCTACAAAATGACACTTCTAGATCTGCAAATATTTTACACAACAGCTCCAAAATAGAGAACAAATACAATGCTCATCGGGCTCCAAAAACAACACAAAATAGCCCGAAAAACACCATAAAACACTAAGAATCTAACATAGCTGTAGAATCATGACCCAAGGAATATATTAAACTCTATTTTAATAGAAAAATGGCTGCAATACAACAGCAACCCAAACTGATACGAAAATCTCAACTAGAAACACCAAACTCTTACAAAACACACCTGAAAACTCACAAATATGTACTATTCAACACAAGGGAAAACTCCGCATGAGATTGCACATGGAATGGCCTCAAAATACCATCCTTATCCTTCTTGGAAACTTGAAAACTCTCATCTTTGGGTCTCCTTCTCCACAGGTTTGGCAGCCTCTGAAGAACAACAAATCAATGAGCAAAAATCAAGTTCTAGAATGAGCCCGAAATGCCTCCAAACCCCTTTAAAAGAGGGCATAAACCCAACTCACGACCAAGAGGGGTGAAAAAGATATATTTTAATAATATTTAAAATTTATTAATCCATGGGTTTCCAAAGATTAACCCCTTTTTCCAAAACTTTACTTTTTGACTCTACCAGCCTTAGTAAGAATTATTAATTTTAATTATTTTGAAAATGGGTCATGACAGGTAATGAGTTCTTGCCCTGTGCTTGCAATTCCAAATTTCTCTTTACCTTTTGTTGTTGAATGTGATGCTTCTGGAGAAGGTATAGGGGTTGTCTTAACTCAAAGGGGACAACCAATAGCATTTGAGAGCAAAAAATTAAATAAATCAGAGAAAGGTTATTCCATTGATGATAAGAAAATGTTGGCAATCATGCATGCACTTTATAAGTTTAGACAATATTTGGTATGTGGGAGATTCATTGTAAAGATAGACCATAATAGCCTCAAGTTCTTCTTGAACCAAAGGGATTTGAATGATCGTCAACAAAAATGGGTAAGCAAATTGCAAGCTTATGATTTTGATATTGAATATGTGAAATGAAAGAATAATGTGGTTGTTGATGCTTTCTCAAGGAAGCCCACCTTGTGCTCCTTAACATCTATCTCCATTGATTGGAAAGTCTCCATAATTTTAGAATACGCTAAAGATTCCTTTTCCACCAAGATTTTGGATAAGTTAGTGGATGATAACAGGTACAAGGTTGTTGATGAGCTAATTTATTATAAGAATAGGATGTTCTTAGTTCTAGGATCAAAGATTAAGGAAAGGATTTTGAGGGCCTTTCATGACACACCTTTGGCTGGTCATCAAGGATACTTCAAGACATACAGGAAACTTTGAGAGTGCTTTGCATGGAAGGGTATGAAAGAGGATGTCCTTAAACACATTAAGGAATGCATGGTATTCCAACAAAACAAGAGTGAGAAAAATTTTCCTATAGGGTTGCTACAACCACTTCCTATTCCTGAACAAAAATGGGAAAGTATTTCCATGGACTTCATCACTGGGTTGCCCAAGGTTCAAGGTAAGGATTGCATATATGTGGTGGTAGATAGACTAATTAAGTATGCACATTTC